>CM022300.1:469417166-469834154 GCA_011799875.1 Thinopyrum elongatum | reverse complement strand
GCGCAGCATAACTCATCAATTACACTTAACCTCGAGTAAGCGAAACCGAATATGCACAAGACAGTAACACTCATGGAAGTTGTAAGGAAAGAGTATTTCCCTTTGTTTTTGATGTCGAAGGAACGCTTTAGCAAGTTTTCTCGGTTTCTTCGGCTCTCTTTTTTACCGACCATTCATTTACGGTATTTGGGCTAATGAACCCAATGTCATAGATTTGTCCTTTTTGCATTCGACGATCTTCAATCGCATAATATATATAGTGAGGATGATTATATATACATGCAATGAACAAGCTGAGCTAGAGACTTAATTACAGAAAAATACTTACAGACAGTAGTCAAGTCATGAGTTGTTTGTCGAGGGCCTGTTGATTGAATAACTAAAATAATTCCACAAATTCAACAGGCATCAGGTCGACTCCAATGAAGTCGTGCTCATCTTTAATTCCCAACATCAGACTGTCTGTCCCAGATTCTGCAGATTTCCAAGTACCATTCATGCAATTTTGCATCATCGTTGGTAGATGCGGGAGCTGATCACGTTTGACGAGAGGGTTCCCGTTCTCGTATCTAAATTGCTGTACTACCCAGCCGTTTCAAATTGTACATCATCACCCACGATCACCAAGAGTGGTACCGGGCAGTAGCCCCGGATGATTAGCGACGATATCGCTAGACAACTTGAGCGGGGGGCACGATTGCTTCTCCTGTTCGCCGAGCTGGGGAATTTTTTTTCCCACCTTCTTGTCTTGCAGCACTAGTAGTACTTCCCGACCACCGCGCTTCATCATGTGTTTTCAATACAGCGGTCATAGTTGGATTGCGGCGGAGGCGATGGTGGTCGCTAAGGGCATCTAGAGTGTTCGCTTTCACCGGATACCGTTTCCTTCGGAGTGGACATTTCCGTTCAAAATGGGCCCTCACTTTGGCATCCATGATGTCCTTTGTTTCCTCGTCAGTCCTCTCATATGGCAATTTGGAAGAGGCTTGAGGCTTGGACCAAATTTAAATCTCTTCCCGCCTGTTGTACTGCTAGCCGCGGAGGGCGCGGGGAGTCGCTGAGCGTCGGAGGAGGCGGAGTCCGCTGACGACAGGAGGAGGCGAAGGAGGAAGAGGACTCTGCTGAGGGGCCTCCTCCGCTAGAGATGGCGGCTGAGGCAGCGGAGACAGCTCACACGCCGGAGATGACTCAGGCAGCTGAGCTGGACTATGAAGAGTTTGTTGAGGGGCCTCATCCGGCTGAGTCTGCTGAGGCGGCGTCCAGTTTGGAAGCTTGATGTTCTCTTTTCTCCATAGACAGGTAGTCCTCAAGGCATTTTCCAGAAGAATCTCCCCTTCACCTGTAGGGTACTCAAGCTCCAGCCCCTCAAATCTCTCCATTATTTATCCTCCGTGACAATAGCATAGCCATGTGGAATCAGACGGCAATGGAAAGTTCCTCAGCTCGAGGAGGTACGACAGAGCCGATCGCCGCCTTCAAGTAAGGTCTGGCATTTCGCCATAGCAACAATGTTCAGCTCGTGATAACTATCCACGGGGGTAGTACGAGGAGCCGTGATATCAGGCTGAATGAGCTCCGTGGAAGACACGCTTCTTCTCCGCTGAGATGGTGGGGTAGCTTCGGGGGCAGTGCGAAGGAAGGATCTTCGTGCCGCTGAGATGGTTGGCGGTAGCTCGCTGGCTCTCAAGTTCCTCTAGTTTCGCTAATCTTTCATTGATCTTCTGCATTTTGCTTGCTTCCTCTTGCTTCTCTCTGTCGGCTTCTATAACCACCGTGTCGGGAAACCCATGCACCCACGGAATGGAGCCTGAAGTGCCTGTGTTCGTCTAGGGTGTTCAGGATTCCCGAGGGCTCTATCAGCTCGTCCTTCTCTCTGTCGGGCCGGAACGTCCCTTCCTGCGCTGCCTTGATTGCTTCCTGAAGCTTCATGATGGGTATTTGCAAGTTGAACATTCGTCCAAACACACTTCCCTGATTCTGGGTCAAAGTTCCCCAACCCCGAAGAACCAAGTCCTTGCCCGATCTGGCCAGTGCAATGTCGCTGGTTGGCCCATTTAGCAAGCAGGTCTTGCTCAGCTTTGTCCCACAACGGCCGGGCTTTGCTGTAGCCACCTGACCCCGTGGTATGGTGATACTTCTTCTTTGCAGCATTTTGCTTGTTTGTCAGTGACCTTTGCTTACCCTTGTCCGATTTCTTGTAGGCCACAAATGCGGGCCAGTGATCTCTTACTTCTCATATCGACCGATGAATTCTGGGTCTCGTCTTTCTCGACAAACTTTTGTTCACACTCTTTCTTCCAGTTGTTGAATAGTTCTGCCATCTTGTTAAGAGCAAACGCCTGACCTTTCGCTCTATAACTGGGTTATTCGGATCTCCTCTGGTGGTAGGCTGAAATTGTCATTAGCGAGGTCAAAGATCATCTTTTAGTCTATCCTGGACATAAGAAATTCCGGGTCCTTCTTCTATTTCCATTCTTGGATGCTGATCGGGACGCTATCCCTAACAACAACTCCGCACTGATGTACAAATGTATCCTTGGTCCGCTTGGGAGCAATCAGTTGGCTATCTCGAGTGACTTCTGTGATCGTGAACCTTCATCCTGGCGCAACCTTTTCTTCGGGCTCGTCCCTTACCGAAGTTTGGCTCGATCCGGAGGGCTAAAAGAAGAAAGAAGCGTTAATATATGTAATAAAAAACAATTAATGCATCAAGTCAGCACAGGTTAATTAATATATATTTACCTGCCGGACTTTGCAAACGTTAAGGCTCCGTCCTCCGTTCGGTCACCGGAGCCGTGATCATGATCTCCTTCCTCCGCCATTTGGTCACCAGAGCCGTCATGATCTCCTTCCTCCTCCATTGTTGGAGCACCGAAGCCGTCATCCTCTCCTTCCGACCATCGGTGTCGTTGAGAAACGACAAGGGATCACCTCCGTCGTGGATTATATCCCCCAACAACTCTTCTTTTTCTAAGTCTCTGTCCATAGTTTCTGCAAATATTACATGGCAATATACAAAAATGAGAGATGGATTAGTGGCAAACAGGACTTAATATACAACAAAAGGAATCATATGCATATGAGCAATGGATTAGTGTCAAACATCATGCAAAGGTGACAAGTTTTATAACAGTCAGTTATAGACGATCGTCGAGGACTCCTCCCCCCTCTGTTGATGAGTATCCTATCTTCGAGAGAGGATACTTGCGGACCGCCTCTCTCATGGTCGTCGAGGATACTTGCGGACCCCCCCCCCCTCATGTCGAAGTTATCGGGGATATGTTGAATTCCCGAGAGAGTTAGGGTGTTCTAACGCGGCACTACACGATATAGGTGAAGGGGGATAACATCCGGGATGTTTTCCCGAAGTCTGCATTAATTCCCAAAGTCTGCACTACACGATATAGGTGAAGGGGGACAGTTGGGTGCTATGCTAGTGCTTGTGACAGACGAACGGAAGGCATATTCGGATTCATAATATTTTTTGATCGATTTTCATAAAAAACACGGAAAATCACGAACAAAGGACAAAAAGGCACAAAGAAACAAGACAACAACACACAACATAAAACAGAAGCACACACAATACAAAAAAAAACAACTAAACAAAAAATAAAACCAAAAAAGAGGGGCGGGCGGGAGGGGGGGGCGGGACAGGGGGCGGGGGGGGGGAGGGTGGGGAGGAGGGTGGAAGGAGGGCTGGGGGGCGGGGGGGGGGAGGAAGGCGGTGGGCGGCGACGGGAGCGAGAGTGGCTCGGGGAGGCGTGGGGGGGACGAGAGCTGGTCAGGAGGAGGAGGGCGAGGAGGTCCGGCGACGAGGACGGCGGGGAGGTCCGGCGAGAGGAGCGGGCCGGGGACGGCTCGGAGGCGACGGTGAGCTCGGGCAGCCTGGCGGCGTCGAGGTGCTCTTGGCGTCGTTGGGGGCAACTGCCGATGGCTTTTGCAAATTTCTAAGTCCCTGCTTATATACCCAACCCTTTAGTCCCGGTTGGTGCCACCAACCGGGACTAAGGTCAATTCCAGCAGCCCAAAGGGCGGGAAGCAGAGCCCTTGGTCCCGGTTGGTGGCACCAACCGGGACGAAAGGGGGCCTTTGGTCCTGGTTGGTGCCACCAACCGGGACCAAAGGGTTGGTGCTGCGCAGCCACATGTTTAGTCCCACCTCGTAGTTGAGAGGCGTGTGGACTGGTTTATAAGCCCCCGTCCACAACTGCTATGAACTCCTCTCTATTGCAGGCAGTACCTAAACTTTGTCCATGCCTGTTGGGCCTGCTGGGCCCGCGGGCCTGCCTCCTGGCCAATGTACAGATGGGTTTCTAGTCGTATGCAGGCCGTGGTGGCCTAGTAGGCGTCATTTTTTATGAAAATTATTTTTGATTCTTTTTAGTTCATTCTTTTTAGTTAATGTTTATGTTGATTTTTTAGTTGATTCTTTTAGTTCATTCTTTTAACAAATAAATACTTTGATATTTTAGTTAATATTATTTTGTATTCTTTTTAGTTTAAATTCTTTTTGATTCTTTTTAGTTAATGTTTTAGTTGATTCTTTCAGTTGATTCTTTTTAGTTCATTCTTTTTAGTTAATATTTTAGTTAATTATTTTTTAACAAATAAATACTTGTATAATTTTGTTAATATTACTTTTATTGCTTTTAGTTGATCTTTTTGCTATTGAAGAATATATATTTAATTGATTCTTTTTAGTTCATTCTTTTTGCTATTGGAGTTTTATAAAAGCTTTTTAGTTCATTCTTTTTGTTATTAGTTCATTCTTGAGCTAAATTGGCCCTGAAATTGAAAAGCACTACAAATGAACTCTAAAAGGTTGAAAGTTGGCATGGTATCATCATTTCACCCACATAGCATGTGTAAAAAGTTGAGAGGGTTACGGCAAAAACTGGATGCATTTGTGTACAAAATGGACAATCCTTTCGAAGTATTACGGTTTGGATGAAAAGTCATCTACTACAAAGGGATTTCATTTTTTGAACTTATTTCAATCCAACTTTTGTGTGTCAACATGCACCATTCAAAGCCACATCATCAATTTTCAACCCTTTCTGACTTCATTTGGTATTTTTCATGCATTTAATGATTTTTTTAGCTAAATGACCCTGAAATTGAAAAGCACTACAAATGAACTCTGAAAAGGTTGAAAGTTGGCATGGGATCATAATTTCACCCACATACATGTGCTAAAAAGTTGAGAGGGTTACGGCAAAAACTGGATGCACTCTGTGTACAAAATGGACAATCTCTTTCGAAGTATCAGGGTTTCGGACGAAAACTCATCTGTTACAAAGAGATTTCATTTTTTTAACTTATTTCAACTCCAGACTTTTTGTGCGTTCAACATGCACCATTCAAAGCCACATCATCAATTTCAACCCTTTCTGACTTCATTTGGTATTTTCATGCATTTACTGATTTTTTAGTTAAATGACCCGATACTTCGAAAGAGATTGTCCATTTTGTACACGAAGTGCATCCAGTTTTTGCCGTAACCCTCTCAACTTTTTAGCACATGCTAGTGGGTGAAATTATGATACCATGCCAACTTTCAACCTTTTCAGAGTTCATTTGTAGTGCTTTTCAATTTCAGGGTCATTTAGCTAAAAAAATCAGTAAATGCATGAAAAATACCAAATGAAGTCAGAAAGGGTTGAAAATTGATGATGTGGCTTTGAATGGTGCATGTTGAACACACAAAAAGTATGGAGTTGAAATAAGTTCAAAAAATGAAATCCCTTTGTAGTAGATGACTTTTCATCCGAAACCGTAATACTTCGAAAGAGATTGTCCATTTTGTACACAAAGTGCATCCAGTTTTTGCCGTAACCCTCTCAACTTTTTAGCACATGCTATGTGGGTGAAATGATGATACCATGCCAACTTTCAACCTTTTTAGAGTTCATTTGTAGTGCTTTTCAATTTCAGGGCCAATTTAGCTCAAAGAATGAACTAATAACAAAAAGAATGAACTAAAAAGCTTTTATAAAACTCCAATAGCAAAAAGAATGAACTAAAAAGAATCAATTAAATATAATATTCTTCAATAGCAAAAAGAATCAACTAAAAGCAATAAAAGTAATATTAACTAAAATTATCAAAGTATTTATTTGTTAAAAATAATTAACTAAAATATTAACTAAAAAGAATGAACTAAAAAGAATCAACTGAAAAGAATCAACTAAAACATTAACTAAAAAGAATCAAAAAGAATTTAAACTAAAAAGAATCAAAATAATATTAACTAAAATTATCAAAGTATTTATTTGTTAAAAAGAATGAACTAAAAAGAATCAACTAAAAAATCAACTAAAACATTAACTAAAAAGAATGAACTAAAAAGAATCAAAAATAATTTTCATAAAAAATGACGCCTACTAGGCCACCACGGCCTGCATACGACTAGAAACCCATCTGTACATTGGCCAGGAGGCAGGCCCGCGGGCCCAGCAGGCCCAACAGGGCATGGACAAAGTTTAGGTACTGCCTGCAATAGAGAGGAGTTCGATAGCAGTGTGGGAGCGGGGCTTATAAACCAGTCCACACGCCTCTCAACTAGCGAGGTGGGACTAAACATGTGGCTGCGGCAGCACCAACCCTTTGGTCCCGGTTGGTGGCACCAACCAGGACCAAAGGCCCCCTTTCGTCCCGGTTGGTGCCACCAACCGGGACCAAAGGGCTCTGCTTCCCGCCCTTTGGGCTGCTGGAAATTGACCTTTAGTCCCGGTTGGTGGCACCAACCGGGACTAAAGGGTTGGGTATATAAGCAGGGACTTAGAAATTTGCAAAAGCCATCTGCAGTTGCCCCCAACGACGCCGAAGAGCACCTCGACGCCGCCAGGCTGCCCGAGCTCACCGTCGCCTCCGAGCCGTCCCCGAGCCCGCTCCTCGTCGCCGGACCTCCCCGCCGTCCTCGTCGCCGGACCTCCTCGCCCTCCTCCCTGAGCCAGCTCCTCGTCGCCGCCCCCGACGCCGTCCCCGAGCCAGCTCTCGCTCCTCGTCGCCGCCCCAGCCGGCCTTCCTCGTCGCCGCCCCCGCAGGCCCTCCTTGCCAGCCCTCCTCCCCGAGCCCTCGCCGCCCCCGCCCCCTGTGAGCCGCCGCCGCCCCGCCCCGGCCCCCCTATTTTTTTGTTTATTAATTATGTTGTGTATATAAGTATGTATTAATATTTTTATGTATGTATAGAAAATGTTGATGCTTAGTGTATATATATGTATGTGTGTTAAAAAAAGATGTACATGTATGTATCATATAGTGGCACTTTTTGTAAAACTTTAGAAATTCGTAGAAAATTAACCATAACTCCGATGAAAAATAATTTATATATGAAAATCGATCAAAAAAATATTATGAATCCGAATATGCCTTCCGTTCGTCTGTCACAAGCAGCTAGCATAGCGAACCCGGAACTGTCCCCCTTCACCTATATCGTGTAGTGCAGACTTTGGGAATTAATGCAGACTTCGGGAAAACATTCCCGGATGTTATCCCCCTTCACCTATATCGTGTAGTGCCGCGTTAGAACACCCTAACTCTCTCGGGAATTCAACATATCCCCGATAACTTCGACATGAGGGGGGGGGGGTCCGCAAGTATCCTCGACGACCATGAGAGAGGCGGTCCGCAAAGTATCCTCTCTCGAAAGATAGGATGACTCATCAGACATGAGGGGGGAGGAGTCCTCGACGATCGTCTATAACTGACTGTTATAAAACTTGTCAACTTTGCATGATGTTTGACACTAATCCATTGCTCATATGCATATGATTCCTTGTTGTGATATTAAGTCCATGTTTGCCACTAATCCATCTCTCATGTTTGTATATTGCCATGTTGTAATATTTGCAGAAACTATGGACAGAGACTTAGAAAAAGAAGAGTTGTTGGGGGATATAATCCACGACGGAGGTGATCCCTTGTCGTTTCTCAACGACACCGATGGTCAGGAAGGAGAGGATGACGGCTTCGGTGCTCCAACAATGGAGGAGGAAGGAGATCATGACGGCTCTGGTGACCAAATGGCGGAGGAAGGAGATCATGATCACGGCTCCGGTGACCGAACGGAGGACGGAGCCTTAACTGTTGCAAAGTCCGGCAAGGTATATATATATATTAATTAAGCCTGTGCTGACTTGATGCATTAATTGTTTTTTATGTACATATATTAACGCTTCTTTCTTCTTTTAGCCCTCCGGATCGAGCCAAACTTCGGTAAGGAGACGAGGCCCGAAGAAAAGGTTGCGCCAGGATGAAAGGTTCACGATCACAGAAGTCACTCGAGATAGCCAACTGATTGCTCCCAAGCGGACCAAGGATACATTTGTACATCAGTGCGGAGTTGTTGTTAGGGATAGCGTCCCGATCAGCATCCAAGAATGGAATAAGAAGAAGGACCCTGAAGTTTCTTATGTCCAGGATAGACTAAAAGATGATCTTTGGACCTCGCTAATGACAAATTTCAGCCTACCACCAGAGGAGGATCCGAATAACCCAGTTATAGAGCGAAAGGTCAAGGCGTTTGCTCTTAACAAGATGGCAGAACTATTCAACAACTGGAAGAAAGAGTTGAACAAAAAGTTTGTCGAGAAAGACGAGACTCCAGAATTCATCGGTCGATATGAGAAGATAAGAGATCACTGGCCCGCATTTGTGGCCTACAAGAAATCGGACAAGGGTAAGCAAAGGTCACTGACAAACAAGCAAAATGCTGCAAAGAAGAAGTATCACCATACCACGGGGTCAGGTGGCTACAGCAAAGCCCGGCCGTTGTGGGACAAAGCTGAGCAAGACCTGCTTGCTAAATGGGTCCAACCAGCGACATTGCACTGGCCAGATCGGGCAAGGACTTGGTTCTTCGGGGTTGGGGGAACTTTGGACCCAGAATCAGGGAAGTGTGTTTGGACGAATGATCAACTTGCAAATACCCATCATGAAGCTTCAGGAAGCAATCAAGGCAGCGCAGGAAGGGACGTTCCGGCCCGACAGAGAGAAGGACGAGCTGATAGAGGCCCTCGGGAATCCTGAACACCCTAGACGAACACGAGGCACTTCAGGCTCCATTCCGTGGGTGCATGGGTTTCCCGACAGCGGTGGTTATAGAAGCCGACAGAGAAAGAAGCAAGAGGAAGCAAGCAAAATGCAGAAGATCAATGAAAGATTAGCGAAACTAGAGGAACTTGAGAGCCAGCGAGCTACCGGCCAACCATCTCAGCGGCACGAAGATCCTTCCTTCGACACTGCCCCCGAAGCTACCCCACCATCTCAGCGGAGAAGAAGCGTGTCTTCCACGGAGCTCATTCAGCCTGATATCACGGCTCCTCGCTACCCCGTGGATAGTATCACGGAGGCTGAACATTGTGTGCTAATGGCGAAATGCCAGAACCTTTACTTGAAGGCGGCGATCGGCTCTGTCGTACCTCCTCGAGCTGAGGGAACTTTCCATTGCCGTCTGATTCCACATGGCTATGCTATTGTCACGGAGGATGAAATAATGGAGAGATTTGAGGGGCTGGAGCTTGAGTACCCTACAGGTGAAGGGGAGATTCTTCTGGAAAATGCCTTGAGGACTACCTGTCTATGGAGAAAAGAGAACATCAAGCTTCCAAACTGGACGCCGCCTCAGCAGACTCAGCCGGATGAGGCCCCTCAACAAACTCTTCATAGTCCAGCTCAGCTGCCTGAGTCATCTCCGGCGTGTGAGCTGTCTCCGCTGCCTCAGCCGCCATCTCTAGCGGAGGAGGCCCCTCAGCAGAGTCCTCTTCCTCCTTCGCCTCCTCCGGTGCGTCAGCGGACTCCGCCTCCTCCGACGCGTCAGCGGACTCCGCCGCCGCTCCGGCGGCTAGCAGTACAACAGGCGGGAAGAGATTTAAATTTGGTCCAAGCCTCAAGCCTCTTCCAAAGTTACCATATGAGAGGACTGACGAGGAAACAAAGGACATCATGGATGCCAAAGTGAGGGCCCATTTTGAACGGAAATGTCCACCTCCGAAGGAAACGGTAGATCCGGTGAAAGCGAAGCACACTCTAGATGCCCTTAAGCGACCACCATCGCCTCCGCCGCAATCCAACTATGACCGCTGTATTGAAAAGACACATGATGAAGCGCGGTGGTCGGGAAGTACTACTAGTGCTGCAAGACGAAGAAGTGGGAAAAAAATTCCCCAGCTCGGCGAACAGGAGAAGCAATCGTGCCCCCCGCTCAAGTTGTCTAGCGATATCGTCGCTAATCATCCGGGGCTACTGCCCGGTACCACTCTTGGTGATTACGTGGGTGATGATGTACAATTTGAAACGGCTGAGGTAGTACAGCAATTTAGATACGAGAACGGGAACCCTCTCGTCAAACGTGATCAGCTCCCGCATCTACCAACGATGATGCAAAGATTGCATGAATGGTACTTGGAAATCTGCAGGAAGTCTGGGACCGACAGTCTGATGTTGGGAATTAAAGATGAGCACGACTTCATTGGAGTCGACCTGATGCCTGTTGAATTTGTGGAATTATTTTAGTTATTCAATCAACAGGCCCTCGACAAACAACTCATGACTTGCTACTGTCTGTAAGTATTATTTCTGTAATTAAGTCTCTAGCTCAGCTTGTTCATTGCATGTATATATAATCATCCTCACTATATATATTATGCAGATTGAAGATCGTCGAATGCAAAAGAGGACAAATCTATGACATTGGGTTCATTAGCCCAAATACCGTAAATGAATGGTCGGTAAAAAAGAGAGCCGAAGAAACCGAGAAAAACTTGCTAAAAGCGTTCCTTCGACATCAAAACAAAAGGGAAATACTCTTTCCTTACAACTTCCAGTGAGTGTTACTGTCTTGTGCATATTCGGTTTCGCTTACTCGAGGTTAAGTGTAATTGATGAGTTATGCGTGCGCAGGTTCCATTTTATTTTGCTATCCATAAAGCTTGACAGGGCAGTAGTAACTGTCTTAGACTCGAGATGTAAAGATCAAAAGGAGTGGGCGGACATGAGTGAAATGCTCCAGAGGTAAGTTCAATCATTATCGCACCATATCGATTGGCAACTTTCGTTCAGTTCCTGATATCAAGTAATCATTTTCTTTGCCGGGCAGGGTTTGGAAAACATTCATCGGAATGGTCCCGGGTCTGAAGAAGGAGCTGAAATTTACACAGCCCAGAGTAAGTAGTACTAGCTAGTTCCGACGTGCATCTCTCATTGATTCTAATTTCATCAATACCATTATCATGCTTGATTATCTGTTTGATTGAACTCTATTCTCGTAAAGTGCTTGTGGCAGGCACCCGGGACTGATTTATGTGGATACTACATTTGCGAGTTCATTCGCAACTCGACCCTTGAGCGGGGCCTCTCTGACAAACAATTTGAAGTACGTAAACAATATTCACAATTCTTTTTTATTACCATCATTTGTGTTGAGTTTCATTCATATATATGTATTGACCCCTTCTTTAAATTAGATCTGGCGGATGCGGGATGAACTCCTACCACATGATCGCATACGAGCAATTCAAGAGGAATTGGCGGAATTCTTTCTTGACCACGTCATACCTAAAGACGGAGAATACCATATGGAATAGGAAATGGATCTTAGGTAGATGATGTTAGCGATTGTAAGAGATGTTATATTGTATATATGTAATAGCGTCGGATAGATATACGAAAACTTGTTGTTCGACCAAGCACGAAAAAAGAGACGTCACTTCTCTCTATATATGTTCATGATGATGTTGTGTAATTAATGGTTCCTTCATTTGCTTACTAGCTAGCGTCAAGGTCTCTCTATATGTAGTAGCTACCTTCGACCAAGCACGGAGAAAGAGAGGTCACTTCTCTCTATATGTAGTAGCTAGCTAACACAATATGAAACCCCTAAACCCTCCAAAACCCCTAACCCCCCCTTTAAAAAAACAAAAACCCCAGTGCCTGTGAGCTGCTGACGCGTGGCTGCCTTTTAGTCCCGGTTGGTGTTACCAACCGGGACTAAAGGTCCTCCTGCCTGGGCGCCCCACAGCGACCACATGGAGCTGCTTTAGTGCCGGTTCGTAAGCCAACCGGGACTAAAAGTTAGGGGCATTAGTCCCGATCGTTTTGTCCCGGTTGCAGAACCGGGACTAAAGGCCCTCTGGAACCGGGACTAGTGCCCTGTTTTCTACTAGTGTTTGGGGGTAGTATTTCATCCAAATTTATTGATTCGACATAAGAATAACCAAAGAATATTTGTAAGTATTAGCAGTTGAGTTGTCAATTCAACCACACTTGGAGAACTAACTATCTGCAGCAAAGTGTTTACTAGCACAGTAGGATGATAGTTTGATAGCAGTAGTAACAACAGCAACAGTAACAGTAGCAGCTTTGTAGAGATCGCAACAGCGAAAACAACGAAAGTAACTTAATAAAGATCAATATGTGAAAAGCGTAGGCATAGGATCAGTGATGGATATTTGTGCTGGATAACATTCATCATCTAACAGTCATAACCTAGAGCGATACACAATAGCTCCAATTCATCAATGTAATGTAGGCATGTATTCCGTATATAGTCATAAGTGCTTATAATAAGAACTTGCATGACATCTTTTGTCCTACCCTCCCGTGGCAGCGGGGTTGTAACACCCCCTCTGTAATGAGCTACAGTAACCCTCAGTGATTAAGCTAATCTTTTGCTAAACAGTGCTTGGTCACCCTTGATTCAAATATCATTTGAATTTCCACTTTAAAATCAAATTCAAATTTGCAAGTGAAATTTGAAGTTGCACAAAAGTTGCTGGAAAAATGTTCACCACTTAGCAAAAATTCCCTAACTAATATTTGTTAAGGAAAACAACATCACCATCAAGCTAAGGTGGGCCATAGCGATTTAAAACAGTGCAAAAGGGCATTTTTTTAAATGCTTTTCTATCTGTATAAAATTCAAATAAAGTCAATTGAGCCCCAAACTTTTTCTGTCACTGCCATAAATTGCAACATAATTGTTGGGCCAATTCCCACATTTTTGCAAAATGAAATGGTGGCTCAATTATTTGTTTTGCTCTCTGGTTAAAAGAAAACAGAAAAGAAAAGTATAAAAAGAAAAAGGCCCATGAGCCTGGGCCTAAGTCAAACAGGGAGGCCCAGCCCGTCTGGCGCTCTTCCCCTACATCTTGCTCACTCCTCCCCTCGCTGTCGTCTCCAGCCGCACGCGCGCGCGCGCGCCCGGGGCCCCCATCCTCGCGCGCTCGGCAGCGGCTCTACTGCTCGCCGTGGGTGGTTAAGGGCCACCCCCCGCTCTCCCCAAAACCCTAGCCCCCTCAGATTCCTCTCCCTCGCTCGCCTTCTTCCTCCCCCGCAAGCACCCAACACCGTCGCCGCCATGGCTCGCCGTAGCCGTGGCCTCTGACCTCGCCGCGCCCCGTCTCCGTGCCGGATCGAACCGCCGTCGTCGACTACGTCCTCTGCGTCGACCAGCGCGAGCCGGGGAGCACCACATTGCGGGATCGCCATCACCGTCGACCTCGGACCATCGCCGCCTCGCTTTGTCGATCCACCGTCCCCTGCTGCTCCTAATCTTCCAACGAGCCCCCGTGCGCTCCCTAGGTGAGCCTCGTGTTTTCCCCTCTCTCTGACGGTGTTCCCCTCTCCTAGCTCGCCTCCCCGTCGTAGCTGAACTGCGCCGCCACCTCGTTGCTCGCCGGCAGCCGTCCGGTGACCATTTGGTCATGCGCGCAAGTCCGTCGATTTCGCGCGCGCGTGTAGAATCCGCCTTACCACTTAGTTAGCTCGCTCGCGCACTGCCTCGCCGATTTCACCGGCACCCGAACACCGCCGTCCGCCGACGCCGTCGTAGCGCTCATATCCGGCCTCCCCAGCTCCGGCCGTGACCACCATTGGGCGCGGCATCGAGTGGCCGATCGAAAGAGCCCGACCGCGCGCAAGATAATGCACCGTAGGCGAAATCCGAGCTTGCCGGAGTTACGCCGTCGCGTTCGGACTCGCCGGAGCACTCTCCGGTGCCGGCGCCGACGTGGCCGGCTGGCCCCCACCACTGTGCCACTGACCGCGGGTTCCACTGGCCCCAGTTGACTGGGTTGACCCAGTCAACTGCTGACTGGGCACCCGTGGGCCACCGACATGTGGGTCCCGCCAGGTTTAAATGATTTTTATAAATAACTAAAATGCTAATTAATTCGTTAATTTAATTTAATTAATTAATTACTCACTGACCAGTAGGTCCCACCCTCTAATTAATCAGTAACTAGTTAAAATAAATCCTAATTATCTGCTGTGACAATGACCAGTGGGACCCACTATTCAGATTTGACTCTAGTCAACCAGAGTTGACTGCTGATGTCACTTCTGCGTCATGCTGATGTCACCTAATACTATTCTGGATAATTCGGATTTAAATAATTAAAATAATTTCAGAAAATGTTAAAATCTTTAGAAAATCGTAGAAAATAAACCGTAGCTCGGATCGAAAAACTTTCTACATGAAAGTTGCTCAGAACGATGAGACGGATCCAACCGTGCTATCTGTTTTCGTGTCGGGACCCTCTACGGAGGTGAACCCGTAACTTTTAGTCTATTTCTGGTAGATGAATAGTGCATATACACCGGTTAATAAATCCAACTTTAATCCTAAAATAACTAATATGATTTAGATATGTCTTTAGGCAACCCTGCACTGCACGTTAGCATAGCATGCTCTGTGTTGCATATGTTTGTCGTGTATTTATCTGTTTCCTCCCCCTCTTCTCTCTTGGTAGACCCCGCTACCGATGCAGTTCTCGAGACCGGCGCAGCTCAGGAGCCCGAGGACACCGTTGACGACCTTGCCTTTGCCGCCGAGCAACCAGGCAAGCACCCCCCCTTTGAGCATGCCTATATCGCCGATTCTCTTCTCTCTTATGCTTGCATTAGAATTGCTGCTGCTACTGCTTTACCTATTCTGATGCATAGCCTGTTTATTGTAACCTGCTATTGAAACCTTACCTGCTTATCCTAAACTGTTTAGTATAGGCTGGGTAGAGACCTACCAGAGACCCCACTTGTCCCCAGTTGCCCCACTGGATTATCAGATGACTCGATCAACGAGATCGACAGCCAGACCCCGACACCGCACAACACCCCCATTAGTTGTACGACACTGCAGCGTTACCATCGAGTGTCGAGGGTGATACCTCGTCAGCACTTCTGATGTTAACCTTGTAGGGTAGATAATTGGTCATGGTCATCGAGGGTGATTCCTCCTTCTCCACTGCCGATACGACCCTATCGCGCAACACTTCAAGTGTGAACCTCGAGGGTGATTCCTCCTAAGTTCAGCTTGACGGTTACATCGAGTGGGCATCCGTCGAGGGTGATACCTCGGATTCCCCTAATGTTATGGACAGACGGTTACTGTGACTTTACCCCTGAACCTTGTTAGAAACGGGTTGGCCCCGAGTGGGGACCCGAGGGAGTTACTTTACTGCAGGACTGGAGGGACAGGCGGTACCGCCCAGTAGAGGTGGACCTGAGTTCCTGACAGTCTTTTGTGAGACGGGTTGACCTGGACGGTGCCCGAGTGATGAATATGAGGCGTGGCCTGGCATTCTTGGCCCTTGCCGCAAGTTCTCGAGACGGGGCGACGGGGCCACATCGATCATGAGTCTCTGCTCGTTACCGCACCCCCAAGGTACTAACGATTTGGATATTTGATTCGAGTGGGCCTCTGGCCCTATAGCACTAACCATCACGCGGGAATAGTTATGGGCACTCTGCATCGTATGCATCAGCCGAAGGCTTTGTCAGACGTCCAGTTCAGCATGGTGGCACGGACGAACCGGCGCCATCCTGTAGTGTTGGTGCCTGGCTTCACCGTGTGCGCAACGACCCGGAGTGCACAGGGCGATGGCCCAAGACCCCTGAGCGCTTAGGATGTAGACCGGCGGGGACCGCTCTGCTAAGCTCTAGGTAGGGCTGCGGTGTGTCGTTTGGCCGAGGTCGGGCATGACCCAGAAAAGTGTGTACGGCCGGAGTTAAGCGAGCGTGGTGGGTAAGTTGGTGCACCCCTGCAGGGAAGAACTAATCTATGCATAGCCGGATCCTCGGTAACGGATGCTCGGAGTTGTATCCTGATCGATACAACTAGAACTGGATACTTGTGATGAGTATGGCTTTGGGATTACTTTCTCGCAGGGAGTCGAGAAAGGATCTCTGGCCGAGGTTGATACTTGGATAGTATGGCTCTGGGATTGCTTTCTCGCAGGGAGTCGAGAAAGGATCTCTGGGTGAGGTTGAGACTTATGGATACTACTACTTTATACTGTACTAATCTACACTCTTCTACTGCTGCAAGACCGCTGAAGATGCTAGTCTTCGATAGGACTAGGCCTTCTCTCTATTCTGGCATTTCTGCAGCCCAGTCCACATATACAGCCTTCCTTTGATAATGATGCATGCGTAGTGTAGATCCTTGCTTGCTGAGTACTTCGGATGAGTACGCACGGTTGCTTTGCTTTCTTTTTCCCCCATATCCTTTTGATGCACCTAGATAGCGGAGCCCCTGAGACAGCTGCCCCACCGGCGACTACTACTACCACCTCGAGAGTGGTTACTTCTATGAGCTGGCCGACGACCAGGAGTAGGATCGGAGGTTCCCAGGCAGGAGGCCTGCGCCTTTCGATCGTAGCTTTTGTTTTGCCCCGCCTTCTTAAAGGCTTATCTCTGTTTCTGTATTATATCTATACTCAGATATCTGATGCTTCCGCTGACGCTTGTATGCGAGCTTATGTATTCGATCCCTCGAGGCCCCTGGCTTGTAAAATAAAGCTTGTATGACTTTATTTATGTTTTAGAGTCGTGTTGTGATATCTTCAAGTGAGTCCTTCGGCTTGATCATGTGTATTTGCGTGTATGGTTAGTGCACGATTGAGCCGGGGGCGTCACGGGTTGGTATCAGAGCCGACTAACTGTAGGAATCCCCCTTTCCGACTCCTTGGCCGAAGTTGAGTCTAGTCGTCCAAAACTATTTTACTAACATGGCTGTGTGGCTTACGGGCCCACGTCGCCAAATGGGTGGTATTAGGATCTTTTACTCCTCGACCTTTGCTCTGGGACTTTGATCTGTCTTCCTTTCGGGTTAAAATTTTACTAACTCCAACATTAGGTTCTCGTGATCACATCCACCCGGAGTTCTGAAATTATTCCCCCTTGCTTCAAGATTGTGGGCCAGGTTCTGCTTGCAGGATCCTTTTATCGAGGGCACCCTGCGTTGTCACTTGCAGATTCCTCGCCCCAACAGTTTCTCCGACATGATGTAGCCTTTGCTATGTCTCGTTGTGTACTTCCTTACCGCGTGCCTGCGCGCCGCCTAGTTTGTCTAGCTGCGAGCGTTCCCGAGCGCGTACTATCCGTTTGAATCTAACTCTGTGCATGGATTGGAATGTCTTTAACGACTACTATCATATATCTAATGCCATTCTTGTTCATTTCCCGTGTTACATCATGAATAACTTCATTCACATGCAATTGTTATTTCTAAACTGCCACTATATTTTTTGGTAGGATGGCTGACGAAACTCCACCTCCACCCTATATTGTCGCAATGATGTAGTAGTTTGAACTGAACTGTCAGGTTATGACCGGGATATTGGCTCAGTTCCAAACTCAGAATGCTCAGCAACAGTCTGCCCCAATAACTCTGCCAGAATTCATGCGCCTCAATCCGTCCACTTTTCACAGCTCGCCTGATCCAATGGATGCTGATGATTGGCTCCGTGACATTGCCTTTCAGATGAAGTCGGCTAGTGTTAACCCTGGCAGTTACGTCACCTATGCGACGTATCACCTGAGGGGTTCAGCTGCTCAATGGTGGGAAAGCCACAAGGATATGTTGCCTGCTGGAACTGTTGCCACTTGGCAAGAATTTCAGTCAGCCTTTCCTGCACGATACATTCCTCCAGGTCTGATGGACCAGAAGAAGCAGGAGTTCCGCAAACTCTCTCAGGGAAAAATGACTGTGGATGAATACCAGAGGAAATTCCTTGAATTATCCCGCTATGCTGCGGATGACTTCTGCACTGACGCTCGCAAGCAGGAGAAATTCCGTGAAGGACTGTGTCCTGATATAAACCTCGCACTTGCTGTCCGTGATTGCACAGACTTCGCAATGCTTGTTAGCCAATCTTTCCGAGTTGAAACTGCTCTGACTAAGTACCAGGAGTCGCTCAAGCGCACTCGTGATGTTGGTTCGTCTTTGGGTCAACCTGCTCAGAAATGTCGAGTCTGGATCCTACATAGTGTTCATCATCGACCTACTCCAACGCCCAGGCCGTCTTATGTTACACCTCGTCTGCCTCCGCGGCCAAGACAGCTAACGATTCAGGGTGGATAGTCCAATGTTGTAGCTCCTCTCCATAATGATGGTTTATGCCGCAAGTGTGGATAGCCAGGGCTCCGTGCTTTAAACTGTCATCAGGGTCAGCCTCAGGATGCATCACGTCCTCCTGTTGGTCGTAGGAAGGGCCATCGGACCCATCATTCTAGGAAACGTAATGCCAGACTACATGCTAGTTAACTTGTCCATGTCAACCATGTCAAAATTGAAGAAGCTCGACAGGACACCAAAATTGTGATGGGTACCCTACTAGTGAATTCAATTCCAGCTTCTGTACTCTTTGATTCTGGAGCATCGCACTCCTTCATGTCCGAAAGTTTTGCGCGAAGTCATGATATACCTTTCGAGGAGATGTCCACCCCGTTAGTAATCCAGTCACCCGGGGCTAATTGGCAAACTGCCATGGTAAGCCACGGTAACCACATTGTGATTGGAGGATTGGTGTTCCCCGTTTCTCTCATTGCTCTCAAGACCTCCAACATAGACATTATTCTGGGTATGGACTGGTTGAAGCCTCATAAAGCTTTGATTGACTGTGCCACTGAAACAGTCCGCATCACACACCCTTCCAGCCAAACCGTCAGATACTCAGCTCGAACAGTTCAGAACGCCAAAGCTCATATTTATGCTCTGAATGCTTTGAACACCTCACCTCTTGAAGGCATCGAGAACATTCCAGTTGTTTGTGATTTTCAAGATGTCTTTCCAGAAGAACTTCCAGGAATACCCCCTGCTAGAGCTGTCGAGTTTGTCATCGACTTGAAGCCTGGCACTACCCCTATTGCGAAGCGTCCTTATAAGATGCCTCCACACCACCTTCTCGAGCTTAAAGAAGAAATCGACAAGTCACTTAAGAAGGGTTTTATCCATCCAAGTTCCTCTGCTTGGGGATCACCTTCACTCTTCGTTAAGAAGAAGGATGGAACTAACCGATTGGTTCAGGATTATCGGCCCATTAACCAAGCCACAATCCAAAACAAATACCCACTGCCCCGGGTCAATGAGCTTTATGATCAGCTTGCTGGGTCCTCTGTGTTCTCGAAACTTGACTTAAGGTTGGGTTATCATCAGATCCGTGTTCGTGAAGAGGATATTCCCAAGACTGCATTTGTTACTCGCTATGGCTCTTATGAGTACACTGTAATGTCATTTGGTTTAACAAATGCTCCAGCCACATTCTCCTGACTGATGAATTACATCTTCATGGATTACCTCGACAAGTTCGTCGTGGTATATCTAGATGATATTCTGGTTTATTCAAAGAATAAGGAAGAACATGCTGAACACCTTCGTCTGGTTCTGGAAAGGATCCGAGAACACCAGCTCTATGCCAAGTATTCCAAATGCGAATTCTGGCTTTCTGAAGTAACCTACCTTGGTCATGTGATTTCCAAGGATGGAATTACTGTTAACCCGGAGCGGGTTCAGGCTATTCTGGACTGGACTCCTCCGAAGAACGTCAAGCAAGTAAGAAGTTTTCTCGGCCTCGCAAGCTATTGCCATCGATTTGTCGAGAATTTTTCAAAAATTGCTAAGCCTTTGACTGATCTGCTTCACAAGGGAATTAAGTTTGAGTGGACAGACAAATGTCAGGAAAGTTTTCAGGCCCTCAAAGACAAGCTAACATCTTCCCCAGTACTTGCTCCTCCAGATTCTCGCAAAGACTTTGTGATTTATTGTGATGCATCCCGTGAAGGATTAGGCTGTGTCCTAATGCAAGAGCGTAAAGGCTAACGTAATGGCTGATGCCTTGAGCCGCAAGTCCTATTGCGACAACCTCATGGTTAGGCGAGCTCAACCTCGTCTTTTTGAAGAACTGCGCAAGCTGAATCTGCGTATTGTTCCACAGGGTTCTCTTAATAACCTTGTGATACAACCAGATCTTGAGAAAGCTGTTAAGATCGCGCAAGCTAAAGATTCTGAAATTGATCTGATGAAGAAAGATCTTCACCTGGAAAAGTACAGGGATTTCTCGCTATCTGAAGATGGAACCTTGTATTTCAGAAACCGCATTGTGGTACCTCGCTTCGAGCTTATGACTGATAAGGTCATGAAGGCGGCACATGACACACCACTGTCTATTCATCCGGGTAGCACCAAGATGTATCGTGATCTCCGACAAAGGTACTGGTGGTCCAAAATGAAGCAGGATATTGCTAGATATGTCGCTGAATGTGATGTTTGCCGTCGCGTTAAAGCAGAACATCAGAAGCCTGCTGGAATTCTGCAACCCCTTCCTATTCCTCTATGGAAATGGGATAAAGTACAAATGAATTTCATTACTGGCCTTCCCAAGTCACAGAAGGGTCACGAAGCTATTCTTGTCGTCGTCGACCAACTTTCTAAGGTTGCACACTTTCTGCCTGTCAAGGAGACGATCACTGCTAGTCAGTTAGCAGAATTATATATCTCCAGAATTGTATCACTCCACGGTATTCTGAAGGAGATCAATTCGGACCGTGGCGAACTTTTCACCTCAAAGTTCCGGGAAAGTTTCCAAGAAGCTATGGGAACTCATATCACCTGGAGTTCAGCATATCACCCCCAGTCCCAAGGCCAAGTAGAACGAGTAAATCAACTGCTTTAAGACATGCTGCGAGCTTGCGTTATTTCTTTCGGTAAGAAGTGGGAAGAATCTCTTCCTTATGCGGAATTCTCATATAACAACAGCTATCAAGCCAGCTTGAAAATGGCTCCTTTCGAAGTACTATATGGACGTAAGTGTCGAACCCCTCTGAATTGGTCAAAAACTGGGGAACGACCGCTCGTGGGTCCGGATATTATTCAACACGCCGAAGAGCAAGTCCGTATTGTTCGAGAGAATCTGAAGGCGGCTTGGGACCGCCAGAAGAGCAACTACGATCGCAAACAATGGGGTTTGATCTATCAACCTGGTGATCAAGCTTATTTGCGTGTCACTCCTATGAAGGGCACCCACCTCTTCGGAATCAAGGGCAAGTTAGCTCCACGCTACATTGGTCTTTTCCGCATTGTTGCAAGATGTGGTCAGGTGGCGTATAAATTGGAGTTGCCACCGCAATTCTCTCATATCCACGATGTCTTCCATGTGTCACAACTTCGTCGTTGCTTCAAGGAATCTCCGCACCGCGCAGTGGGTCACGAGATGCTCGAATTGCATGATGATCTTTCTTATAAGGAGCATCCGATCCGCATCCTCGATGAATCTGAACGTCGAACCCGCCGGAAGGTTACCAAGTTCCTCAAGGTGCAGTGGTCAAATCATACTGAAGATGAAGCCACTTGGGAACGCGAGGATAATCTTCGTGCGGAATACCCCGATCTTTTCCCTTCTACCTCTTAATTCTCGGGACGAGAATTTCTTTTAGAGGAGGAGAATTGTAACACCCCCTCTGTAATGAGCTACAGTAACCCTCAGTGATTAAGCTAATCTTTTGCTAAACAGTGCTTGATCACCCTTGATTCAAATATCATTTGAATTTCCACTTTAAAATCAAATTCAAATTTGCAAGTGAAATTTGAAGTTGTGCAAAAGTTGCTGGAAAAATGTTCACCACTTAGCAAAAATTCCCTAACTAATATTTGTTAAGGAAAACAACATCACCATCAAGCTAAGGTGGGCCATAGCGATTTAAAACAGTGCAAAAGGGCATTTTTTAAAATGCTTTTCTATCTGTATAAAATTGAAATAAAGTTAATTGGGCCCCAAACTTTTTCTGTCACTGCCATAAATTGCAACATAATTGTTGGGCCAATTCCCACATTTTTGCAAAATGAAATGGTGGCTCAATTATTTGTTTTGCTCTCTGGTTAAAAGAAAACAGAAAAGAAAAGTATAAAAAGAAAAAGGACCATGAGCTTGGGCCTAAGTCAAACAGGGAGGCCCAGCCCGTCTGGCGCTCTTCCCCTACATCGTACTCACTCCCCCCCTCACTGTCGTCTCCAGCGGCACACGCGCGCGCGCCCGCCCGGGGCCCCCATCCTCGCGCGCTCGACAGCGGCTCTACCGCTCGCCGTGGGTGGTTAAGGGCCACCCCCCGCTCTCCACAAAACCCTAGCCCCCTCAGATTCCTCTCCCTCGCTCGCCTTCTTCCTCCCCCGCAAGCACCCGACGCCGTCGCCACCATGGCTCGCCGTAGCCGTGGCCTCTGACCTCGCCGCGCCCCGTCTCCGTGCCGGATCGAACCGCCGTCGTCAACTACGTCCTCTGCGTCGACCAGCGTGAGCCGGGGAGCGCCACATTGCGGGATCACCATCACCGTCGACCTCGGACCATCGCCGCGTCGCTCCGTCGATCCGCCGTCCCCTGCTGCTCCTAATCTTCCAACGAGCCCCCGTGCGCTCCCTAGGTGAGCCCCGTGTTTTCCCCTCTCTCCGATGGTGTTCCCCTCTCCTAGCTCGCCTCCCCGTCGTAGCTGAACTGCGCCGCCGCCTCGTTGCTCGCCGACAGCCGTCCGGTGACCATTTGGTCATGCGCGCAAGTCCGTCGACTTCGCGCGCGCGCGTAGAATCCGCCTTGCCGCTTAGTTAGCTCGCTCGCGCACTACCTCGCCGATTTCACCGGCACCCGAACGCCGCGGTCCGCCGACGCCGTCGTAACGCTCATCTCCGGCCTCCCCAGCTCCGGCCGTGACCACTGTTGGGCATGGCATCGAGTGGCCGATCGAAAGAGCCCGGCCGCGCGCAAGATAATGCGCCGTAGGAGAAATCCGAGCTTGCCGGAGTTACGCCGTCGCGTTCGGGCTCACCAGAGAACTCTCCGGTGCCGGCGCCGATGTGGCCGACTGGCCCCCACCACTGTGCCACTGACCGCGGGTCCCACGGGCCCCAGTTGACTGGGTTGACCCCGTCAACTACTGACTGGGCACCTGTGGGCCACCGACATGTGGGTCCCGCCAGGTTTAAATGATTTTTATAAATAACTAAAATGCTAATTAATTCCTTAATTTAATTTAATTAATTAATTACTCACTAATTAGTAGGTCCCACCCTCTAATTAATCAGTAACTAGTAAAAATAAATCCTAATTATCTGCTGTGACACTGACCAGTGGGACCCACTGGTCAGATTTGACTCTGGTAAGCCAGTGTTGACTGCTGACGTCACTTCTGCGTCATGCTGATGTCACCTAATACTATTCTGGATAATTCAGATTTAAATAAATAAAATAATTTCAGAAAATGTTAAAATCTTTAGAAAATCATAGAAAATAAATCGTAGCTCGGATCGAAAAACTTTCTACACGAAAGTTGCTCAGAACGACGAGACGAATCCAACCGTGCTATCTGTTTCCGTGTCGGGACCCTCTACGGAGGTGAACCCACAACTTTTAGCCTGTTTCCGTTAGATGAATAGTGCATATACACCGGTTAATAAATCCAACTTTATCCTAAAATAACTAATATGATTTAGATATGTCTTTAGGCAACCCTGCACTGCACGTTAGCATAGCATGCTCTGTGTTGCATATGTTTGCCGTGTATTTATTTGTTTCCTCCCCCTCTTCTCTCTCGGTAGACCCCGCTACCGATGCAGTTCTCGAGACCGGCGCAGCTCAGGAGCCCGAGGACACCGTTGACGACCTTGCCTTTGCCGCCGAGCAACCAGGCAAGCACCCCCCCTTTGAGCATGCCTATATCGCCGATTCTCTACTCTCTTATGCTTGCATTAGAATTGCTGCTGCTACTGCTTTACCTATTCTGATGCATAGCCTGTTTATTGTAACCTGCTATTGAAACCTTGCCTGCTTATCCTAAACTATTTAGTATAGGCTGGGTAGAGACCTACCAGAGACCCCACTTGTCTGCAGTTGCCCCGCTGGATTATCAGATGACTCGATCAACGGGATCGACAGCCAGACCCCGGTACCGCACAACACCCCCCTTAGTTGTACGACACTGCAGTGTTACCATCGAGTGCCGAGGGTGATACCTCGTCAGCACTTCTGATGTTAACCTTGTAGGGTAGATAATTGGTCGTGGTCATCGAGGGTGATTCCTCCTTCTCCACTGCCGATACGACCCTGTCGCGCAACACTTCAAGTGTGAACCTCGAGGGTGATTCCTCCTAAGTTCACCTTGACGGTTACATCGAGTGGGCATCCGTCGAGGGTGATACTTCGGATTCCCCTGATGATATGGACACATGGTTACTGTGACTTTACCCCTGAACCTAGTTAGAAACGGGTCGGCCCAGAGGGGGGACCCGAGGGAGTTACTTTACTACAGGACTGGAGGGACAAGCGGTACCGCCCAGTAGAGGTGGACCTGAGTTCCCGACAGTCTTTTGCGAGATGGGTTGACCTGGACGGTGCCCGAGTGATGAATATGAGGCGTGGCCGGGCATTCTTGGCCCTTGCCGCAAGTCCTCGAGACGGGGTGACGGGGTCACATCGATCCTGAATCTCTGCTCGTTACCGCACCCCCAAGGTACTAACGATTTGGATATTTGATTCGAGTGGGCCTCTGGCCCTATAGCACTAACCATCACGCGGGAATAGTTATGGGCACTCTGCATCGTATGCATCAGCCGAAGGCTTTGTCAGACGTCCAGTTCAGCATGGCGGCACGGACGGACCGGCGCCATCCTGTAGTGTTGGTGCCTGGCTTCACCGTGTGCGCAACGACCTGGAGTGCACAGGGCGATGGCCCAAGACCCCTGAGCGCTTAGGATGTAGACCGGCGGGGACCTCTCTGCTGAGCTCTAGGTAGGGCTGCGGTGTGTCATTTGGCCGAGGCCGGGCATGACCCAGAAAAGTGTGTACGGCCGGAGTTAAGCGAGCATGGTGGATAAGTTGGTGCACCCCTGCAGGGAAGAACTAATCTATGCATAGCCGGATCCTCGGTAACGGACGCTCGGAGTTGTATCCCGATCGATACAACTAGAACTGGATACTTGTGATGAGTATGGCTCTGGGATTACTTTCTCGCAGGGAGTCGAGAAAGGATCTCTGGCCGAGGTTGATACTTGGATAGTATGGCTCTGGGATTGCTTTCTCGCAGGGAGTCGAGAAAGGATCTCTGGGTGAGGTTGAGACTTATGGATACTACTACTTTATACTGTACTAATCTACACTCTTCTAATGCTGCAAGACCGCTGAAGATGCTAGTCTTCGATAGGACTAGGCCTTCTCTCTATTCTGGCATTTCTACAGCCCAGTCCTAATATACAGCCTTCCTTTGATAATGGTGCATATGTAGTGTAGATCCTTGCTTGCTGAGTACTTCGGATGAGTACTCACGGTTGCTTTGCTTTCTTTTTCCCCCATATCCTTTTGATGCAACCAGATGGTAGAGCCCTTGAGACAGCTGCCCCGCCGACGACTACTACTACCACCTCTAGAGTGGTTACTTCTATGAGCTGGCCGACGACCAGGAGTAGGATCGGAGGGTCCCAGGTAGGAGGCCTGCACCTTTCGATCGTAGCTTTTGTTTTGCCCCGCCTTCTTAAAGGCTTATCTCTGTTTTTGTATTATATCTGTACTCAAATATCTGATGCTTCCGCTGACGCTTGTATGCAAGCTTATGTATTCGAGCCCTCGAGGCCCCTGGCTTGTAAAATAAAGCTTGTATGACTTTATTTATGTTTTAGAGTTGTGTTGTGATATCTTCAAGTGAGTCCTTTGGCTTGATCGTGTGCATTTGCGTGTATGGTTAGTGCACGATTAAGCCGGGGGCATCACAGGGGTCCATAAGGAAACTAAGGGATATTAAGGCCTCCTTTTAATAGAGAACCGGAACAAAGCATTAACATATGTTGAATATATGAACTCCTCGAATTACAGTCATCCCCGGAGAGTATCCCAACTATTGTCACTTTGGGGTTGATACGTCTCAAACGTATCTATAATTTTTTATTATTCCATGCTATTATAGTATCAATCTTGGATGTTTTATATGCAATTATACGCATTATATATCATTTTCTGGGACTAACCTATTAACTTAGTGCGAAGTGCGAGTTGTTGTTTTTTGCCCTTTTTTGTTTTCCAGAAAATCAGTACCAAACGAATTCCAAATGCCACAAAACTTTTTGAAGATTTTTTTCTATAATAAGAGATACTAAAAGCTTCAGGGGGAGGCCAAAAGACGAAGGAGTGGCAAGCCACCAGGGCGCGCCCATGGGGGTAGGCGCACCCTGTTGCCTCATGGGCCCTTTGTTGCTCTGTTTGACCTAATTTCACCTCTATAAATTCTCTAAAATCAGGAAACCAAAAGAGAGCCACCCAAAACCCTTTTTCCGCCACCTCAAGTTCCTGTTCTCACGAGATCCCATCGGGAGGCCTTTTTCGGCACTCTACCGGAGGGGGAATCAATCACGAAGGGGCTCTACATCAACCTTGCTGCCCTTCCGATGATGCGTGAGTAGTTTACCACAGACCTACGGGTCCATACTAGTAGCTAGATGGCTTCTTCTCTCTATTTTATCTTCAATACAATGTTCTCCTCGATGTTCTTGGAGTTCTATTCGATGTAATACTTTTTTGCGGTGTGTTTGTTGGGATCCGATGAATTATGAGTTTATGATCAGATTATCTATGAATATTATTTGAGTCTTCTCTGAACCCTTTTATGCATGATTATTATAGCTTTGTATTTCTCTTATCTATCCGTTTGGTTTGGCCAACTAGATTGATTTATCTTGCAATGGGAGAGGTGCTTTGTGATGGGTTCGATCTTGCGGTGCTCAATCCGAGTGACAGAAAGGGACATGACACGTATTTGTATTGTTGCCATTAAGGGTAAAAATTATGGGGTTTATTCATATTGAGTTTACTTTGTCTACATCATGTCATCTTGCTTAAGGCGTTACTCCGTTCTTTATGAACTTAATACTCTAGATGCATGCTGGATAGCGGTCGATGTGTGAAGTAATAGTAGTAGATGCAGGCAGGAGTCGGTCTACTTGTCTTGGACGTGATGCCTATATACATGATCATTGCTTTGGATATCGTCATGATTATTTGCTTTTCTATCAATTACCCAACAATAATTTGTTTACCCATCGTATGTTATCTTCAAGAGAGAAGCCTCTAGTGAAAACTCTGGCCCCTGGGTCTATTTTTATCATATATTAAAATCCAGAAATATATTACTGCACTTTTATTTACTTTATTTTATTTTATGTTTTTGTTTATTTATTTATCACTACGAGATTTGATCCTTGTAATTAACCGCCAAGGGATTGACAACCCCTTGTTTGCGCTGCGTGCAAGTATTTGTTATTTTGTGCATAGGTACTGCTAACGAGGTGTTGCGTGGTTCTCCTACTGGATTGATAACCTTGGTTCTTAACTGAGGGTAATACTTATCTCTACTGTACTGCATCATCCCCTCCTCTTCGGGAAAATTCTGATGCAACTCACAAGTAGGAGAAAGAATTTCTGGCGCCATTGCCGGGGAGACATCTTCAACATCTATCAAGTACCATCGCATAAACTTTCATCTCCTTCCATTTACATTATTTTCCATTTGCCTCTTGTTTTATCTCCCTCACTTCTAAAATATTTTTACAAAAAACACAAAATTATTTTTCGTTTGCCTTTTTCTCTCGCTTGCTTGTTTACTTGTTTGGCTAGTCACGATGTCTCAAGAAAATACTAAGCTGTGTGATTTTTCCAATACTAATAATAAGGATTTTACTAACACTCTGATTTCTCCTCCCGTCACTAGTGCGGAGTCGTGTGATATTAATGTCACTTTGCTAAATCTTGTTATGAAAGAACAATTTTCTGGAAGTCCTAATGAAGATGTTACATCCCATATTAACACTTTCATTGAATTGTGTGATGTGCAAAAGAAAAAAGATGTGGATAATGATATTGTCAAATTTAAATTATTTCTGTTCTCACTACAAGATCATGCTAAAACTTGGTTTCATCTTTGCCGCGAAATAGTATCGATTCTTGGGATAAATGTAAAGATGCTTTCATTGCCAAGTATTTTCCTCCCACGAAAATTATTTCTCTGAGAAATCAAATTATGGATTTTAAGCAAATTAATCATGAACATGTTGCCCAATCTTGGGAGAGGATGAAATTAATGATAAGAAATTTCCCTACTCATGGTTTAAGTTTATGGATGATCATACACAAAATTTATGCGGGATTGAATTTTGTTTCTAGAAATCTTTTAGATTCTGCCGCGGGTGGTACTTTTCTGGAAATCATGTTGGGAGAAGCTACAAAATTGCTTGATAATATTTTGCAAATTATTCACAATGGCATACTGAAAGAACTCCTACTAGTAAAAAAGTGAATTATGTTGAAGAAATTAGTACTTTGACTGATAAAGTAGATGCGCTTATGAAATTGGTTGCTAGTAAAAATGCCCATATTGATTCTAATTATGTGCCATTGTCTACTTTGATTGTGCAAAATAATGATCCCGTATATGTGAATTTTGTCTCGCGAAACAATTTCAATAATAACGCTTATAGAGGTAATTTTAATCCTAGACCATTTCCTGGAAATTCCTCTAATAATTATGGCAATTCCTATGATAATTTCTTATAATAATAGGTTGCCCTCTCATCTTGAGAGTAATATCAAAGAATTTATTAATGCTCAAAAAGTTTTCAATACAATGATTGAGAAAAAATTGAGTAAACTTGATGATATGTCTAGGAGCATGGATAGAATTGTTCATAATGTGGAAAAAATCTTAAATCTAAAATTATGCCACCCAAGCTTGATATTAATGAATCCATTAAAGATCTCTATGTTTCCATGGATGAAAGTAAATAAAGAACCGATAGGTTAAGGGCTAAGCGAGAATTCTTAGAAAAAGCGATTCCACACGATTTTTATCGTAGTAATGATGAAGAAATAAAATGATTGGTGTTGCACCCATTGAATATTTGTTTAGTAATATAAAAATAGATAAAAAGGGAACCGAAGAAGATTCAACTTTAGTTAGAAGGCGTCCCAATTTTTCGGACGGTGGTGATCTTAATGAAAAAATTGATAAAAATGGGTTTGGAGAGGTTAAAACTTTAAATAGTGATGTGCCCACTACTTTGAATTTCAAGGACTTTAATTATGATAGTTGTTCTTTAATTGAATTTATTTCCTTGTTGCAATCCATCCTAAATTCACCCAATGCTTATGAACAAAATAAAGCTTTTGCTAAACATATTGTGGGAGCGATGATGAAAGATTTGGAAGAAAAGCTAGAATTAGAGGTTTCAATACCTAAGAAATTAAATGATGAGTGGGAACCTACTATCAAAGTTAAAATTAAAAATTATGAGTGCAATGATTTATGTGATTTGGGTGCTAGCGTTTCCACAATACCAAAATCTTTATGTAATGTGCTAGGTTTCTCCAATATGGATGAATGTTCTCTTAATTTGCACTTAGCGGATTCCACTATTAAGAAACCTTTAGAATAAATGATGTTCTTATTCTTGCTAATAGGAATTGTGTACCCGTTGATTTCATTGTGCTTGATATTGAGTGCAATCCGTCTTGTCCCATATTACTTGGTAGACTATTCTTACGTACCATAGGTGCTACTATTGATATGAAAGAAAGGAATATAAAATTTCAATTTCCATTAAAAAAGGGTATGGAACACTTCCCTAGAAAGAAAATTAGGCCACTGTCGGGGATACCGTGCGACATATGCCAGGGGGTGGCTTATCGTGCATGGGGACAAAAGTACGTCGCCGGGCTCTAGAAGCGGGAGTGAGCGAGACCGCATACGTCTGCGGATCTTACCCAGGTTCGGGGCTCTCCTAGGAGATAACACCCCTAGTCCTGCTCTGCGGGGTCTCCGCATGATGACTAACTCAACAAGTAGCTACAAGCTTGCTCCTTGAGCTGTTTGGCTAGAGGAAGAAGAAGGGCAAGGCTAACTCTACTCCACTCTCTCTACGTGTGTGTATGGTGATTTGGGTGCTCGGCCGAGGTCCCAACCCCTTGCATGGGGCGACCTGGGGGGTTTATATAGGCCTACCCCCAGGGGTACAATGGTAATCCGGCCAGATGCGGGACCCGGCTGTCAGCGTCACTGGTTGCCGGCTTCTCCGCCGACCGCTGGGGCCCGCCGCCTGGTGGGTCCCGCCGACTGCCGCGATCTCAGCCGATAGGTAGGGCCCGTCGCCTGCGGGCCATGTTGACTGCTTTATGCTGTAGCATCGCTCCTGATGACGGAGGCCTCATCAGGGGGAGCGTGGGTACAGTCCCACCGCCTGGCGGGTGCTCACTGTAGCCACACCCCGTCGCATCTGGTTAATGGCGCACAGACTTCAAGGGAGGGGGAGGGCCGCCTGCTAGGAGCCGGCCTCCCCCTAAGCCGACTGGTTAGGGCTCGCTGCCCTCTGGCTTCTCACAGACAGGTAGGGCCCGCCGCCTGCGGGCCGTACTGACCGCCCGTAGTGGGAGCATGGCTTCTTCTGCCATGGGTGATGTCATGAGCGGCATGGCAACAGTGCCGCGTCGGGCGCGGGATGTCCGCTTGGTACACTGTACTGTGGCCATGTTCTGCCCTGGATTCGGGGGTGGCAGGCTTGTACTGTAGCCATGCCCTGTCTCATCATGTTTATGTTGGCGCTAACTTTGAGGGCGCGAGGGGCCGCCTGCTAGGACCCGGCTTCCCAGGAAGCCGCCCGCTAGGAGTCGGCCCACTACATGGCCGTCTTTTGGGTTCCGCCACCTCCTGGCAACCGGCCGCTTGGACCAGCCGGCCCCAGGAAGGCGGTCCTTTGTCTTTGATGTTTGAGGGGCGCAGCCTGCCCCGATGTCTTGAAATACCAAGGGGAGCTGATGATGCTACCCGTGGTCATTTACTCCGACAGTAGTCCCCGAAGCTGGTGGGGCGCTACGGCTGAAGGGGCGAGAAGCCTCAGCAGCTTCATACTCCGGGTCGTCTGGTATTCTGCTTCGTCCGTCTTCTGAAGTGCCGACTGGTAGGTGTCGGCCGCGACCAGGCAGGCCGCCTGGCGATTTCGAAATGTCATGGTGGGGACCAGGTGGCATGCTAGCCAGATGTCAGACTCGCCGCCCGTGCCTGTCGGCCATGTGGCGTTAGCAGGCCAAGCCGGCCTGCCAGCCCACGCGCGCGACGGTACATCGCCGCAGGCTGGGGCCCGCCGCTACAGTGCCTTGGCACGCGCGCGGATCCGCTGCGGCCGAGGTAGACGGTTGGGCTTCCGCGGCAATTAATACACACCTTTACTGGCGCCGCAATCGTGGGATCATGGGGGAGTGGGCGTAGTTAATCCCACGATCCCCCACGCTCTCGCCCCCTCGGCTCCGCCGCCTGGGGCTATGAGTAGGGGGAAGAGGGGGGGGCGGCAGATGCACGCGCGCCCTCCTCTCCCCTCGCCGTTCTTCATCTTCTCCGCTGCCGCAGTGCCCTTTCCTCCCGCCGAAGCGCTGCTGCAGCCCACCGTCGTCGAGCATCTTCTTGCTGTGGCTTCCTCGCTCCGCCGCAGCCTCGTCCGCTCGCCACCGCGCCGCGCCTACGACGAGCTCCTTCGTCCATGGCGCGCTCACAAGCCGGCGACTGGGACAGCTCCAACATCCATGAGGATCACCTCTCCTTCCTTCGTCAAACACGGCGGCTGCCCTGGGAGACGAACGTGCAGGTACGCGTCCCCCCCGAGGCAGAAATCTCGCCGGTGCCGGAGGGCGATGAACGCGTCGTCTTCCGGTCCCATTTTCTTCGCAGCTTCGGCCTTCCGGCGAGCGGCTTCCTCCGCTCCTTCCTTGATTTCTATCGAGTCCAGCTGCACCACCTCACGCCAAACACGGTGGTGCTGTTGGCCGCCTTCGTCACCATGTGCGAAGGGTACCTCTGCACTCTCCCTACCCTCGAGCTCTGGGAGGAGTGCTTTTATCTCAAACTCGGCACCGCGGCCAAGGGCCAGGCGGCTCAATGCGGAGCCTGTGTGGCGGTGCGGCGCCCGGGCACCGGGAACCGCTTCCCGCCCATCTCCTTGCTGCAGTCGGCTAAGCTGTGGCAGAAGTCCTACTTCTACGTCAAGAATACCCACCCGACGAGCGACTACATCAACTTGCCGGCTTACGTAGCCGGCCTGCCAGCCGAGCCGCGCGCCAACTGGCAGTACAAGCCGAGCTCCCTATCGGCCGCCTCCTCCGCCGCCCTCGTCCGACTTCAGGTGATGACGGAGTCGGAGGGTCTGAAGGGCTCGGACCTGCTGGCCGCCTTCGTGACGCGTCGAGTGCTTCCCCTCCAATCCCGGCCTCACATCGTCAGTTGCATGATCGGGCGCCGGGACCCGTGCCAGATGTGCACATGGGAGCTGCCGGACGTGGAGGTGGCCCGGCTGGTCAACTACATCTCCAACTGTAAGCTATCGGAGACGGATCGACGGTTTGGCAAGCGGCCGTACGACCGCGCACATCCGCCGCCTGCCGTGAGTCTTGTAATTCTTTTTCTCTTTGGCTGGTCCGAGCTCTTGTTTCTCCGTCTGACCAGTCGGCCATGGTGCAGGTCCTCCAGGCCCAGTCGGCTGCCGGCGCTCTGGATCCAGGTCAGCAGTATATGCCGGACCGAACGAGGAGCGACGTGGAAGACCCCGAATTGGGGGCGGCCGCCATGGAGGAGGACGACGCCGCAGGCGGCGGCGGTGGAGCAGGCGGCTCCGGAGGAGGAGGAGGCCTCGAGGACTGGTCGGATGACGATGAGGAGGAGAGCGAGCCGCGTCGCCCGCACGGCACCGACAAGGCGGGCGCGAGCTCCTCAGCCGCGCCGACTGCACCAGGCGGCGCACAAAAGCGTAGAGCCGACTCGTTGCTATTCAGCAGCCGGCTGAAGAAGCCCAAGAACACGGCCGCCGCGACCAAGCGGCAGGAGGCCGCCGCGAAAGCGACCCAGTTCCAGAAGACCCCGAAGCAGCCCCCGATGGTGTTCGCGTAAGTGCTTGGTTGCATTTTCTTTTCTTCTTTCTTGCAAACTCTTTCTGAGTTTCCTCTTGCCTTGCTTGAACAGGGCCCCACTCTCTCTTGAGCGGTCTGCTGCTACTTCAGTGATCCAGGCGGCGGAAGGCTCCGCCAACACCCGTCGTGTGGACCCGCTTGCCGACCTCCGGGAGGCGAAGGAGAGGAACGCGCGGGAGGTGCGCAAGGAGCAGGAGGCGGTGGAACGGTAGAAGGCGGAGGCGGCCAAGGCAGCACAGGCAGACATGGACGCGGCGGCCAAGGCCCGAGCCGACGTTGCGGCTAAGGTCCAGGCGGACGCCGTAGCCAAGGCCCAGGCGGACACAGCCTCCCAGGCGCAAGCAGAAGAGGCCGCACGCAGCCGGACTCCGCAACTCGTCATCCCGCTGCGCGCAGTGCCGCCAGCACCAGAGAACCCGACGCCGACCGGAGGGGCCGGCAACGATCAGCCGATCCCCCTTGGAAGTTTAAAAGTTTGTAAGGCACCCGTGGATACGGCTAGCCATGGATTGTGAAAGAATGGTGGAGGGGGAGTAAAAAATTATTTTTTGTTTGGAAACCGCCTACAATGTGTCTAGCATGAAAGATATTGGACACATTCGATAGTGGCGTTGACAGGAAAAGCTTGCCCGTCAAAATAATATTATCTCTGTTTTAAGCTTTGAGCTCTGGCACCTCTGCAAATCTCTGTTTCCCTCTGCGAAGGACCTATCTATATTATTTTTATTTACTTTTAATCTTCACCTTCTCTTATAAGCACCAACTGGGAAGCACTATTTTCATACTTGTGCATTGGGTGTAGTTAATATTGAGTGTGTGTCATGAATGGATCAATGATTGAGCATAATGGGCTTAGGATAACTTTCTTCAGCGTTGATATTTTGAAAGGCATGATTATTTGTTAGTATGCCTGAGTATTTATGTATTTATGTCAAATTATAGACTATTGCTTTGAATCACTCAAATCTTAATATTCATGCCACAAAAGAAAGATTACATGATGAATATGATAGGTAACATTTCACTTCAAAAAAGTTTTTATCATTTACCTACTCGAGGACGAGCAGGAATTAAGCTTGGGGATGCTTGATATGTCCCCAACGTATCTATAATTTTTTACTGTTCCATGCTATTATAGTATCAATCTTGGATGTTTTATATGTAATTATATATAATTTTTTGGGAGTAACCTATTAACTTAGTGCCAATTGCTAGTTTCCGTTTTTTTGGTCTATTTTTGGTTTTCTAGAAAATCAGTACCAAACAAAGTCCAAATGCCACGAAACTTTTTGATGATTTTTTTGGATATAAGAGACACTAGAAGCTTCGGTAGGAGGCCAGAACATGAAGGAGTGGCCCACAAGCCACCAGGGCGCGCCCAGGGGGATAGGCGCGCTCTGGTGCCTCGTGGGCCCCTCGTTGCCCCGTTTGACCTAATTCTGCCTGTATAAATTCTCTAAAATCGAGAAACCAATAGAGAGCCACCCAAAACCGTTTTTTCGCCGCCGCAAGTTTCTGTTCTCTCGAGAGCCCATCTGGAGGCCTTTTCCGGCACTCTGTTAGAGGGGGAATCAATCACGGAGGGCCTCTACATCAACCTTGCTGCCCTTCCGATGATGTATTTTACCACAGACCTATGGGTCCATAGTTAGTAGTTAGATGGGTTCTTCTCTCTATTTGATCTTCAATACAATGTTCTCCTTGATGTTCTTGGAGTTCTATTCGATGTAATACTTTCTTGCGGTGTGTTTGTTCGGATACGATGAATTGTGAGTTTATGATCAGATTATCCATGAATATTACTTGAGTCTTCTCTTAAATATTTTATGCATGATTATTATAGCTTTGTATTTCTGTCTGATCTATCCGTTTGGTTTGGCCAACTAGATTGATTTATCTTGCAATGGGAGAGGTGCTTTATGATGGGTTCGATCTTGCGGTGCTCAATCCTAGTGACAGAAAGGGACATGACAAGTGTTTGTATCGTTTCCATTAAGGGTAAAACGATAGATTTTATTCATATTAATTGAGTTTACTTTGTCTACATCATGTCATCTTGCTTAAGGCGTTACTCCGTTCTTTATGAACTTAATACTCTAGATGCATGCTGGATAACGGTCGATGTGTGGAGTAATAGTAGTAGATGCAGGTAGGAGTCGGTCTACTTGTCTTGGACGTGATGCCTATATACATGATTATTGCCTTGGACATCGTCATGATTATTAGCTTTTCTATCAATTTCCCAACATTAATTTGTTTACCCACCGTATGTTATCTTCAAGAGCGAAGCCTCTAGTGAAAACTATGGCCCCCAGGTCTATTTTTATCATATATTAAAATCCAAAAATATATTGCTGCACTTTTATTCACTTTATTTTATTTTGTGTTTTTTGTTTATCTATTTATCACTATGAGATTTGATCTTTGCAATTAACCGCCAAGGGATTGACAACCCCTTGTTTGCGTTGGGTGCAAGTATTTGTTATTTTGTGCATAGGTACTGCTAACGAGGTGTTGCGTGGTTCTCCTACTAGATTGATAACCTTGGTTCTTAACTGAGGGAAATACTTATCTCTACTGTACTGTATCATCCCCTTCTCTTCGGGAAAATCCCAACACAGCTCACAAGTAGCAGGGGTCTACGGACCAGAAAAATAATAAGTGCATATAACTAGCAGATAGGATGAAGAACTCAAATATATTCATGAAAACATAGAGGGTTTAGATCTGAAATCATGGCACTTGGGTTCTAGTGACAAGCATTAAGCATAACAAAGTCATAGCAACATCAATCTTAGAACATAGTGGATACTAGGGATCAAGCCCTAACAAATTGACTCGATTACATGACAAATCTCATCCAACTCCATCACCTTCCAGCAAGCCTACGAAGGAATTACTCACTCCCGGTGGTGAGCATCATGGAATTGGCGATGAAGAAGGGTTGGTGATGATGATGGTGACGGATCCCCCTCTCCGAAGCCCCGAACGGACTCCAGATCAGCCCTTCTGATGAAAAACAGAAGGTGGCGGCGGCTCCGTATCGTAAAATGCAATGAGACTTCTTCTCTTATTTTTTTCGGGAAGACGGAATTTATAGAGTTGAGATTAGGGTCATCAGAGACACGTGGGCCCCACAAGGTAACGGGGCGCGCCCAGAGGGTGGTCACGCCCTGTTGCATTGTGGGCAACAAGTGGGCCCCCTCTGGTGGGTCTTGGCTCCAGTATTTTTCATATATTCCATAAAAAATCTCCAAAAAGTTTCGTCCAATTCCGAGAACTTTTATTTCTATACAAAAAAAACACCATGGTAGTTCTGTCCAAAACAGTGCCAGTCCGGGTTAGTTTCATTCAAATCATGCAAATTAGAGTCCAAAACAAGAGCAAAAGTGTTTGTAAAAGTATATACGACGGAGATGTATCAGAGGACATCCAACCGCAACTTGTATATGTCCGCCAGCAAATTCAAATTCAAATGTACGCTGATCCACACAACGCGCCGAATCACACCCACACCGGATCGCATCCCCAATCACAACAAAAAAGAGACAAATATGCTTAGATTTTACATGCCCGAATCCAAAAGAACATCAGTCCGGTAGTTCGTGCATTTCTGCCCTGCCGGACCGGCAATCCCAGCAAGCTGCTCCCCGATCAAGGAGGTGCAGTCGCCGCCGCATAGGCAGCCTCCGCGTCAGCGTCCGCCTCCGCCGCGTCCTCATCTTTCTGCCGCTCCAACATCTGATAGCGGACGGCTTGCACGATAATTCTAGCGTAGGCACCCAAAGAGTCGATATTCAAGGTCAACATCTTGGCGTCCTCCGCATTGGCGGCGATCTTCACCCTCTTTTTCTTGAGTGTGGCCTTCTTTTCCTTAAGCGCGACCTTCTTCTCCTCGAGCGCCGCCTTCTTCTCTTTGATCATGGTCCTCCTCTCTTAGAGTTTGATCTTCTTCTTCGTCGCCTCCATCAACTTCTTGAACCTCTCCGCCTTCCTCTCCTCCTTGATGTTCGAGCGCCTCACGCATGCCTCGTCCTTCGCCAAGATCTCCTCGAACCTCTCCGTCAGCTTGGCCACCGCGCCTTCTCGCTTCGCCCTCTCCTCCTCCCACTTCTTGCGCTGCAAATTTCTTCTAACCTTCTTCGGCGGTTCTTGGGTTGGGTCGGTAGGGTCATCGGTTTCTTCCTTGTTGGCTTGGGCGGCGGTCTTGGCAATGAAAAGGTTCCACTTTTGTTGCCCATTCAACTTCAACCAACAATGCATGACGGTGAAGGACTTCTTCTCCAACTTCTTGTACACCATAGAAGCACAACAACCGGTTAGAGGAAGAGCCAAGCAAGGGGGACATAGTAGGCTACAAAGTGAAGCAATGCATATCCTTCTAGTGAGCAACAAAACAATACATGTCTGCCTAGTGATAAACAAAACTAAAGCATATCCGGCTAGTGATCAACTTACTTGCTAGGTGATTTCTGCACCGCTAGGCCACCGTGCGATGAGATGCTTCAAGTGCCCGCAATACTTGGAGACTACCTCTTGGATGGTGTATCATCGATGGTTGAGGGACTTCCACTCATGGTTGCGGATCAACTCATCGGAGTAGGGCGCGAAATGCTTATGCTCATGGAACCATATGTGAATGTTCCTCCCAAAGGTTGTGCCCCTTTGCTCCGTGCCATGGACATGATCGAGGCTAGTGGCCAACCATGCATCGCACAACAGCTCGTCCTCCCGCATGTTGAAGCTTTCTCCTCTACCCTTCTTCTTCGGATTGCCAGCTGTATCATCCGGATGATCATCGTCGCCATCCTCCTCCTCCTCCCCCCCGGATGCTGCTCTCCGACGGCCCAATGCTGTTGTTGCTGTGTGTCATCGCCGGTCTGGGTGTAGGACTATTGTGTGGCCGTCTGGGTGTAGGACTCCTACTGCTGGTAGTTGCCGGACTAGGTGGGTTTTGAGTCTTCCACCTGCCCGTCCTCATAGCCCCCTCCCCCCTCGCCTCCGTCGTGGATGATGTAGAGCATCTCCCTATCCGCGTCATACACCGGCTCCCATGCTGTGGGCATTGCAGCGAATAACGCGCGGGCAGCCATCTGCTCCTCGGTCGTCGGCCGCGCCCGGGCGAGCGGCGGCGAAGAATACTCGAAAAAGAGTGGCACTTCATTTAACGTTGATGATGTAAGGCACCATACAGGCGGGGGTTCCGAACTGCTTGGCGGCATAGTAGTACGGTGGCTTGTAAGGCTCCGACCACGACGCTGTCTCTACTGGCGGCACGCCCATCTGCTGGCGTCCGCCACGGCCGCGCCGACCGCCTCGTTCGCCACGACCTCCACGCCCATCGCCACCACCAGGCCCACCCGCGACCGACCGCTTCTTGAGATTTTCCTCCTTTGCGGCCTTCACTTTGACGCGGCGATTTTGCCGCGTCTTCGAGCTGATCTTTCGGGCGAGCGTGATGCTCACATCCTCCGGCACCTCTGCCAGCTCCATCTCCAACAGGTTCTCTGACGGATCCATGCGTCGGCGGCAGAAGAAAGGAGAGGGTGGGAGAAATGAGCGGGAATTGGGCGGAGAGCGGCGGGGAATGGAAGAAGAGAGTGGAAGATTTTGGCACAGAAACAGTGCAGGATGCTACAAAAGTGCGGGCTTCGTCTTCCTTTTGGGTGGGCCAGAGGGGCGGCGAGCGACGTTCCCATGTCAGGACTCCCGCAAAGCGCCCCACGTTTGTCTTCGGTTTGCGGGAGAAATCGCGTTCGAACCGCTCCGTGGACCGATACAGGTCGTCATTGAATGGCATCCGCGGTCTAGATAACGTGGTTCGAACGGTTGCGGGAAGTTTGTGAATGGGTCGACGTTGCAGATGCCCTTGCTCCATCCTGCATCCATAGATGCAACAAAAAGACGAGACGAGTCCACTTCTTCACTATGGCATGATGAATTGCAGGACACATCAACTTTAGCCAAAGCATCCGAACCTTTTCTTTCGTCCAGGCTCCGGGCCTCCGCCGGCGTGGGATCCACGTGCCTTGGAAGCACGGCACCGCGTGACAGGGCGTTACGACGGCGGCCAAACGGCGAGAGAGAAAGAGCAGAGATCACCGGTAAAAACATTTACTGTAAAACTTACCGCGTACTACTATATAGCATTAGCATGTAGCAATATGTAGATAGAGATTAGCTCTAAGAGCAACTCTAACCGTATGATCCATTTTGTACCTCATGTCCGTTTGGGTCGTCGCGGACGAAAACGCCGGCCCAACGCGCGGACCCAAATAAAAAATGCGTCTGCTTCATGTCCGTGCCGACCCATTTCAGGCTCAAATTTAGGTCTGAAATGCGTCGGCACGGACACACCGCATGTCTCCTCGGTGTCCGCCGCGGTCCCACATGAGGGACGGCCAACAACCGAACACGGTCAAATTAATTGCGGTCACCGACACCGGGCCCACGCGTTAGCCAGTGGAAGTGTCGGAGGCCGTCCTTTTTAATCCACGTGTGCGGGGGGCCGGCCTCATCCACTTCCATTGCGGTCCACATCTAGCCGCCCCCCGCGTGCTTCCTCGTCAGCGACAACCAAACCCTAGTCATGGGTTTTTTCAGCGGCTTCGGCAAGAGCAAGGGCAAGTTGACCCCTGGCGCTTCCTTCTCCCGCGCTCTTCCTTCTCCGCCGTCGTCGGCGCCTGCCCGCCCGCCAAGGCAACGGCTGCACATCCCGGTGCACCAAGCGCGGTGGCACAGGGAGTTCAGGCAGCCGCGGCCGTACCCCGACGTGACGCTGCCGCACGACTGGCATCTCGATCCGCAGCGGATCCCGGTGCCGGCAGTGCCGCGGTCATAGCGGGCGCACGCTGAGGAGGTGCGCATGCGCCGGAGCAGCGACGGATGCCGGAGTACGCGGCAGACTCTCCCCATTGGGAGGTCTGGTTTGTCGTCGAGCACGAGGAGCAACGGCGGCTTGGCGTGCAGCACCACCACGTCAACCCCCCTCCTCCCCCAGTCGTCAAGCCGGAGGAGTAGGAGGACGAGGCTGCCTACCAGGCGGCGCTGACGATGGCCTTGGAGACCTCCATCGAGGAGGAGCGGCTGAAGGCGGAAGCTGAGGAGGCGGACTACCAGGCGAGGCTGGCCGGGGCCATCGCCCTCTCTGCAGCCGACGACTGCATGGTGCCGCCGTCGCCGCCGCTCACCCCTCGACGCCTACGTTTGAGCCGGCCGAGCGGTACGTGTGGACCGGCCAAGTGCGGGAGTGGGTCACCCCCCATCCCCCAATTTGGCTCGGCGCGACGCTGTCGCAGGAGGCCGCGTACCTCGAGCATTGGAGGCAGCGCGCGCTGGCGGAGGAGCGCACCGACGGCGAGCGGTGCATGCAGAGGGAGCGCGAGGAGGAGGAGGATCGTCGCCAGAAGAAGGAGGAGGTGTGCGCCCGCGTCGCCGCATTACCGCCGGCGCAGTAGACGTCGGAGGGGGCAGCCCTGACGGCCTATCAAACCGCGTTCGGTTGGGCTGGGCCGCCTCCCGTCTTCATCGACCTCACCAGCGGCGATGGCGTCGTCAAGGTCAAGGGCAAGGCGGACGTCTACGGCAGCGTACGTGCGCGGACTTTTTTATGTTTTAATTAATATTTTTTATACATATTTAATTAATGTTTAGTTATGTTTTAAGTGGACTTTGGTTGGTTGACCGGTCACTTATGTTTAATTAAGTTTCTATTATGTTTATTTGTGCCACGTGTTTATCATTTTTGTTTTTTCGGACACGGGCAAATTTGAGTTTGCCTCTCGTTGGACGCACCAACCGACTAAAATAAAAAAGTGAATGCGCCCGTCCGCTCGACCGATCCAAATGGACAAACCGGCGTCCTTTTGGACGCCCGGCTGGAGTTTGCTCTAACGTGATGTACGTAAGTGTAGTGTATGCCCGGCCGGGCATGAGACACGATGTGACATGGATAGTGTAGATAGGCCTGCACTGCACGAGCCGTCCCTCCCTTACATCATCACATGAGCCAAGAAGTAAATGAGAAAAGATGAGAGGAAGAAGAGATGTTTTGATTCCGACGCGGGCGAGAAAGAGAAAGACGAGTAGATCGGTGGATGCATACGGCGCTGGACCGGACGGGTGCGTCGCTGTGCCTGTGCGTGACGGGAACCGCCGCTAGGTTCCCAGGAGCTAGCTTAGCGGGCAGCTGTACTGCTTTGTGCTCTCGTCTCGTCTCGTTGCCTCCGCTCTATGAGCCATACCACTGGCTCGTGGCTCATTTGGCTGCGTTGCGTAGGCCTTTCTTGCGCTTCCGTAGATCTCCGTCTCACCCTTTTTAATCCGGCGAAGCACTGTATTGGACTCGCTTGTGCAAAGGTCGGTGGGATTCGCGGCTACAATCGCACACGGGCAACAGAGCGTGACCATACGACGGTCAAATCGCACTCCGTACGGCAAGTACAAAGTACAATACGTATTCGTACCTGTGACTCCCGTATGTAAAAGACTAGCACATATGTCCGTGCGTTGCAACGGACGATAAAATAATATGCATTTAAAGTCACTGAGAATTGTATGTGCAAGCAAAACTCAATATGCACACGAAAAAAAGGAAAATTTAGCTTCACGGTTTCGCCGCGTGTGAAGGAATCAATCCGCTATTTTTCCATTCATTGATCGAGGGCATTTAAGAGTTTTGTTACGTCACCGTACGCCAGAGAAGGCCCATGAGTTATTCAATCTACTTTTCCTTTTAATCCTTTCAATTGCGAGAGGATTTTAAGGTATGAAGTTTCTGAATATTCTAGGAAACATGAATAATTTTTTTAATCCGGAACAATTTTTTAAAAATTATGTACACTTCTGGAAAAACGCAAACAAAATATGAAAGGGAACAACTTTTTAAATTCACAAACATTTTCTGAAAACAACAACTTTTTTTATAAAAACATTAACATTACTTGACTTTGTTAACATTTTTTTAAGAATGGGAACATGTGTTGAAAATTCATAAGATTTTTGAAAATGTGTACCTTTTATACAAAACATTATTTTTAGTTGTGAAAATTTCATTAAAATAAGAATATTTTCAAATTCGGAGCATTTTTGAAATACCATTTTCTTTTTAGACATCTCGAACAATCTTGAAAAATATTAATTGTTTTCTGAAAAATAGGAAACTTTTTCCATATTCCGATTATTTTTCAAAATAGCAACAAAATTTTGGAATTCTTAACATTTTCAAAAAAATTGTTTTTCTTAAGTCTGAACTTTATTTTGAGAATTTTTAATTTATTAAATAAATTCTAAAAGAAAAAAACTTCGAACATTATTTTTAATTGTGAAAATTTCACTAAAACAAGAATATTTTTCGAATTTTGAGCATTTTTTGAAATGCCATTTTATTTTTAGACATCTCGAACAATTTAAAAAAAAACAATATTTGTTTTTGAAAAAAGGAAACCTTTTGCAAGTTCCGAATATTTTTTCAAAATAGCAACAAAAATTTGGAATTCTGAACATTTTCCAAAAATTGTTTTTTAATTCTGAACTTTTTAAAGAATTTTTAATTTATGAAATAAATTCAAAATAAAAAATAAACTTGGAACGAAAAACAGAGATAGGAAAATAAGAATAAAAATAGAATTAAAACAGAAATAAAGACAAATGGGCCAGCCCAATATTGGTTGTCCTGTGCGAAACTCGACTATTTGTCGTCTAGAGCAAAAAATAAAATTTTCCCAGCCGCGTGGGCAGAAAAATAAGTGGCCTGGCTTCGCTGGGCCATAGCGCGCGGCCCACGTACGAAAATTCTTTTTTTAGCAGACAAACGCATAAAAATTTAGTACCACCTCGGATAGAAAAAAAAATCTTTTCCGTGGTGAACGGATGAAAAAATTGACGAAACGCACCTTGCTTTATTAGTGTGTGTGTATATATATATACCTATATATATATATATATATATATATATATATATATATATATATATATATATATATATATATATAGGTATAGAGGTATAGATATAGATTCCTTTGGCCGACCCTTTTTGAGAGAAACTCCAACAATGATTGTGAACCAAGCTGTGGTTGGATGGTTAGAGAGACTGTGGTATCCCCAGCCCATCAGGGTTCAAGTCCTAGTGCTCGCATTTTATTCAAGATGATATGCCGGCTCAGTCTTTCGGAGGTGCTCATAGGGGTAGGGGGTGCGTGTGTGCGTTCATAGGGGTGAGTGTATGCGCGTGTATATGAGCGCTTTCGTCTGTACCGTGTTAAAAAAAAACTCCAACAATGATTCCCGTGTGAAAATCGACCTGTTACTCGTGAAGTTCGTGTAGTAGACTCTCTTAAGCCTAGGCCTCTCCTAACCCTAGGCGGTTAGGGTAAACTCTTCCCTTCAGACTTCACCGACGAACCCATGGATTCGCCTTCTCTCTGCCGCTCCGACGGCCGGTGGCGGGGAGTGGAATTTCGGTGCCTCTGTTCTGGTTGATAGTTTAGGTTAGAATTTTTTTTGTCCGCGCAGGCACGACGCTCAAGCGGGTGGTGGCGCTTTTTCTTAGAGTTTGTCTTTCAGGCTCCGATCCTTCTCGAGTTCGTGTGTTTGGATGTAGTCAGACGAAACTCAGGCGTAGATTCCTGTCGTATCCTTAGGGCAGTGAGGTTAGAGTTTCTCGTCATGTGGCAAGATTTGTTCTCGGGTGTTTCAAATCTATACAAGGGTTCTACAATGAAAATTGTGGCTCTAGGGCGCTGGTCCTTAGGGACACGTGCACGAAGACTTTTCATTTGTCATCGACAAGGTCAAGCCGGCTCAGGTAGAGATCGGCGACAGCGGCACGTTAACAGCTCGTTCTGGCGATAATAGTGGTTGTTTCGTGGTCTCGGGATCTCGATATAATTTTTATTATATTTAAGATGATTTTATTTCTGGTTAACTTTTATAATAGATCTGAGTATTTTTGAGAAAAAAAAGTTCATGCAGTCAAAGTAATTGTTGGGCAAGTTTGATGTACGTAGATAAAAACACGGAACCTCTACCATGTTGTAATCATAAAGGTAAAGACTAGAAAAAAAAGACTACCACTTAACCGACTGATTTTCGCCGCTTGGCGCGTGTGACACTTGTTCCTCTAAAAGTTTGGCCGGGGTTTGCAACATAGCTCAAGTTGCAACCGCAACACGACCTATGTTGCAAATGACAGAGGCAACGTGAGATGCGTGATATCTGTTTGTGTGGTAGCTTATTTTGGGATTGCAACATGACCATGTTGCAAAGGACAGGGACAACGCGAGGCACGTGACACGTGTGTGAAAGCTCAGCCTAAGATTTCAATACGTATTCATACTCAAAGCATCTACAACCGGACTCCTCAAACGCTCACTATACATCCGAGCGGATAGTCTGGCCATTGACCGGTCTACAAAATGTGACTTAGTCGGGCGCCTCAAATCGGCCCTACACATCCAGACTAACCGACACCCCTCATATCCAGCTCAAATCTGGGACGAATATGAGGAGGCTCAGACTCGCTTGGGCGCGTCAGCCACGTCGGATTTGGCTCACAATGACCCACTTCGAGTCCACATATATTCGTCCTCATCTGCATTCCAGACCAAACCCTAGCCACTCCACTCCGCCCCGAAGCTTCGTTCTAGTGATCTCCGACATGAAGGTCAGCGGATCCGACTCCGAGATCTCCCGATCTGTCGAGTGAGACCTTATCCCATGCGGGCCCAAGGAGGAGATGGTCGTCCACATGGCTTTCTGCCACTCTCGAGAGGAGTCCACCTGACCGCGCTCCAACATATCTATAATTTATGAAGTATTCATGTCATGTTTATCACAATTTTATATGGTTTTGGTATGATTGTTAGAGCTTTGTATTTCTCTCCGATCTATCCATTTGGTTTGGCCAACTAGATTGATTTATCTTCAGCGGGAGAGGTGCTTTCTGATGTGTTCAATCTTGCGGTGCTCTATATTATATCCTAGTGACAAAGTAAGGGACAAGACACATATTTGTATTGTTGTCGTTAAGGATTAAACGACGGGGTTTATTCATATTGATTGGATTTACTTTGTCAACATCATGTCATCTTGCTTAAGGCTTTACTCTGATTTATACTTAATACCCTAGATGCATGCTGGATAGCGGTCGATGGGTGGATTAATAGTAGTAGATGCAGGCAGGAGTCGGTCTACTTGTCTTGGACATGATGCCTATATACATGATCATTGCCTTGAATATCGTCATAACTATGCGCTTTTCTATCAATTGCCCAACAGTAATTTGTTCACCCACCATATGTTATGTGCTTGAGAGAGAAGTCTCTAGTGAAAACTATGGCCCCGGGTCTACTTTTATCATATATAAAAACATAAAAATACCTTGCTGCAATTTTATTTCTTTTATTTTGTTTTGTAATTTACTTTATTATCTACCACTACAAGATTTAATCATTTCAAGTAACCGCCAAGGGGATTGACAACCCTCTTGTTTGCGTTGGGTGCAAGTATTTGCTTTTGAGTGTGCAGGTGGTGTACACGAGGCTTTGTGTGATTCTCCTACTGGATTGATAACCTTGGTTCTTAACTGAGGGAAATACTTATATCTACTGTACTGCATCATTCTCTCGTCTTTGAGTAAATCCCAACGCAGCTCACAAATAGCATCCTCTCAAACCCTAGTTCATCTCTTCACTACAGCAGGATGCTGCTAATGCGACACTACGATCAGAGACCCTTTGACAAAACTATGTGCGATGCATTAATCATAAACGGTGATGTAAAAAAACCATCAAAAAAGATGCAAAACGTTTGCGACGAAGGATACATCAAACACGGTTCAGATTTTAGTTGCGTGTGCGATGCGGGGCATACGGTTGATCCATAAGAACTGTTTGCGATGAGATAGAACAATAGAAACGGGAAGGCATAGCAAGGTGTGTGCGATATACGACATAAAGTTTGCTCCGATGATCTGTTTGCTATTAGGGAATGCAACAGAAACGGTTAGCCAGATCAAGGTGTGTGTGATATACGACATATGATTCACTCGGACGAACTGTTTTCGATTAGGGAACACAATAGAAACGGTTCAACTTAACAAGATGTGTGTGATATGCGGCATACATTTCACATAGATGAACTGTTTGCGATGAGTCAAAAGAACACAAACGATTCGTGTAAACAAGATGTGTGTGATATGCGGCAAACAACCCACTCGGATGAACTGTTTGCGATGAGAAATTATAACACAGACGGTTACTACAGTTAATTCGTGTGCGATTCTATGTGTACAAAAAACTTTCAAAAATGCAAACTAGTTGGTTGCGGTGGCTAGGAGTATCGCACACGATGCGTCTGCGAGTACTCGTGTGCGATGATTAGTAAGTTATACATACGTTTCCTTATGTTAACACGTGTGTGATAGATAACACGTGAGACCACATACGGTATTTCGGGTTGTGTGCTCCAGGGAAGGCTTTCGTGCTCCAGTAAATGCTTCCCGCGCTCCACATGGGTGAATTGTAAAATCCCCGCCTCTTCCCTCATTGGTTTCCCGCCACCAGCTAATGGCTTGCTGCATATAACTCAGGCGGCAAAGCACTATCGGGACACTGTGCGTAGATCTAGTCCTCACCCATCTACCATTAGTTATTCCAAGCATGCCAGGCAACGACCAAAGTTTCGACGTCGACCCCTACCTGCGTTACATCTTCGGCGAGGAGAACGAGCCGAAGCAGGTCGAGGAGCAAGAGCTTCATCGGCCGGAGCAGGCGCCATGGCCCATCGGCAGCGATATCGGCGTGACAGTCCTTGGGGGCACAATCGACATATTGAAGAGGAAGTGTGATGAGCAGTTTGTCATCCACCGTGCAAAAGATCCAGAGCTGCTCGGCGGCATGATCGACGACCCTCCCGAAGGTCCGCCGTCACCAGTGCTCATCGAGAGCCTGATGCCCCGCAAGGAATGGGCAGAGGACCTCTGCGATTCAGTTAAGAGACAGCTAGCCTACGGCTTCATCATTGCGGGCGGCGGCCGTGTCAACCTCGATCCCGACGATGTGGTGGCCAGGCTCAAGCGCATCCTTGGCGGAGTTGACGTCCCCGACAAAGTAGAACATCGCCAACGTGGTATCTTGAGGATGCAGGTGATGGACGGAATTTGCTACCAGGCCAGAGACATGGAAATGGGGCGGTTCTGCGGAGATGTCATGCGCGCGATTGCACGCTGTCAAGCTCTTCTGGAAGAGGCCCAACAGCCCCAAGAGCCTCCCAGCGCCAGTAGCTCCGTAGGCGAAGGCGGGTCGGGACACTTGTAATGAACGGCCGCAAGGGTGCTATGCTGATCATGGAGTCCGAGAAGACCATCGTCGGAAGGCTGCCAACTCAGCCTTTTAGCCTATATTTTATTATATTGTATGCATATGTAGGTCGTGAGTATTTTGGGCATTGCCGCATGTGTCATTTTAAATTATCCTGAATATGTAAGACAATTATTAACCGTTGCCATTGTAAATTTGCCTCAACGGCTAGCAGAGCGCGGAGGGATGCCAGAGCGGAGCGCGCCGCGGCCGCCTCAATGGCGAGCAAAACGCGCGGACGAACGTGAGCAGAGTGCGTCGCGGCCGCCTCAACGACGAGCAGAGCGCGCCACGGCCGCCTCAACGGTGAGCAACCACACCTGCATATTGCAATTCTGGCCAACCTTCTGGCACCCCGTGGGAGGCGCGACGGCGCGTCCATCGGACACGATGGTGATATCTTGACCGTGTGTGATAATGGGCAGACACGTGTACACGTACATCCGAGAACGCGGGCCCACGTACGCCATCCGGGGACCATTTTGGGCTTCCGATGCGTGGCATACGGTTGATCTATAAGAACTGTTTGCGATGAGTCAGAACAATAGAAACGGGCTTCGAGCCCAGAAGTAGAACCATCAATAAATTTTGACCTTGTTTCTCGTCACATTCTAGATTACAACGCAATAAGTAATTGCAAATCAGTTCACACCGATCAAACCTAAATGTGTTCATACTTAGCACCGGGCTATAAAAACTACCCACTCAAAAATACCTTCACAGTTCCTCTCCTCATCACCCACAAAAACAGGTCTTTCCTGTCAGTCGTTCCGCCATGACCAATAGGAGGAGTTTCGGGTGGACATATAAGCAGGGAGCAAAGACCAAGGCCGCAGAAGCACTAGAGAGATCCCGCCGCTATGCGGCAGCCGCAACAGAGATGTCCCGGCACGCCGCGGAGCCCTCGAACGAGCTCTCACCGGCACGCGAGGGCTCTCACAAGCACACGCCACATCGGCGATCACGACCAGCTGGCATTCCTGAAGTCCTTGGCCACCGATGACGACATTCTCGCTGGCCTAATTAAGCATCAGGAGCTGGTCGACAGCTTGATGAAGCTGCTCGAGATTAGCGATGCCTCGGTTGAGAAGGCGACCGGCCTCATCGAGCAACTCATGGGTGACAATGTGAAGCTCCTCAAGGCGATCGCCGAGACGGAGGAGGAGGCCGCCGGCTGGAAGAAGCTGCTTGAGTAGAGCAGTGCCTCGGGGATGATGCTGAAAGCGGTCGTCAAGGAACTGATGGGTGACTTGAGGAAGCTCCGGATCGAGCGCGAGTAGGAGAAGTGTTGTTATAAGTAATCATGTGAAGTTGGTATTCATTCGTTATTTTAATGATATGTATGTTGTTCTTCCTTTGGTGGTGTCATGCGAACATCGACTACATGACACTTCACCATACTTGTGTTGGGGAACGTTGCATGGGAAACAAAAAAAATTCCTACGCTCACCAAGATCAATCTAGGAGATGCACATCTACGAGAGGAGAGATTGGATCTACGTACCCTTGTAGATCGCTAAGCGGAATCGTTAAGAAACGCGGTTGATGTAGTCGAACGTCTTTGCGATCCAATCACGACCCGTCCACGAACTCCTGATCAAGTGCCGAACGGACGACACCTCCGCGTTCAACACACGTACGACTTGATGACGCCTTCACCTCCTCGATCCAGCGAGCGATGGTGAAGTAGTAGCTCGAGTTCTCCGGCAGCACGACGGTGTGGTGGCGGTGGTGGTGGAGAAATCTCAGCAGGGATTCGCAAGGCCTAGCGGAGAAGAAGAACTACGAGGGAGAGGAAGGGCAACACCGTGGCAATGATGGGTGCGACTGCCCTCCTCTCTACCTCTATATATATAGGGGGGTAAGGGGGAGAGGGGGCGCCCTAGGGGCTGCCCATCTAGGGCCAGCGGCCTCCCCTAGGGTTAGGGCTGTGCCCCTAGGAGCCTTGCCTCCCAAGTCAATGGGGCGGCTGCCTAGGGGGCACCCTCTCCCTTGTGGCCGAGTGGGCTGAGGTGAGGGGGGGCGCCCAACCCCTTGTGGGCTGGTGTGCCCCCTTTCCTTGGCCCATGAGGCCCCCCAACTCTTGCTGGGGCCCCCCAAAACCCTTTTCGGTCTTCTGATGCTAACCCGGTACCTCCTGGAACACTTCTGGAATCCGAATCCCTTTATCCTATATATCAATCTTCACCTCCGGACCATTCCAAAGTTCGTCATCACGTACGGGATCTCATCTGGGACTCTGAACAACCTTCGGTCACCAACACAATAACTCAACTATACTTATATCGTCACCAAACGTTAAGTGTGTAGACCCTGCGGGTTCGAGAACTATGCAGACAGGACCGAGACACCTCTATGGTCAATAACCAATAGCGGGACCTGGATGTCCATATTGGTTCCTACATATTCTACGAAGATCTTTATTGGCCGAACCTCGATGCCAAGGATTCAACTAATTCCGTATGTAGTTCCCTTTGTCCATCGGTATGTTACTTGCCCGAGATTCGATCGTCGGTATCTCCATACCTAGTTCAATCTTGTTACCGGCAAGTCTCTTTACTTGTTCCGTAATACAAGATCCCGTGGCTAAGTCTTTAGTCACATTGCTTGCAAGCTCATTGTGATGTTGTAATACCGAGTGGGCCCTGAGATACCTCTCCGTCATACGGAGTGACAAATCCCAGTCTTGATCCATGCCAACTCAACAGACACCCTCGGAGATACCTGTAGAGCATCTTTATAGTCACCTAGTTATGTTGTGACGTTTGATACACACAAGGTACTCCTCCGGTGTTAGTGAGTTGCATGATCTCATGGTCATAGGAACAGATACTTGACATGCGGAAAGCGATAGCAATAAACTTGATACGATCATATGCTACGCTTATATTTTGGGTCTTGTCCATCACATCATTCTCCTAATGATGTGATCCCGTTATCAAATGACAACTCATGTCTATGGCTAGGAAACCATTGCCATCTTTGATCAACGAGCTAGTCCGGTAGAGGCTCACTAGGAACATGTTGTTGTCTATGTATTCACACATATATTTGAGTTTCCAGTCAATACAATTATAGCATGGATAATAAACGATTATCATGAACAAGGAAATATAATAATAATGATTTTATTATTGCCTGTAGGGCATATTTCCAACAGTCTCCCACTTGCATTAGAGTCAATAATCTAGTATTACATGGTAATGAATCTAACACCCATAGAGTCCTCGTGTTGATCATGTTTTGCCCGTGGAAGAGGTTTAGTCAACGGATCTGCAACATTCAGATCCTTATGTACTTTGCAAATGTTTATGTCCTCCTCCTTGATTGCATCACGGATGGAATTGAAGCGTCGCACATAGGTGGCTAGTACACACATGACATTTGCACACACCAAAGTAAACTATTACATGCATAATTAACTAGGTTAAATGATCATCTAATGGTCATCTACTCCTTCTTGTGACGCTTGCCGCCGCTGCTCTGCTGGTGGCTCGATCCCTCGTCGATTACAGGAAAGAGGCACTCCCTCACGTCAACGATCCGCCTGTGCATCTGATATGTCTCCAACGTATCTATAATTTATGAAGTATTCATGCCATATTTACAATAATTTTATATGCTTTTGGTATGATTTGATTGGAACTAACCCAGACTGACGATCTTTTCAGCAGAACTGCCGTGGTGTTGTTTTTTGTGCAGAAATAAAAGTTCTCCAAATGCAACGAAACTTTTTGACGATTTTTTTGGAACGAAAGAGACACTAGAAGCTTCATGGGAGGACTAGAAGAGCCACGAGGGCCCCACAAGCCACCAGGGCACGCCCAGAGGGGTGGCTGCGCCCTGGTGCCTTGTGGGCCCCTCGTAGCCCATCTTGATGTGAGACCGACGCCAAAAAATCCTATAAATAGAGAAACCCCCAGAAATAACCCTAGAACTTCGAATCTGTCGCTGCAAGCCTCTGTACCTTCGAAATACCATCTGGAGCACTATTCCGGCACCCTGTCGGAGGGGGAAATCATCACCGAAGGCCATCTTCATCATCCCGGCGGTCACCATGATGACGAGGGAGTAGTTCACCCTCGAGGCTAGGGGTATGTACAAGTAGCTATGTGTTCGATCTCTCTCTCTCTCGTGTTCTTGGTTTGGCACGATCTTGATGTACCATGAGCTTTGTTAATATAGTTGGATCATATGGTGTTTCTCCCTCTCTATCTTGTTGTGATGAACTGAGTTTTTACCTTTGAGGTTTCACTATTATCGGATTGAATACTTTATGGATTTAAGAACACTTGCTGTATGTCTTGCATATGAATACCCGTGGTGACAATGGGGTATTATATTGATTCACTTGATGTATGTTTTGGCACTCAACTTGCAGATTCCCTAGGTGACATCGTGGTAATCTATGCATAGGGGTTGATGCATGTTTTCGTCCTTCTTTCTCTGGTAGTAATCTTGGGGCACTCTTTGAAGTTCTTTGTGTTGGATTGAATATTATGAGTCTGAAGTTATTTGATGCATATCATATAATGAACTCACGGATACTTGTGGTGACATTGGAGTATCTAGGTGACATTAGGGTAGGTTGATGTGTATCATATGGTGTTATTTTAGTACGAACTCTGGGGTTGTTCGTGACACTTATAGTAATAGCTCAATGGATTGATTGGAAAGGAAAACTTTGAGGTGGTTTCGTACCCTACAAACAATTTTGTCTTATGTTCTCCGCTAGATAAGAACTTTGGAGTGATTCTTTGTCGCACATTGAGGGATTATTATATGATTCAATTATGTTAGCACTATTGGGAGATTGCACTAGTGAAAGTATGAACCCTCGGCCTTGTTTTCAAGCATGGCAATATCGTTTGTGCTCCATTTTATCACTTGCTACATTGCTATTTTTTTATTTTTAGATTACAAAAACCTATATCTACTATCCATACTACACTTGTATCACCATCTCTTCGCCGAACTAGTGCACCTATACAATGTGCCGTTGTATTGGTTGTGTTGGGGACTCAAGAGATTTCTTGTATTTGATTGCAGGGTTGTTTGAGAGAGACCATCTTCATCCTACGCCTCCCACGGATTGATAAACCTTAGGTCATCCACTTGAGGGAAATTTGCTACTGTCCTACAAAACTCTACGCTTGGAGGCCCAACAGAGTCTACAAGAAGTAAAGTTGCGTGGTAGATATCAAACTCTTTTCTGGCGCCGTTGTCGGGGAGGTGAGTGCTTGAACGTATATCTTTAGATCTTGCAATTGAATCTTTTAGTTTCTTGTTTATCACATATTTGGTTTATAAAAGAAAATTACAAAAAATGGAATTGAGGTTGCCTCATATTAGTCGTCTTTATAATGTCTTTCTTGAAAATGATGGATCGGAAAATTGTGCTCAATTGATAGAAGAAGAATTCAGTAAAATGTTTGGCATACAATCTTTGAATGATGAGCATGATTGCAATGTTGTTAGTATGAATTCTATGAATATCCAAAATAATTATGATGATTGCACTAGTCATGACAAAAATGTTTCTTATAAGCATGTCAATTTTTGTGGAGTGCATAAAGTTTGTGAAGACATGCCTTATAGGGATGATAGAATTTGTAAGAAGCATAAACATGATAAAACCAATTGGTGGCTTAAAGTGATAGATGATTTTGCTACAAAATGATGCTCTTTTCATCCCATTACTAGTGAACTTTGCAATAGGATTGGTCATCTTAATTTCCAATGCAAACTTTTTCATGATCGAATTGTGGCCAATTATTGTAATGACTTGATCACCCTTGAACTTTATAATGAACTTTGTTTATTTTTGGGGTGTGAAGAATTGTCACATGAAAATAGTTGGTTTGAAGCATTCATATTCACAGACCATGCTGAAACTAGTTTGAAAGAAATCTATATGTTTTTTATGGTAAATTGCAATGAAAATGCTTATATTGCCAACTATAGAAAGACGGGAAAACCAATAGAATATAAAAGGAATACTCTTGAAAGGGTAAAGATTTCCACTTTCCCTCCTATTGTCTCTCATGATGAAACGGGTGGCGAGAAGGAGCTCCCTATTCAACCAATCTCATCAATAAGAAGCTCAAAAAAATTGATTAAACCCACACATGATGTGGTGAAGAAGAAGAAAAGAATAAAGAGTAGAGGTAAGAAGGTATCCCTCCCAAATAATGTTGCTCCTATTATTGTTGTGCCTCATGAGAATGAATCAAAAATAATTGTGGAAGATGATACAGTTGATGATGATATTGCTTCTTTGTCTTATGGCACAATGTCCGAAGGAACTATTGAGGATGAATTTTTTATGCCCATTACTCGTTGTGATGATTATTATTGGGAAGATAATGATACTTCTTATAATCTAGGAAACCTTTTTGGCACCAACTTGGAAAATTATTATGATAGTAATTGTTATACTATTGGTGCTATTCATATTATTAATGATCAGAGTGATTATGCTTATGATATGTAAAGCCACAAGCATGGGGATGCTATGTTTGAGAATTTATTTGCTGCAATTAATGTTTGGCCCAAGCTTGGGGATGCTATGCTTAATGAATATGATCTTTTTAGTCCCCCTAATTTGAATGGTCAAATTTGTTATGATGATTGCATGCCTCCTATTTATGATGATTGCAATATTTATGAAAGTGGGTTTGGAAGAGCATCAACTTTAGATAATAATTATCTCCTATTTTGGAGGGTGTTGAATCTTACTATAATGATAAAAGTGGATTTGGAGAGGTCATGACTTTATTTAGTAATGATTCCACTATTTCGGAAGAGGTTTCAATTGATTATGATGAGAACCAAGTTGCTACTTATGATAATTATTGTGATGATACTTATGTTATAAAAAGTAGTGATGATTATATTTATAAAACTTTTCATAATTATGATTACCCTTTTTCTGAACATTACTCTTTTAATGTGGAAAAAAATTATAGTATTCGAGTTTCATATGATACTCCCACTATTATGAATGAGAATAAAATTGCTTATGAGGAGTGTAATAAATTTAATATGCTTCTGGATCATGAAAATAATGCTTTATGTGATAGCTATATTGATGAATCCATTCATGATGCTACTGAAAATTATTATGAGTGAGGAACATATGATTTATGATGCTCTCGTTATGTTTCAGTTCTTTACTTCTATGTGAGCATAATTGAAATCATCATGCCTAGCTAAAAGGCATTAAAGAAAAGTGCTTGTTGGGAGACAGCCCAACACTTATACCTAATGTTTTTGTGTGTTCACATGATTAATCTATTGTAGTAATCATGTTTTATAGCTTTTGTTTCAATAAAGTGCCAGGTAAAGCCTTTTGGGATAGTGTCGATGATAGTTGACTTGATTTTGTGCAAAAACAGAAACTTTTGTGTCGAGTGCAAAAATTCCTATATTTTACTGGAACGTGATAAAATTCTGACATTTTTACACATGATTGATATACATATTTCCTACTCTGTCCTATTTTTTCATAATTTTTGGAGTTACATAAGTATAGTCATTATTCAGATCTTTACATACTGTTCTATTTTTGACAGATTTTGTTTTCAATACATAGTTTGCTTGTTTCTATGGCTTATATTGGTCAATATAAATTGTGAAAATAATAGAGTACAGTAGGCATTTCGTGGAAAAAATTATGAATCCTGTCTTTGACAGTACCAAAGTGAATGATTTGCTCTTTATCATACTAACCAATCTCACGAAGTTCCGTTAAGTTTTGTGTGATTAATGTTTTCAAGTTTTGGGTGAGATATCGATATGAGGAAAATAAGGAGTGATAAGACCCTAAGCTTAGGGATTACCAAGGAACCCCACATTAATATTCAATGAAGACCCAAGCAACTAAGCTTGGGGATGCCCTGAAAGACATCCCTTCTTTTGTCTTCAACATCATCGGTAACCTTACTTGGAGCTATATTTTTATTCGTCACATGATATGTGTTTTGCTTGGAGCATCATTTTATTTTAGTTGGATTTGCTTTATGTTATTTAGAATAATGTTTTGTATCTTTTATTTCAATAAAAGTGTCAAGAATTGCCTTCACCATGCTTAGTTTGCAAGTATATGAGTTGCTGTTTCAAAACAGAAAGTTACACGCTATTGCGTGAATTCTCCAGAAAAGTCAGAATGTGATAAAATCTTGAAACTTTGACACATTAAGCTATGATAAATTTTCTACAGTGTGGTAAAGTTTCATAATTTTTGGAATTAAATAAGTATGGATCCTTCTTCATCCTTTACAGACTATCATGTTTAGACAGATTGTTGTTATGTTTGCATTGTTTGCATATGTTTCTTGTTTAATGATTCTATTTGAGGATAGGAGTATTAAATATGCAGAGGCATTTAGCATGCAATGTTAATTTATAATTTTAGTGTTTTTTTACAGTAGAGAATGATAAGGTGTTACATTGATTTATACTAACTTATCTGATGAGTTCTTGTTGAGTTTTTGTGTGGATGAAGTTTTTAAGATTAAGAGAAACCATGATATGAGAGGAATTAAGGAGACACAAGAGCTCAAGCTTGGGGATGCCCAAGGCATCCCAAGATAATATTTCAATAAGTCTCAAGCATCTAAGCTTGGGGATGCCCCGGTAGGCATCCCACCTTTCTTCATCAACAATTATCGGTTAGTCTCGGTTGAGCCTAAGTTTTTGCTTCTTCACGCGATGTGTGTTATTCTTGGAATGTCATTTTATTTTGTTTTCTTTACTGTTTGAATAAAATAATTAAGATCTAAAATTTTTAAATGGGAGAGAGTACTCACATAGCTACCTATTTACTTAACTACTCATTTGATCTTCACTTATACCTTTTTGGAGTAGCTTGTCATTTACTCTTGTGCTTCACTTATATCCTATGAGTAAATTGTTGAATGAATTGAATATCATGAAGTTGAAATTATATATGCTTCATATACTTGTATCATGCCAAGTAGTAGCTTCAGATTGGGTTCAGAAAGCAAAATCTATTGAAGTTTGACAATCACAATATTGGTCATACAAGCAATTCATGAATGATTAGTATAAGAGAACTTTCACATATAAATATATTATCTTGGACATATTTTATGATTGTGAGTGCCCATTAATTATTTTAATAACTTGAGCAAATTAGTTGAAGTTGGACAAGGAAGACAACGTAACGAGTTATGTTTGGGTACATTTGCATAGAAGTTATATTGTTATGGATCCTCCAACATGTTGTGTTTGCTTGGGATCTTTTGCTAGCCAAAAATTTGTACTAAGTAGTGATACTACTTGTGCATCCAAAAATCTTAAACCCAGTTTCTTGCCATTAGTGTCACCCATATCTACCTGTGGATTGAATAAGATCCTTCAAGTAAGTTGTCATCGGTGCAAAAGTAATAAAAATTGCTCCTAAAATATGTATGATCTTTTATTTCAAGGGGAAAATAAGTGTTGTACAAACTTGTGATGGTAAAGAAAATAAAAGCGACAGACTGCATAATAAAGGTTGCTATCACAAGGGGCAATATAACATGATGTTCCTTTGCATTAAGTGCTTGCCCATCCAAAAATAAAAAGCGCATGCCAACCTCTGCTTCCCGTTTGGAAGGGCCTATCTTTTACTTTATGTATTTACTTTTATGCAAGAGTCAATAAGTATTCATTCTCATTTCAACCCCAATTATTCTTTAGTTGGCAAGCATCATGTGGTGGGGAAAGATCCAGGCATATATGGCCAGTCAAATATATTTGATCATGGTTTATTATTGTTGACAATGATCTCTATGATAAATAAGTTGGGAGGCAAAACATTAAGCCCCTATCTTTGTGTATGTTCAATGAATGCTATCTGTTCTAAAAATATGCTTTGAATATCAGCAATCATAGAAGACTAAATGATAATTGAGTATGTGGAGCTCTTACTTAGACTTTGTTGAAGCTAAGTTGAATTGCAATTGTTTGGTGACTAAGAATATATGTTTTAAGTTTCAAGAGAATGCATTGTTGAATCATAACATGTGAAATGATTGCTACTTTATCATGATGAGTTTTATGAGAAAGAGTTGTTGTTATGATGCTAGGAAAAGTGATTGAAATTATCATTGATCAAACTTATGCACTATGCTAGTATTCACACTTCATAAATTATTTATTTTATCATTTACCTACTCGAGGACGAGCAGGAATTAAGCTTGGGGATACTGATACATTTCCAACATATCTATAATTTATGAAGTATTCATGCCATGTTTACAACAATTTTATATGGTTTTGGTATGATTTGAATGGAACTAACCCGGACTGATGATGTTTTTAGCAGAACTACCATGGTGTTGTTTTTTGTGCAGAAATAAAAGTTCTCCAAATACAACGAAACATTTTGATGATTTTTTTGAACAAAAGAGACACTAGAAGCTTCGTGGGAAGACCAGAAGAGCCACGAGGCCCCCACAAGCCACCAGGGTACGCCCAAGGGGGTGGCCGTGCCCTGGTGCCTTGTGGGCCCCTCGTAGCCCATCTTGTCGTGAGACCGACGCCAAAAAATCCTGTAAATAGAGAAACCCCCACAAATAATCCTAGAACTTCGACTCCGCCACCGCAAGTCTCTGTACCTTCGAAATACCATCTGGAGCCCTGTTCCGGAACCCTTCCGGAGGGGGAAATCATCACCGGAGGCCATCTTCATTATCCTGGCGGCCACCATGATGAGGAGGGAGAAGTTCACCCTCGAGGCCAGGGGTATGTAAGAGTAGCTATGTGTTCGATCTATCTCTCTCTCTCTCTCGTGTTCTTGATTTGGCATGATCTTGATGTACCACGAGCTTTGTTAATAAAGTTGGATCATATGGTGTTTCTCCTTCTCTATCTTGTTGTGATGAATTGAGTTTTTACCTTTGACGTTTCACTATTATCGGAATGAATACTTTATGGATTTGAGAACACTTGATGTATGTCTTGTATTTTAATACCCATGGTGACAATGGGGTATTATATTGATTCACTTGATGTATATTTTGGCACTCAACTCGTGGATTCCCGGCGTGACATTGGGGTAATCTATGCATAGGGGTTGATGCACGTTTTCGTCCTTCTTTCTTCTGTTGAAATCTTGAGGCGCTCTTTGAAGTTCTTTATGTTGGATTGAATATTATGAATTTGAAGTTGTTTGATGCATATCATATAATCAACTCACGGATACTTGTGGTGACATTGGAGTATCTAGGTGACATTAGAGTTGGTTGATGTGTATCATATGGTGTTATTTTAGTATGAACTCTGGGGCTGTTCGTGACACTTATAGGAATAGCTCAATGAATTGATCGGAAAGGATAACTTTGAGGTGGTTTCGTACCCTATAAACAATTTCGTCTTATGTTTCCGCTAGATAAGAACTTTGGAGTGATTCTTTGTCGCACGTTGAGGGATTATTATATGATTCAATTATGTTAGCACTGTTGATAGATTGCACAAGGCCTTGTTTTCAAGCATTGCAATACCGTTTGTGCTCCGTTTTATCACTTGCTACCTTGCTATTTTTTTATTTTCAGATTATAAAAACCTATATCTACTATTCATACTACACTTGTGTCACCGTCTCTTCGCCGAACTAGTGCACCTATACAATTTGCCGTTGTATTGGGTGTGTTGAGGACACAAGAGATTTCTTGTATTTGATTGCAAGGTTGTTTGAGAGAGACCATCTTCATCCTATGCCTCCCACGGATTGATAAACCTTAGGTCATCCACTTGAGGGAAATTTGCTACTGTCCTACAAAACTTTGCTCTTGGAGGCCCAACAGAGTCTACAAGAAGTAAAGTTTCGTAGTACACATTAGCATATCTTTGCATGTGTACACGTTCTTGGCCACGAACTTGAGGTGAGTTTCATCCAGGCTCCGCATCCAGGTCCCGTGCCAGGCTTCAAGATTTTTCTTGGCATCCTCCATCATGTTTTTGTACTAGGGCTCGATGATGGCCGAGGCAAGGTCAACATGGGAATCCTTCTCATTCCTGCTTCCCCAGACCCTGTAGTGGCCACGGATGTCTACAAGCATCTTGCAGGCTAAGCCCAAAACCTTGAGCGCTTTTAGATTGTTGATGGTGTCCACCGTAGCAAACTTGTAGTCGGGGTTGTTGACAAACCTGGCGAAACGCTCGCAAGGCCTTGTGGCCAGGGAGTAGTGGTAGATGAGGACATGATGGCGCACGCAGAACTGGGCGATGGCAACCTTCTGATCTATCCCAGCACGACCGTCGGTGTACTAGAGGTCGATGCCGACCACTTTGTACTTGTCATCCTGAGCAAACAACTGCTCCATGTTGTTGATGGAGTCCTCCACCACGGCCGAAACATTGGTGTACACCACCGAGAGGTCCTTCTCCCACACGTGGGTCTCCACTTGATGCACGTCGAAGTCCATTGGAGCGCTGCTAGATATCCTCTTGTATGTGTCATCCTGGGTGTGCTTGTTTGTGTTGTGGGGCGCGATCCAAAGGTTGAAGAGACTACGTGATGCGGAGCATCCTACGGACATCACCATGTCAAGAGTCTGTTCGGCAAGTGACACACGTGACCTCTACTTCACATACACAAAGGTGAATCATCTCCTTTACAAGTGCTCACTTGACCCCTTCGAGGATGGTATACTACTTGACACTCCACTCGTGTGCATGCATAGGTATTGTCGGAACACTACGGATGACGAGGAGGAGTACGAGCGCAAGTGTACAACTACACCATCCGCGAGGGAAGCGTGGAAGTGAAGACGGAAGAAACGGAGCCGCTACAAGCTACAGCCACCGGACGTCCGGACGCCACCGGACATCCGGTACCTGACGCATCCTAGACGGCCAGAAGAACTCCAGCCGACGAACGCTATAGCGGCCGGATGTCCGTCCAAGACCGGTCGTCCGGTCCGTCCGAGACCGGACGACCGGCCATCTCCGGACGTCCGGTGCCACCGCAGCCAAGCCAAAATAGCGGAAGTCCGGTGACTACCGGACGTCCGGACGCCCGCGAACGACCGGACGTCCGGTACCCAGCGGACATCCGCTGCCTGTGTGTGCACCGCGTGTTGGGCCGAGGCCCGTGTACCCCTTCGCCCCCTTAGACTATATATACTCTTTCCCCTTCCTCTAGCTAGGGTTAGCAAAGTGATAGCTCATTTGTATGTGAGCTTTGCTCCTACCTTCCTCTACTCTTGAGAGAGAGAGAGACCATCACTCCCATGGAGTTCAAGACCTCCATGTGAGAAGATCCTGCGGGATATATCATCAAGACCCCTCACGGGAAGATCCATCTAGGATACCATCAAGACCTCCTCTTGGAGATGAACTTTACCGTGTATCTTTCCTTTTGTTGTTCATGTACCTTGTGGATCTTGTGTGTTTGATTGTCTAGTGGATGTGTGATCGGACTTGTTGTTGAGTGTTTCACCTTGTTATTTCTCCCCGTTCTTCCCCGTGTTCCATCATGTTCTTCGAGGGAATTGTAACATCCCAAATTTTTAATTTGGAATGTTATACATAGGTCATCCATGCATATCATATTTTATTGCATTTCGTTTTGCGATCCTCGAAAATTCTAAGCAACTCAAGGACCCACGGAGAGAGTTGGGGATTTCACCGTTTTCATATTTGAATTTTCTCAAATATTGAAACAGGGATCAATTTGGTTTAACTATTTTTCTCTCCGAAAATATCTCATATTAAAAATATATGAGAGGAGATAATATGACTTCTCCAAAATAAATGGAATATTGGAGGAAAAATATTAAAATCAAATAAATATTTTATTTGGATTTTTATTGCAATTTTATTTGGATTTAGAAAAATATGCATTTTTCAAAATTGCATTAGAGTCCCAAATAAATGTTTACCTTGTCCGGGAGATTTTTAGAGGACGGGGAAAATTTATTTCGGGAATTTTGGAGTCCGTTTAGTATTTCTTTTATTTGTTTTTCTGCGCGGAATTATTTAAAAAAAAAAAAAACTCCGCCGGACCGAACTGGGCCGAAGCCCAGCCGGCCCAGCCGCCCCGCGCCGCCTACCCGTCCCGTGCCGGAGACGGACTCGCCGGAGGAGTCCGCCGCCGCCGCACCTCTCCCCTCGCCCCTTCCCCAAGCCGCCACCCCTCCCCCTCTTTAAAAGCCGACCCGGGGCCCCCCCTGGAGCCCCAAGCCGCCGCCGCCGCCTGCCCTCGCCGCTGCCGCCGCTGCTGCTACCGCTGCCGCCGCTCGCCGCTGCCGGACGCCGCTGCCGCCGCTCGCCGCTGCCGGACGCCGCTGCCGCCGCTGCCGGACGCCGCCGCCGCCAGCGTCGCGCCGCCCGCCGCGCCGCGCCGCCGCACCGCGCGCGCCCCGCCCCGTCGCCTCGCCGCCGTCGCTGCCCGCCGACCGCCGGAGGTAGCCGCCGCCGCCGTCGGTTTTCGCGAGAAAACCTTTCGGTTTTTTTTGAAACCCTAGATCCGATTTTTTTTTTATCAGATTCGGTTTTTTTTTAAATTCCGGTTTATTTTTTTAGATCGGTTTAGTTATTTAGCGGACGTTCGTCCGTACGTTCGTTTTAACGAACGGTTTTCACCGTTTAACCGCAGACAGCGAACGTTCGTTCGTTAGTTTTCTTTTTCTCGGATTTTCCGCGATTATTTTCGATCGCGATTTCTGATCCGATTTTCGTTTTAGTATAACTTTTCGCTCGTTTGTCGGAATCAGGCGATTCAAGCGCCTAGATCTTCGTCTCGAAGCCCTCTTTCTGTTTAACCAACTTAAACAAGTTTTTGCTACTGTAAAATTTGACTTTAGTCCAGATTAGTAATCAAAGCTTGTTTCTTTCGCAGTTTGAGTTTCGTTGCTCCGTTTGATTCGATTCTTTTTGCAAACCGGAGTTCTTCAGTTGAACTTTCTGGTTAGGTCTTCTCATTTGGGTTTTACCCGTGCATCTTCGCTTGATTGCTTGTGTATGCTATTGTTTGTTTGCGATAGAATTCCCGGAGTGCGAAGCGTGCTACTACGAGTCTCTAGGATTTGCAGATCGTCAGTAAGGCAAGTAACACATTGATCATACTTCTTCGTTACCCAGTTTTTATGCATTAGTTTCGACCCTCAAATATTGCATGATTAGGATGTGATTAACTGGTGGGTACTGGGAAGTAGATGATGAGGTAGAACCAATTGCCCTTTTATTATAAAACCCTTGGGAGTTACTTCCACGCTATGCTTATGTTGCCATGCTATGCTCGTAGACGTGGATTGGGTTTTGAGTGTATTCCATGACAGATGTGATATTTTTAATGAATGGTTCAACTTAAGGTGGTAACTTTAATACACATCTGGGTGGATTGCTTGTTTGGGCACCTGGGGATATACCAGTGTTGTCCTAGGAGATCCCGGGGATATACCGTGTGATCCTCCTACGGTCAGCCACCCAGGCTCAAAGGGATCATAAGATTGTTCATGCTAGAAACTTCCGTGTGCAGCCACAAGCTATTATGGGCTCTAGCATAGTTGAGTATGTTACATGACCTCTTTCAGTGGTAGGCTAGCAGATGTAGGGGAAAGTAGGTGTAACGGTCTACCCAGAGTAAAGAGTAAATGTTTCTGAAAGACTGTGTCTCGGTCATCCGTTTCTCAAACACTATGTAGTGCGAGAAATCCAACGGAGGAGATCGAGTCTTGTGGGGAAAAGTGCACAAACCTCTGCAGAGTGTACAAACTGATCATGATTAGCCGTGTCCCCGGTTATGGACATCTTGAGTATCTGGTTCTTGGATCATCATATTGAATCCCATCACTCTAAATTAATTTGTTGGGATTAATGATTACTTTTAATTGGGATTGAGAGGGGGATTTACCTTCTCAATGTTCAACAACCACCATGATAGTTAAATAAAATATATTCCTTTGTTGTAGGAAAAAAAATTAGCTTTTCGCAAAACAGTATAACACTAGAGCTTTTCCACCAGCCAAATATGCATGTAGTATTAGCATTTATTCTGTTCATTGCTCTACTGTGTTATATTGCCAGCATATTCCATGTGCTGACCCGTTTCGGGCTGCAACGTATCATGTTGCAGACTTTTCAGACGAAGAGTAAGGTGTGCTAGGTCGTTGTCGTGCACTCAGCTATGCCGTTGGAGTTGATGGACTCACTTTATCTTCCAAGCCTTCCGCTGTTATCTTATTTAGATGGCCTTAAGCCATATTTATTGTAAGCAGTTCTCTTTTGAGACATTCGATGTAATAAGTGTGTGATTGCTACTCTGTTATAAATCCCTCAAGTACTGTGTGTGTCAGCATTACCGATCCAGGGATGACACTTGAACACAGAGATTCGATCCATTCGGGTCGGGTCGCTACAGGAATCCACTCCAATCGTGAAAGATCGGCCTACACCGGGTTAGCCCCGTATCATATGGTATCATGAGCCACGTTGATCACGTATTTGGAGTCCCTCCCATCATTTTCTAGCCTTCTTTTGCTTGTGTTCTTCCCCAATTTCGAAAATCCCCACCAAAAATAGCCACAATTTTTTTTTGTGATTTGTTGGTTTGGATGATATTTTGTTGATTTTGGTCCATGGATTTGCTTGGTTTCAAGTGGATCTAGCACTTCCCCAAGTTTCCTCATCTTTCATCCACGAAATTTGCTCAATTTTGACCCCAAAATCCCCAAATTTCGCCCAAAATCGCGTCCCGGAGCTCAAATCCCGCGTTGACCCCGACCCCCCGGACGTCCGTCCTTTACCGGACGACCGGAACCCCTAACCCGAGACGAAACAGCGGATTTCCGAGCCCCACCGGACGTCCGGTACCTGTAGATTCTAACATTGACTGATTTTTGTTTCGCCCGTAACTAATTCATCTGAACTCCGATTTTGACGTTCTTTAGCTCGTTTTGAAGCTATCGACATCCCCCTTCCCACAAAAATACTACCAACACCATTTGAATCAATTAAATTTTTCGAAATTTGGCAAGTTTGCCTAGGCCCTCCACCATATCTTCCGCATAACCACCATACCCTTCCGCAACCTAACCCATTTTGTTCACCATAGCATTAGTGGTTGCTTGAGTTGTGATTCAAGTCTCCTAAGGTGTTTCGGCTACTTAGGGACGGTTACTTCTTCATCAACCACCACAACCACTTCCGCATACCCATTGCCCACCATACACTTCCGCCACCCCAACTTAACCCATTTTGACCGGGTTTCCACCAATACTTCCACAACCACCACCGCTTTTCCGCTACCACCATTTCGACATTTGCCTTCGAGATTTTGAGTTCGCGGTTTTTCCGTTTCCTAGGGTGTTTCGGCTAACTAGGAACGGGTCGACATCGGCAACACCGCCTCTCATCATGCCAAGGACGGTAACCTCGACGACATCATTGTACATTCTCCTTGCAATTGCATTGTTAACCCCTAGCCCATTTTGCGTTACTTGCCTATCGAGACTAGCCATTTGAGTATTGCCGGCAATGTTACTTGTGCACATTAGTGATCTACACCTCCCATTGCATACATACCATATCATCTTGGTATCATATCATCTCTTGTGTCACAAGTTTGTTCCCGCATATCTACAATTGCTATTTTGGTTTCTGCATTTCGCAAAGTGGGCAACGAAAAAAAAAGAATAAAGCTTTTAAGCAAAGAAAAAGAGTGAGCAAAGAAGCTTGTAAGCAAGAGCCATAGCACATTATCATAGTGCATTACAATATATCATATGGTATCATACTCGATCATCTTGGTTCATCTTGTGCTAAAGCACCGGAACATACATACATAGCATACTTGGGATAGAAAGTTTTATCCATTTTTGCATATCATAGGTTGTGCACAAGTGTCGTATCCGCCTATTGAGAAATCGTGCTAGCGTCTCTCTTTAGTTGTGCTACACGAGCGTTTTCCGTGGATTCCACATTTTGTGCTCATTCCTTGGTTGCACGACCCCATTTATCTATCCGTGTGCCACCCATATTGCTATTGGTCTACTAGTTTCACTTGCGAATTTGTGAATCTCTTTCAACATTATTGACTCTTGCTAACATTTTGCATCAAATTTTTGTGCCACTATCCTCACCAAGCTACTCCATAAGCTTTACTTGATAGGTGTGAGTGAACAAGTCCGGTACCAATTCCACTATTCTTTCATTTCACATTGAGTGAAACGGGATACATCCTCAACTTTGGGAAAAGGTAACTTGGTATTGTTTATCTCATTTCCTACTCACCTTTGCTCGAGTCTTGTAATGGATAGGCAAAGCACACCTCCTTTGGTCTACAACAACAACGACGAGTTCGGTGCCACGAAAAACAACTTCGACGCCAAGATGCATGCTCAAATGGAGGAGATCAAAGCCCTCATCAAGTCCTACAAGCGATCTTCCTCATCTTCGAGAAGACGCTCAAGTGCAAATGCCTCCGAGCTACCATCTTCGTCAAGGTCACATCGGCATCGACACCACCACCGACAAGAATGTGAAGGTCAAGAGCTCAACACCAACAACCGCTCAATGACTTCACCATCTCCCTTGGCATCTTCGCCAAGCGGCTTCAAGGCATCTTCGCCTACGGACATACGGCATCTTCGCCCACAAGCAACTCAAGAGAAGCTCCCCAAACTCAAGTCCGCGACTTCCATGAGCTACTATGACCTCGACACCGACCATGAGATTCCTTTCTATGGGACTCTAGAACCCGAGGAGTATCTCGAGTGGGAGTGCTTGATGGACGACTACCTCAAACTACGTCAAGTCCCTTCCGAAGATCAAGTGAAGTGCGCCGCAAGAAACTTCCACGACTACGCGTCAACATGGTGGCTTCACACACCTTCGGAGAGCTACGACATGAGTTGTCCCAAGACGAAGAAAGCTATGCGGCGAGAGTTCGTGCCTCCAACCTACACGGAACAACTTCTACGCCAATTGGAGAACACCACCCAAGGATCCAAGTCCATCGACGCGTACTTCAAGGATATGAAGAATGCCTTGCGAGGAGCCGGCGTGGACGACCCCATTTCGATGAAGTTCTACTTCATGATGGGATTGAACAACGACATCTCCAAGACTATCTTCCTCGAGAACTACAAGTCCCTCGACGATAACTACATTGGTGCTCTCAAGGCGGAACAAGAACTCATGAAGGCCAAGGCTTCTCCACCCCAAGCATACGTCGTGACGACCAAGCTCCACGGCAACGAGCATGAGGATAGTACCACCAAGATGTCCAAGCCCGACGAGCTCCATGACGATGCCCCCAAGTTCGACTCCGCCGCCATCCCTCTTTGTGGCATTGATGATGCCGAGTCTACTTCGACTCTTTTTCACGACGGTGCGACAACGAGTACGACTATGGAGACCTTCAAGGACCAAGCTTTGGAGGCGAGTGACACGGTGGCGAGCAAGGATGATGCTTCCATCTTAGGAGGTGAGAGTGATGATGTGCCATCTTCGGCCTTCATCCACGGCGATGACAACTAGATGGTTGAGCATGGGATTTTCCATTTGACCACGGCGACGTATGATGACTTGAGTGACTTGTGCCACCATATTGAGAGTGAGAGTGAGTTCACCACTAGCCCCATATATGATGAGTTGCCACAATTCCCATGTGAGGAGAGCCACAACCCCCACCACTTGAGTGAGATGAGTGACTCCACCATACATGAGATTGAGTGCACCTACTTTGAGGGAGTGAGTGAACCACCACATAGAGAGAGTGAGATAGTTGATAGGGCATGTGAGGCCACTTTGATTTCTAACGCCTTAACCTCTACCTCTATTGTGTCTTCTCATTTGGTGCTAGGTCCCATATCTGATGACGCGCCGATTCGCGACGACTACGTCCTTCCTTTGGATAAGACGATGGCCATGGTGGAATATGATGCACCCCCACATGGTTCCATCAAGATGAAGATGACCACCAATTGGTCTTACCCACCTCACCTACACCACTTGATTGGAATGACAAGGGTAACATAGGTGACGGTGATGCTCTAGTCCCACTAGTGGACATTCTTGACATTGATTGCTTGCATGATGTTGATCCACCTATTACCATGCTTCATGCTAGTGAGATTTCCCCATGCGATGATTTACCCATTTATGATGAGTATGATGATTGCCATGTGGAGTCTATTAGTTGTGATACCATGTTACATAGGATTTCTTGTCACAATTCTTTAGGTCACATCATGTTTGACAATCCGCTTGACTTATCATATGCTATGCATGAGATCAACCATATGTCATATTTGCAATCTCATCGTAGTGACTATGCATATGCCATTAAAATGAACCCAATTTGCACATATGGCATAGATGACAAGCCCATGGTTATTGGCATTTGTTTTTCTTGTGATGATATTGATATGCTCCCTTTGCATCATTCATCTCATATGCCATGCCATGACCACCTAACTTCGGATATGCACTGTTTTGGATGTTTTCCATTTTCTCCATATGATGTTTCCAATATTACTCATGAGGAGACCCCCATAGTTTCCTCATACATTTTAGGAGATTTTGATCAATCCCATCCATTGCATGATTCCCATGATTATGTGCACCATATGCTCCCCTTGAATAAACATGCTATTGTTGTGCCATACACTAGTATGCTCAATTTGTGTCCCCATCGTGTCATACACAATAACTATTCTTTCATGATGGATGAAATGTTCATATACCATGTATCAAATTTCTTTGAGCGATGCTTATCTTGTGCTAACTCACACATGCACATACACATCATGATGGATGATGTGTACATTTACCACGCACACAATTTCTTTGGTTCGTGTCTCTTTTGTGTAGGTACCCATGAATACTTGTCAACCTCGCAACCCCACGAGTTGACAAAACGAGCTCTAGAGAACAATGATGACTTGGGATCCCGTGGATTGGTTTTCCAACCGCTCTCTTCGCGCAAAGACTTCGCGCATTTCTTCTACATGGCCTTCACTTGGTTATGGGTTATTGTCCATTACATATTATATGCCCATCTTGCCAGGTTCACTTTGCATGATATGCTTATTCATATGCCTTTACCATGCATTTGTGACCCATGCTTTGCATCACACATGATGATTGATTCTACTACTTGTTTGTGTATTTGCAAGCTTGGTGGAGATATTGCTTGTTATTGCCATGTTTGCTTTGTGCCCCATGCCTATGATGATACTATGATCTTGCTTTGTGTTCGTGCTTGCGATATGTCATGTGCATTGCCTATGCCTACTATTTGCTCACATGACATGATTGCCATGATTTCCTCTAGTGTGTTGCATCTTCGCTCCACTAGTTTGCACGACTTCATCACTATGCTTGCTTATGTTGTATCACCGATGATTCATACTTGCTCATTTCATGCGGTTGTTGACAACCATATACATACTTTGCACATGATTGTTATTGCTTCTTGTCATATATCTCCATGTGTTGCCTCTCTCATGCTAGATGACTTTCCATGTATTGAGTGCAACAATGATTTTAGTCTTGATAATGAGATTGCCCCCATAGCATTCTCACATATGTTTGGAGATTTTGACATATTTCTTGTGAAGCATGCTTGTCTTACCTCTTTGCACCATATACCTAGTGCCATGAATATAGCCATTGTTGCATCATATTATTCATGCACTTGTGCTTCTAATGGTTATGTGCAAGAGAAGAGAACCATCATGATGGATGATGTGTTTATCTACCATGCGCATATGCTCTTTGCTTTGTTGTGTGCATGTGTAGGATACTTGGACTTTGTGTCGACTTCCACTTCACGTGAGTTGACCATTCGAGCTCTTGAGAGCGAGCCTCATACATTCTACCACGACTCGCTTCTACACCGCATTTGCTTGCGCTTCGGCATTGTGAAGAATGCACAAGGACACGCCTTCAAGGTGACATCTTTCTTGAGCATGGATATTACGGATCATACTACTTGTGTTGCTTGCACCATGAGACTTATTGGCCATCTTGGACCACTTGATTGCGCACTTGTTAGAGATCTTGCTTTGACTTGCCATTTTCACATTTCCATGCATCACGATATATATGCCTTGTGTGTTGCATCCAATTCTTGGATTACTTGCTCCTATCACATGTTTGGTTGCAACAATATCATTTCCTCACATATGCCATGTCCCATTGATTGCCACATGATTGACTTGATTGCCTCACACATGATGAACACTTGCTCTTTCTATTGTGTTGAGTGCCTCACGATCTTCACTACACCCTATGCACGTTATGCTTGGATTGTCTTGCACTTGACCCATGTGTTTAGACACTTCATTTTATTTGGTGTTGTGAATGATTCTTATGCCTACCATAGACCTTTCATTGAGCAATTTATGTATGCTTGCTATGAACTTGAGGTAGATGCTTATTCTCTTGTCACACATATTTGCACCACTACCTCACAATTGCATACTTGTCCCCATGATATCTTTGATTGTACTCAAATTATGTGCTTACATGCCTTGTCACAATCCTTTGTCACACCTTATGCTATGCTTGATGATGACACTTGTTGGGTTAATCCCTACTTGAATGCTTGGTTTTGCACTAACGCTAACCACATTTGTTTTTCCAAGTGTTTGTTGTCCTTGCTCCTTTTGAAGGAATCCCAAGACGGTGCGACATCGGAGAGTGCCCATTTCGAGCTTCAAGATGACGAGTACATGGTGAACGTCCACTTCTACACGGCGAAGCCATCTCTTTCCCATGGTGATTTGGTTTTTGATCCGAAGTCAGATCTTTCCCAGGGGGGGGAGAGATGATGCGGAGCATCCTACGGACATCACCATGTCAAGAGTCTGTTCGGCAAGTGACACACGTGACCTCTACTTCACATACACAAAGGTGAATCATCTCCTTTACACGTGCTCACTTGACCCCTTTGAGGATGGTATACTACTTGACACTCCACTCGTGTGCATGCATAGGTATTGTCAGAACACTATGGACGACGAGGAGGAGTACGAGCGCAAGTGTACAACTACACCATCCGCGAGGGAAGCGTGGAAGCGAAGACGAAAGAAACGGAGCTGCTACAAGCTACAACCACCGGACGTCCGGACGCCACCGGACATCCGGTACCTGACGCATCCCAGACGGCCAGAAGAACTCCAGCCGACGAACGCTAAAGCGGCTGGATGTCCGTCCGAGACCGGACGACCGGCGACCGGACGAACGGCCGTCTCCGGACGTCCGGTGCCACCGCAGCCGAGCCAAAATAGCGGAAGTCCGGCGACTACCGGACGTCCGGACGCCCGCGAACGACCGGACGTCCGGTACCCAGCGGACGTCCGCTGCCTGTGTGTGCACCGCGTGTTGGGCCGAGGCCCGTGTACCCCTTCGCCCCCTTAGACTATATATACTCTTTCCCCTTCCTCTAGCTAGGGTTAGCAAAGTGATAGCTCATTTGTATGTGAGCTTTTCTCCTACCTTCCTCTACTCTTGAGAGAGAGAGAGAGACCACCACTACCATGGAGTTCAAGACCTCCATGTGAGAAGATCCTGCGGGATATATCATCAAGACCCCTCACGGGAAGATCCATCTAGGATACCATCAAGACCTCCTCTTGGAGATGAACTTTACCTTGTATCTTTCCTTTTGTTGTTCATGTACCTTGTGGATCTTGTGTGTTTGATTGTCTAGTGGATGTGTGATCGGACTTGTTCTTGAGTGTTTCCCCTTGTTATTTCTCCCCGTTCTTCCCCGTGTTCATCATGTTCTTCGAGGGAATCCACTCCAATCGTGAAAGATCGGCCTACACCGGGTTAGCCCCGTATCACTAAGGTTATAATGGACGCGGGAATAAATGGGGAGGCCGGACGGCCAGGAATACCGGCATGTCCGGATGGCAGTTTTGGCAGCGCGTAACTCCATCGTGCCGCACGTAACTGCATCAAGGCGGCGCGCGCGGCACAACCGCATGCATATGGGCCCCCAACATGATCATGCGCCGGCCCCAACCGCTCGTAGAGCGCACGCTACGGCATCCTAAAGGCAAGCAGAGCGCGTCGAGGGATGCGAGCAGAGGCCAGCACGGTGAGGTGAACACGGGTAACAGACAAGGGTGCACCGGCTAATTGTGTGGGAAGACCGATAAAGACACAGACATTTCCTACTAATAAACTGTGTGTGTTCTGGGAAAACGCTTGCAAGTAAATAATTGAGTGCAATTCTTGAAATCATCATCGACATGTTCCTTAGTTTATTCGTTTGCCATGAGATTTTCTCGGTCTGCACAACATCTACGCTCTTTGTGTATAGAACAATATTCTTTAGTGTGAATAGTGTGCTCTGTTGGGCACTCGAGTATATGGATCACACCCGTGGGCGCATCCTTCTATGCTAAGTTTCCATTAATTAATGGTGTTTTATGAACACGCCACCATTTCCCACCACTTCCTCAACGGTTTCCTGCCGCCACCTAGCGATATTGCACATAAGCTGAGTCGGTGCGCGACACACCAAGGCACAAGCACAGCCTATAGCCCCTCTGCCTTTTCCAAGCAAGCCAACCCACCGAAGCACCGCCTCTGCCATCAACTTCCTCGACGAGGAAAACAAGTAGGCGCCACGGCCCGTAGAGGCCGAGGGCGTCCCCGGCAACGCGATGGACGATGTTGTGTTGTGCGTCATCGCCAGGGTTGAGCAGGCCCTTAGCGCATGGCCCTTAAGCACCGCGGATCAAGATAGGCATGTCAACGCCGAGAGGATGCAACTCGTCGCACCACATGATCAGTGGTGCGTCGCAGAGCAAGCTAGGCGCATCTGCGTCGATAGGCTGCGGCTCGCCGCACAGCAAGACCGATGGAGCGCCGCAGATCGAGAGGCGCGGCGCGCCGCACAGCAAGAGCGGATCCATCGGCGCTTGCCTGCTGTCGACAGGGCGCTGCAACTGGGTACACGACCCGTCAGTAGCCCCATTCCTGGCCAGGAGTGGGCAGAGGCTGTGTGCGCCGTACTTGCACCAGAGCCCGAGCGCGTCGTACTTGCATCGGACGCCAGCCGTGCCGTTGAAAGTGCAACTAATCCCCGGGTGGTTTTGGTAATTCATAACAACATATAGCTCATTGAACTAATATCCATTCAAGATAAATATTTCAGGAAGTTCAATGAATGGCATGGCATGGACTAAGACGTGGACCCCTCAAAATGCTAAGGACAAATATTGGCAAAAGCTCAAGACTCTTCTTCTTTATTTTAGTGATCCAAGATCACATTGAGTCCGTAGGAAAGCCAATACTATTAAAAGGGGATGAGGTGTTGCTTAATGGCTTGCTTGCTCAAATGCTTAGTGATATTGCTCCAAAACCCTCAGCCACTTTCTCCATCCAAATATGTCAAAACCCTAAACTCCAACTCGGCCCCACCGATTCTTTCTATCCGGAGCCACCGAGTTCATATGACATAGCCACTGCCAGAAACCCTAGCAATTTGGTCTCAGCGATACGAATCTTGGTCTCACCGAGATGGCCTTGCCAACACTCTGTGACTTGTTGCATTTATTTCGGTCTCACCAAGTTATGCAATTGGTCTCACCGAGTTGGCTTGATAGACACTCTGTTGCTTATTGCTTCACTTCGGTCTCACCGAGTTGATGCAATCGGCGCCACCGAGACGATGTTTTCCCTAAGCCCTTGCACATCGGTCCCACCGAGTTGTTCCAGTCAGTAACACCGAGATTCCTAACGTTCACATTTTTGAATAGATCGGTGCCACCGAGTTTAACCATTCGGTCCCACCGAGATAAGTCAAATGTGTAACGGTTGGATTTTGTGTGGAGGCTATATATACCCTTCCACCCCCTTCTCCATTTGTGAGAGAGTCATCAGAACGTGCCTACACTTCCACCATACATTTTCTGAGAGAGAACCACCTACTCATGTGTTGAGATCAAGACATTCCAATCCTACCACAAGAATCTTGATTTCTAGCCTTCCCCAAGTTGCTTTCCACTCAAATCATCTTTCCACCATAGCCAAATCTGAGAGAGAGAGAGTTGAGTGTTGGGGATACTATCATTTGAAGCACAAGAGCAAGGAGTTCATCATCAACACATCGTCTATTACCTTTTGGAGAGTGGTGTCTCCTAGATTGGTTAGGTGTCGCTTGGGAGCCTCCATCAAGATGTGGAGCTGAACCAAGAAGTTTGTAAGGGCAAGGAGATCGCCTACTTCATGAAGATCTACCCGAGTGAGACAAGTCCTTCTTGGGCGATGGCCATGGTGGGATAGACAAGGTTGCTTCTTCGTGGACCCTTCGTGGGTGGAGCCCTCCGTGGAATCGTGTAGCCGGTACCCTTCGCGGGTTGAAGTATACATCAACGTGGATGTACGATAGCACCACCTATCGGAACCATGGCAAAAATCTCCGTGTCTCCATTGTGTTTGCCTTCCCCAAACCCTTCCCTTTACCTTCATATGCAATGTTTTACTTTCCGCTGCTATGCATGTGTAGGTTCATTGCTTGACTTGTGCTAATTGCTAAAATCTACCCACAACTAAAATTGGGAAAAGGATAGATTTTTATTTGGTCAAGTAGTCTAATCACCCCCCTCTAGACATTCTTTCGATCCTACAAGTGGTATCAGAGCTTTGGTCTCCATTTGCCTTGATTTCATAGCTTTGGTGATTATAGCCTTGGTTTCACAACCTAGGAGAGTATGATGTCTAGCGAGGGAAATTATTGTAGGAGATATGCCCTAGAGGCAATAATAAATGTTATTATTTATCTCCATGTTCATAATTATGTTTATGTTCCATGCTATAATTGCAATGATTCTCGAGTCTACAAATAAAACGAGGCTTGGAGGGAAACTCATGTGCATGTGTGGGATAATAAACGGTAAAATGTATTCCTAGTCTAGCCTCTAAGACTAGCTCAAGTGTTGCATGATGGTTCTGTTTTCCTGATCATGGGCATGTCTATGCCAGCATCTTTGAGGGCACAATGTTAGAGGAACATTTGTGTTGAATCGACCCAAATTGATGTTATGCTATGAGATACGTTCGTCACAAGTTTATGGTTAATAACACAGAGATGGTTAATGTTTGCATGATTCCTCAGACCATGAGAGTATCGAGTTTCTTCATGCTTGATTCATGAACTTTGGGGTTTGTTAAACGTCATCCGTAACTGGATGGCTATTACGGCGGCTTACGGGTTCATGGGAAAGTATGTCAAGTAACTTGATAGCTCAAGATTGGGATTTGCTCCTCCGACGATGGAGAGATATCTCTGGGCCCTCTCGGTGTTACGGTATCCATCATCGTCTGGCCAGACACAGGGTGATTTGATCACAGGGATGCCGGAACACGGGAACGAGAAAATAGAACAATACCGGTAACGAGGTAACTGGCTTAGTGGAAAAGTTGATCCATGGGAATGCCAACATGTCTCACCTCGGGTATTTGTAACATATCGCGAAGCAACAGGAATAGCACACAACAACTGGAGGTTCACTCGAATACTCATTCGTGTGGGTATAGGGGTCGATATGGGTGTCCACGGCTCCGATGTTGATCATTGATCGGAAGGGGTCCCAGGTCATGTCTATACTTCACCGAACCTATAGGGTCACATGCTTAAGGGTCATCTATCTGCTGAATACTAGACAGGGATTCTGAGAGAAAATCATCGAAAAAGTTTCGGACGCAACGGGAAAGTTCCGAAAAGAGAGGTCACCGGATGAGTTCCGGTGATACTGAAAAGTTGTTTCAGAGGATACCATAAAGTCAAATTGGTTTCGGCACATGCTTGATAATTCTTGGAGGGTGCCAGAATCATTCTGGAAACTTCTGGGAATTTTTCGGGATGAAAACCGGAAATATTCCGGAGCTGTCGGAACCGCTTCAGATGTTTTTCGCAGATGAAATCACTAATCTGGAATTGTTCCAGAACGCATTGAAAATTATTTTAGTGGGTACTAGAAATGTTCTAATCCCACATAAATATTTTCAGTTCGAACGAACACTGAAAAATGTCATCATGAATAGTGAAAGTGCTTTTTGGGAATTTTTATGGAAAGCACCTTTTGGGAAATTTCCCAAAAGGCTTCTAGAAGCCTTGGGCACTAAGGAAGCCCCCTTGGGCCCCCCCAAGGGGTGGCCGGCCATGGAGGGTGGAGCTCCATGGAGCTCCACATGGCACTCCTTTTTGCTTTATTCTTTATGTAAATGACATAAAGTGGGGGTACTTTTGGTATTTGTCAATGCCAACTTTACCCCTTGGCTTTCCTATAAATAAAGGAGAGTGGGCTGCCCACAAACCTCACTCCTTCTCACATACAAGTGCCATTGCAATGATCTGGCTTCTCTCTCCCTCCCCGTGAAATAGTTTCGTAGAGCCGAAAGGTTGTCTGGGTTCCGGTGGGAACTAGTTCTGGACGGCGAAGCCCTGCCAGATAGATGACACCGTATGTGTGCAACTCTGTAGAGAGGTCGTAGTTTCGATCTTAGTGCCCGAGGGGCTGTTCGAGAGTGCCTCCCGAAGGGCTGTCCAGGTGACGGTCCGAGTTCTGTGAGTCCTCCCGAAGGGCTGTCCGAGTGACCGTCCGAGTTTCGAAGGTCCTCCCGAAGGGCTATCCGCGACACTGTCCGGGGGACTGTCCGACCGCCTCCCGGAGGGCTGTCCGGGTGGCGGATGAGGGTATACATCCTCGCGGTTGGGAGGTTGTAAATCCTAGCTGCGGGGATCTGCACCGCCGATCGTCATCGACTCTACTTCCGCTGCGCTACGAGTCGGTAACGAAAAAGATCAAACCTTGTATGCATTCTTCATAGTGGTCCTGGATTGGTGCGTAGGTCGGAAATTTTTTGTTTTCTGCTGTGTTACCCTACAATGGCATCATGAGCCGTGCTATGCGTAGATGCAGGTTGCGATCTAGAATACATAGAGATGTATGGGTGTTGCACAATATAATTAGGTAGTAGATGAGTTCTATTACTGTAAATTATTTGTGCGGGTAGCAGATGAAATCTGTTACCCGATGTTCCTGTTGCTTCCCTTGAATTTGCATAATCCTGATCTTGACGGCATGGTGGAATCTCACAAAGTTCTGGCAATCCGCGATCCTTTCATGCTGCTCCTGAGTATGCTGATTGACAGATCAACGAAGTGCTAACAGTTCTTTGGGTTCCACCATAGTTAAAGAAAGATGGATGTTTCGCAGACAAAAGGGCAATGCAGATATGATCTGCACGGGGGTCATGCGTATTACGAAGTTTAGTATGGGGCTCGAGATTTTATTATCTCGTGTTTTCATACACCCTGCAAAAGTTAATCTAGCGACTTGAATTATCATACTTGATGATGGACGTTGGTAGCTTCGGTTTGTTTCGAAACCTTAGAAGCCACGAAAAACAAGTTTTTGCATGAACCGATTAGAGACGTCTAACTTGGTTTTGCAGGAGGGTTTGCATGTGCATGTGATGTGGTATAGCAGTGCTCATAATAATTTGATTATGTATGAGATGACTATATAATGTAAATTTATTAACATGACCTGCGTGTCATGATTCGGCATGATGGCTGGAGCCATATGATTGCACTTTAATGACCTGTGTGTCAACCTTGTTGTAATGCATTATTTTATTAGCTATAGGGATAGCAATATTATCTGGGGCATCGACAAGGTGGCGGCAATCTTCGCGAAGGTGAACACTGACGCGAGTGCCGAAGACGAAGAAATGATAGAGTTCTCCGTCAGAAAGGGCTATACCATATCATGCTATTATGAATTGCCTGAGATGTTTATCCCTTATGATGCACCCTTCTTGATTGCGCGGTAGTCGCTTTTTATTAGGGTGATCTCTCACAAAAATATCAAGTAGTTAGTGTTCTCCCAAGTGTAGCACCGTCACGGCACCTAACTTTTCGGGGTATCACATGGATGCATGGGTATGAACGATTAGGGATGTGTGAGGCGGGTGAGTTGAGACCTCGCAGCGAGATCACTTGGTTGTCTTGACGTTCAGGCATGAGAGTCATGAGCTCGGAACACAAGCATCGAAAGATGGACAAGAGTCACATAGAGATGTGATTGGCAAGTTGGCCTACCAAATGAAATTCTCGTCACTTGAGATGGATGCATCCTTGGCGTTGAATTGAAATTTGGATCTTGTATCGCTCACAATCAATTATGAGAGATATTGATTTGAGTGGGAGCGCACTGTAGAATTAATTCTTTTAATTCTCAGTGCAATTAATTATGAACTCTGCCTAAGTTTTATATGCATAATAGTTGTAGAATAATGGCTCGCGTTTCCACCTTCCCTGTTAAAATTGAATAGCTGTTAAATATCTGGTTAAAACTTTATGATTGGTAACATAATGTAAGGATTGCCCTCAAGAGTGCCGAGAAGGACTTTGTCCTATCGCATACTTTCGGTATTCTCTCGCTTATGCTATGGATCATGTGACTCTCGTCCTTCGATCCAAAAGCTAGAATTCCGTTTCAGTCAAGTGCAATATGTTTGCTTCCATGAGACCCGAACTTCGAAAGTTTGGATAGTTATGTGATATTCATGGAATCTGAAAATCATTTTCAGAGACAGACAAAGGCTAAAAGATATGAGATATCCAAAGCAATGTTTGTTTGCAAACTATTAGTAAAAGAGTTTACTATGCATTAGACTGATAAGAGAGGGATCCAGAAGAACGCCTGTCATATAATGAAAGGTGAATAAAACAACAACTTAAAGAGAAAGGAAGTGTCCGAAGGGTGTTAGTGAAACTTTCACGCCTAGGAAGTCCGGGGCTAACGCCACTCTTAAGTTGAGTGCTTCTTCTGAGAGTAGGAGAAATACTGAAAGTTAAACTGTTAGAAGTATAAAGGCAAAAAGAAAGAAGACTGGAATATCCAGCTCATGTATGAATGTCATACAAGTTTTTGATGTATAGAAGGCTGGTCAAAGATATAGTTCTTGGGAATTGTGATTAAATTGTTAATCGCTGATTCTTGGGTATTGTGAGTTAATCACAAATATACCCGCTCGATTGCATTCTGTTGCAACTCGATGTAAGAACTACTATGGCCTGAAAGACTAGCCAGGAATGAGGTTTAGGTATACACAGGGAACATAGTAAATGTTACTATACCTTCCATCGGTGTATTACCGTCTGTATTTGTTTTCATAATTCATTTTAGAGTTTCACACTCTAGCCCTTTGCATAAGGTATCTTGCAAGAAGGTTATTCATAAGAGAACTTTTGATGTTCGGTGTTATGAATAACATAAGGGCCATACTTTCATTATGAATGAGATGTATGTCATGAATATTGATAATAATATATTACCTCTGTGTTTACTTTCATAATTCATTTTAGAGTTTCATACACTCTAGCCCATTGCACAATGTTGTTGCAAAAGGGTTGTTCATAGAAGAACAATTGTTGTTCAATATTATGAATAACATAAGGGCCATACTTCCATCAGGATGAGATGTATGTTATGAATATTGATGGTAATATGATACATCCATAACACTGCCGCTAAATGTTGCAAGACTAAAAGAATACCACATATGTGTGGCACTGCATTTGGTCACATTGGAGAAACCCGCATGGAAAATTCCATTATGATGGATTTTGAAGTCTTTTGATTTTGAATCATCTGACACTTGCAACTTTCCTTCGAAAAGTGAAGTGACTGAAATACCGTTCACATGCCATAAGGAACGAGCAACAAACTTATTGGTGATCATACATTTTGATGTGTGTAGTTCAATAAATGTTATTGCAAGTAGTGGATTTATCTATCTTCAGAAATGACTCAAGTAGATATATGGATATTTACTTGATGAGACGTAAGTCTAGATCTTTTGAAATCATTCAAAAGGTTTTCAAAAATGAAGTAGAAGTTATTGTAACAAGAAAATTATGTTTCTACAATTCGATTGCAGAAAGGAATATTTGAGTTACAAGTTTAGCGAATGTCTGATGAGTTGTGAAACGGGTTTCATAACTTGCACCTCCCGGAACACCACTGCAAGTGGAAAGTCCGTGAAGATGTAATCGAACCATTTATGACATGGTAAGATCAAAGATGACATAAATAAATTTGCCATTATCCCTTTTAAAGTGATGCTTTAGAGACTGCGGCTTTTTACATTGAAAAGAGCTCCATCGGGTCTGTTGAAATGATGACATGGTATGGTACGCCCAACCATGTTATATCTTTTCTAAACATTTCGAATATGGGGCTTGTGTAAAAGGTTACAAACCTATTCCAAATCAGACAAGTACTACTTTGTAGGTTATCCCAAGTAATTGGGTATTCCTCCTTCACTATACCGAGGCAAATAGGTTTGCCACAAAGAACGGTATGCTTTTTGAAGAAAATGGTTCTTTCAAAAAGGTGAGTGGGAGAACAATGCAACTCGACAAGATAACAGTATCTTCGTCATCAGATCAAAGGAAAGAGACCGTGGAAGTAATTCCAGAGTTTCCTACTGCGACTGATACGAAAGTCTCTACAATAAAATGTATGGACTTCGGTCGAACTTGCAGCTGAACCACGTAGGCAAGGCTCGTGCAAACCTCTCAGGTGCGCAAATGAGATATTGTTGTTAGACAACAGTATACCTACAATACACAAGGAAGCGTTGATGGGCCCTGACTCCGGAATTGGCTAAATGCCAATACAATCCGAGATAGTTTCCATATAAATGTTTCGAGATTAAAATCTTGATACACCTTTTGGAAGACTTAGAGTCTAACGAATATTTATGGAACTAAAAACTGATATGGATAAAAATGTTTTATCCATAAAGCTTGACTTGTTGCAATAACAAGTTCAAGGAGTTGACTACGATGAGGTTGTTTCACCGTAGCGATGCTTAAAGTCGGTTCGGGTAGAACTAGCAATTAATACATATTTCAAATCATGAGATATGAAACAAGTATGACAAAAGGATTTCCATCTGATGGAAATGAAACCAAGGACTTGCATGTGTTACAGTCCAAGGTATTTTGTGAGTCCAGAGGATGCTAGTAAGGGTGCAAACTTCAGAGTTCCAGCGATGGACAGAAGAGAGCAAAGTGGAGTTGGAATCTTCGTGTTTTGATGAAATGGTCAAAGGAGTTTGACTTCATCAATAGGTAATGAAGATGCTTGTAATTCAAGAAAGTAAGTGGGAGCCTAATAATATTTCTAAAAACCTTGTGTGCTTGACACATTGTTAATTGGAAATAAAATTCTTGACACGAATTAGGACTTCATTTGAAATTAGTTTTTCGATGAAGTGCTTGGGCTAAATAGCCTCAATATTAGGCATAATGATCTATGGAGATAGATTTACCTAATGGGGCTAAGCAATAAATACATATTGACAAGATGCTAAAACTTTTTAGCATTTAAAACGCCAAGGAGTGATTCTTGCCGAAGTCACATGGAAAGAGTTTTTGCAAGACTCGGTGTCCCAAAAACACTGATGAGCAAAATACATGATGGAGATTCCACACACCTTCGTGTTTGGATTAATCATGTATTCCATGGTATGTAAAACAACCAGATATGTCCAATACTCCAAAGTTGTTACGAGTATAGATACCAAAGTGATCAAAAGTACTGATCATGGGACAACAGTGAAAGATGTCATTGAGTTCTAGAGTAGTATTGATGACATGTTTTCTTGCAAGCAGAGATTATGAAGTGCTCGTTGTAAGTAGTTACATCGATACAGTCGTCATCAATGCTCCATGCGATTTTCGATTTAAATTGAGGGTTTTGTGTAACACACAATGTGGTGGCATAGTTAGTTGGAAAAGGTTTCCAAACAAGTTACTGTGGCGAATTCTATAACAGAGGCGAAGTATGTTGCCGCTTTTGAAGCGACAAAGAAGATGTTGAATCATATAGTTCATTCATGAACCTAGTATGGTTCCAAGATGGCTTTTGTCAATGGGAAACTACTGCAGGTAGTTGCTCCATAACTCAGTCTGAGGAATCCAGGTTCGACCTGTGATTCACATACATACAAAGCCAAGTCCACACAAAATATGAATTTTGTGAAAGCATGAAAATGCAAGGATATGCAAAGATACACACGGAGCTGAAGTCGTCAGATCCGTTGGACATCAGGCTATACCACAAGCGAAGCATATTTACACCAGTGTGCCACAGGTGTGAAGTGCGTTAGCATTAACTATTATTGACTCTAGTGCAAGTGGGAGTCTGTAGGAGATATGCCCTAGAGGCAATAATAAATGTTATTATTTGTCTCCATGTTCATAATTATGTTTATGTTCCATGCTATAACTGCAATGATTCTCGAGTCTACAAATAAAACGAGGCTCGGAGGGAAACTCATGTGCACGTGTGGGATAATAAACGGAAAAATGTATTCCTAGTCTAGCCTCTAAGACTAGCTCAAGTGATGCATGATGGTTCTGTTTTCCTGATCATGGGCATGTCTATGCCAGCAACTTTGAGGGCACAATGTTAGAGGAACATTTGTGTTGAATTGACCCAAATTGATGTTATGCTATGAGATACGTTCGTCACAAGTTTATGGTTAATAACACAGAGATGGTTAATGTTTGCATGATTCCTCAGACCATGAGAGTATCGAGTTTCTTCATGCTTGATTCATGAACTTTGGGGTTTGTTAAACGTCATCCGTAACTGGATGGCTATTACGGCGGCTTACGGGTTCATGGGAAAGTATGTCAAGTAACTTGATAGCTCAAGATTGGGATTTGCTCCTCCGACGATGGAGAGATATCTCTGGGCCCTCTCGGTGTTACGGTATCCATCATCGTCTGGCCAGACACAGGGTGATTTGATCACAGGGATGCCGGAACACGGGAACGAGAAAAGAGAACAATACCGGTAACGAGGTATCTGACTTAGTGGAAAAGTTGATCCACGGGAATGCCAACATGTCTCACCTCAGGTATTTGTAACATATCGCGAAGCAACAGGAATAGCACACAACAACTGGAGGTTCACTCGAATATTCATTCGTGTGGGTATAGGGGTCAATATGGGTGTCCACGGCTCCGATGTTGATCATTGATCGAAAGGGGTTCCAAGTCATGTCTATACTTCACCGAACCTATAGGGTCACACGCTTAAGGGTCATCTATCTGCTGAATACTAGACAGGGAGTCTGAGAGAAAATCACCGAAAAAGTTTCGGACGCAACGGAAAAGTTCCGAAAAGAGAGGTCACCGGATGAGTTCCGGTGATACTAAAAAGTTGTTTCAGAGGATACCATAAAGTCAAATTGGTTTCGGCACATGCTTGATAATTCTTGGAGGGTGCCAGAATCATTCTGGAAACTTCTGGGAATTTTTCGGGATGAAAACCGGAAATGTTCCGGAGCTGCCAGAACCGCTTCAGATGTTTTTCGCAGATGAAATCACTAATCTGGAATTGTTCCAGAATGCATTGAAAATTATTTTAGTGGGTACTAGAAATGTTCTAAGCCCATAAATATTTTCAGTTCGAACGGACACTGAAAAATGTCATCATGAATAGTGAAAGTGCTTTTTGGGAATTTTTATGGAAAGCACCTTTTGGGAAATTTCCCAAAAGGCTTCTAGAAGCCTTGGGCACTAAGGAAGCCCCCTTGGCCCCCCCCCCAAGGGGTGGCCGGCCATGGAGGGTGGACCTCCATGGAGCTCCACATGGCACTCCTTTTTGCTTTATTCTTTATGTAAATGACATAAAGTGGGGGTACTTTTGGTATTTGTGAATGCCAACTTTACCCCTTGGCTTTCCTATAAATAGAGGAGAGTGGGCTACCCACAAACCTCACTCCTTCTCACATACAAGTGCCATTGCAATGATCTGGCTTCTCTCTCCCTCCCCACGAAATAGTTTCGTAGAGCCGAAAGGCTGTCTGGGTTCCAATGGGAACTAGTTCTGGACGGCGAAGCCCTGCCAGATAGATGACACCGTATGTGTGCAACTCTGTAGAGAGGTCATAGTTTCGATCTTAGTGCCCGAGGGACTGTTCAAGAGTGCCTCCCGAAGGGCTGTCCAAGTGACGGTCCGAGTTCTGTGAGTCCTCCAGAAGGGCTGTCCGAGTGACCGTCCGAGTTTCGAAGGTCCTCCCGAAGGGCTATCCGCGACACCGTCCGGGGGACTGTCCGACCGCCTCCCGGAGGGCTGTCCGGGTGGCGGATGAGGGTATACATCCTCGCGGTTGGGAGGTTGTAAATCCTAGCTACGGGGATCTGCACCGCCGATCGTCATCGACTCTACTTCCGCTGCGCTACGAGTCGGTAACGAAAAAGATCAAACCTTGTATGCATTCTTCATAGTGGTCCTGGATTGGTGCGTAGGTCAGAATTTTTTTGTTTTCTACTGCGTTACCCTACAATTATCACCGTAGAGGTTCTTACTTTGATGGTACAAATTTTTCTAGTTGTAAGCACAAGATGAAAATGCATATTCTTGGTCATAACCCCGTCGTTTGGGCTGTTGTTTGTATTGGCTTGCAAGGTGAATACTTTGATTATGGAAAAGAGCCGGATCATCAAGCCGCCGCGGATGAATTGAAGATGTTGCAATACAATGCTCAAGATTGTGATATTCTCTTCAATGGATTATGCCCCGAAGAATTCAATAAAATCAGCCGCCTTAAGAATGCAAAGGAAATTTGGGATACTTTATTTGATATGCACAAAGGTACCGAGTCCGTCAATATATCCAAGTTGGATGTGCTTCAACGTCAACTTGACAAGTTCAAGATGAAGGATGGTGAAGGAGCCATCGAAATGTACTCTAGGCTTGCTCTCATCACAAATGAGATTGCCGGTTTAGGAAGTTAAGAGATGACCGACAAATTCATCATCAAGAAGATCCTTAGAGCCTTGGATGGTAAATATGATACCGTGTGCACTTTGATCCAAATGATGCCCAATTACAAAGATCTCAAGCCTACGGAAGTCATTGGTAGAATTGTTGCTCATGAGATGTCACTCAAGGATAAGGAAGAGCTCCACAACAAGTCAAGTGGTGCTTACAAAGCTTCAAGTGATGCTCCGACAACATCAAGCGATAAGCAAGCCTCTAATGAAGAATTGAGCTTAATGGTTAAGAACTTCAACAAGTTCTACAAGAATAGAAGCAAAGAGAGAAGCTCCAAGTCAAGGTCCTACAATGACAAAAGATCGTCTAGTCGTGATCGTAATTACTACAATTGTGGAAGACCCGGACACTACTCCAATGAGTGTACGGCTCCCTACAAGAAAAGAGAAGACTCACCAAAAAGGAGGAGTAGAAGAGATGAATCACCGCCAAAAGGGAGAAGGAGTAGAGATGATCGTTATGAATGAAGACCCTCTCGTAGAAGAAAGGATTCGCAAAGGAAGGACAAGTCATCAAAGAGATACACAAGACGAAGACATCAAGCTCACGTTGGTGAATGGGTATCCGGTTCCGACTCCGACAACTACTCCGAGAGAAGCTATCACTCCGACTCCGGCTATACTCAAGATGAAGCTGTTGCCGGTCTTGCACCTGTGTCATCCAACTCCTACGACATATTTGATTCACCAAATGAAGGAATTGGAAGATGCTTCATGGCTAAAGGCCCCAAGGTATCACACCCCGAGTATGTTGATTTCAATAGTGATGATGATGATTTGCTAGGTGATGATGATTTACTTGTTGACAAAACTAGTGATGAAAACTATGATGAACTTGCTAGTAATCATGCTAATCAAGATGAAACGAATGACAGTGATAAGAAGGAGATTGAGCGTCTAACTAAAGAACTAAACACTCTTAAGTTAGCTCATGAAACAACTCAAGAGGATCATAGAGAGCTCCTAAGGACTCATGAGAAGCTACGCTTTGAGAAGCTAAATTTAGAGCAAGAGCATGAGTTCCTAAAAGCTATCAATGATGATCTTCGAAAGAAGAGTTCTTCTTACATTGCCAAACGTCTCCTCTTGTCTACTTATATGCCACAAGTAAAATCTAGCAACAAGAGCAAGAAAGATTCTTCTTCTAGTAGTAACAATAACCATGCTAAATCCAATATTGTTGCTTCTAGTAGTTCTCTTGATTCCAATAATGATTCTCTTAGCCAAGTTACACTTGAGCAAGAAAATAGCTTATTGAAGGGAATTAAAGAGAAAGGTGTTTACAAGAGCCTTGCCGGGAGTAAGTAATTTGAGGAAATTGTACGCAAGCAAGGAAGGCACCGGAAGAATCAAGGTGTTGGTTTTGAACGAAAGTTCAATGCCAGTGGAGTTGAGTGGGATGAAGATCAATACCCCAAGACGAAGTTTGTTCCTCAACAAGAGAAGTATGACCCAACTTCTTTCAAAGGAACACAAGCTCAAGATGATCTTCCACCACAAGACCACAAGCTAAAAGGCAAGGACAAGCTTCAAGAAGAGATTGACTCATTTGAAGAAGCTCCTAAGACGATGGTCAAGTGGGTTCCCAAGACTACGTCAATCTCTACATCATCAAGTTCAACTGTAACTCCAAGGATTCCCATCAAGTTGATGTGGATCCCAAAGAAGAAGAGTTAGAGTGTTCTTGAGGGTGACTTCACCAACATACTTCACTCATATTCATTTTGGCAAGACTTGTGCAATCAACTTTCATATCTTGCACAAGCTCATGGAGTCACAAACCCTCTTGTTGGTAAGACAAGGGACAAGGTAACCTAATGCTTTCATGGACATCATCATATGTGCAATTCACTCTATGTCTATGGATATCCTTGTATGTTCCTTGTGGGACTAACCCGTGTAGGTATTGAAAGTGCAACACTCCAATGGACTGCTCCAAATGATCTACATCAACATAGAGCATCCACATCTTCACTATCTACATGAAGTCATCATCGACAAAACCCAAGGTTAGTTCATCCCTCTTAGGGAGGATATCACATCTAGGGGGAGCTTTGCTCTAAAAATGGAGCTAAAACAACTCTAATGGTGTGAACACATTAATGCTTTATGTAAAAGTGGTAATCCCACTTGTGCTTAAACGATGAGTATGACCTATGATCAAATGTTCTCATTTGACTCCTAAGTCAATATACTCATATATAGATGACCTAGTCATCGCCAATTGCTTGATAGATGCTAGAATTATTTGTGCATGCTTTGACACATGTTTCATTTGCTATCTTATTATGTGAGCATGTTGGTTGCATAATTTCTCCATTCGAGGACATCCATTTGTTGTTTTGATTGTCTTGGTTTTTATTGGCCAAATGGATGGACAAGAATGCCTAAGAACCTTCTCTAGCTATCTATGCTCTTCTTGTCTCAAACTCTATTCATGCTACATCACAAAAATTGAACAAGTCTTTTTCAGACCCTCCGGGTGAGGAGCACTCGGAGCCACCGATTCGTCAAGGGCTGCCTTCCAAAACCTTCTTGTGCAATTCTGTCAGACCAACAACTCAAACTCGGTCCCATCGAAAGCACTAGACTGATCTAGGTTTTCATCTCGGTGATACCGATTAGTATGACTCGGTCCCACCGAGTTGCAATAACTGCACGCAGTTTTGCATCTCGACGCCACCAAAACATTCCATTCGGTGCCACCGACAGCACATGGGTATATATTCAGCGGACCCGTACGGTTGAAAATAACTTAAAACAACTCGTGCCCGCGCCCCATTGCTACCGCCCCCTTGGTCTCCGGATCGTCGCCGTCTTCGCCTGTGCGCCTTCGCCGCAGCACTCCATCACCGTCAATGGGAATCTCCACCGCCATTGTCACCACAGAGAATCGTCACCGAGTTAAGGTACGATTCGATCTCGTTGTGCTATCCCCTTCCGATTCTATGCACAAGGATAATGCCTAGTTTCTTGCCACGTATGAGATCATTCTATCCACAGAAAAACTCCATTAGATTAGATTTGATGGAACAATTTAGGATTAGGTTTCCGCCGAGCTCATCTCGGACCGACCGAAATGAACCTCTCGGTCCCACCGATTGGCCCTGGCCATTGCACTAAGTACAACTCGGTGCCACCGAAATGTACTAATCAGTGAGACCGAAAGCAAAACCTCAGTGAAACCCTAGCATCTCGGAGTCACCAAACCACAACTCAGTCTGACCGATCTTGTGTGTTTAGACTCTGTTAATGATTCGGTGTCACTTAGATTTTCATGTCGGTAGCTCCGAAATGCTTTCTGCAGAAAACTAAAACTAAAGTTTTGATTCAAATTGTTTGAAAAACCATCTGTTTTTTTGTGATGTTCATCCACTATGCCCATACCTATCTACTCACAGGGTCTATTTGCTTGATGTCTGATGCAAGTGACAGCCAGCACAACTCGAGGAAGAGGTTAATCTCAGTGAGGGCACAAGCCCTAGTGGAAGCTATGATGAGGGCAGCATAAGCACTCCAAGCAATCTGCCTAAAGCTGCCACAAGACAAAGGAAGAAGAGAACCTCAGAAAGTGAGGATAAGGATTTTGTTGTTGATGAGGAAGTAACCCCAAAGAAGAAAGTACTAAAGAAAGAGTATGGCACTGCAGCTGCTACTAAGCTAGGTCTCAAGAAGAAAGCCCCTGCAAATAGATTTCCTATGTCAAAAGTCAGAAAATCTAGAGCTACTCAAGAGAAAGTGAAGCCAGAAAGTGGTGTTGGAGGTGAAGCCAGCAAGAAGAAAGAAAGGAAAAGAGGAAGATGGTGCAAACTTGTTGATCCCATGGCTGAATTTGAAAAGAACACTTCTGATGAAGAGGAAGAGGAACCAGTTGCACCCCCTGCCAAGTCTCAAAAGCTCATGGCAGATGCCATTAAGATAGGTGTTGCTCCCTCCAAGCCCAAGCCCAAAGCTCCAGTTTCTGCACCTAAGGCTGCTGCACCCAAGAGATCAACTAGGAGCATCCCAGCTGCTGAAAAGAACAAGGCCCCAATGCCAGAAGTTCAAGAGGATGAAGAGCCACCAGTGCTCAGAAAGTTGAAGCCAAAGATTCCAGATCATGATAATGGACATCCAGTTGCTGAAAATATGAAGCTCAGAAAGGACAATGGTCTGAGAGATTGGAGGAAAAGAGATCCCTATTTTGCAAGGAGAAGAACAACTTGTGACTATCTTTCCCATACCCGAGAACAACAAGATTTTTATGAGACAGTGCTGCTTGACAAGAAGCCCATCATAAGCAACATAAAATGGGTCGACTGGAAGTACAAAGATGACAATGAAGACTACTTACCCCGTGTTCATGAGAGCTTCAGGCTTACAGAAGTTGATGCTTTTGTTGGACAAAAGCTTACAAATTGGAATGATGAGATGGTGATGCAGTTCTACTCCACAGCACATTTTTATCCACATGGCAAAATTGTGTGGATGACTCAGGAAACCAGATACCAGTCATCTATATCTGAGTGGGCTGCTCTCATTAATGCCCCAGAGGAAGATGAAAATGACATTAATGTCTATCGCAAGCCCAGGATGGATCATAACACTATGCCACATATGTACAAGACCATTCCTGATGAGGCTTTGGATGCACACAAGTTTGGATCCATATACTATCTGCTTGCTGGTTTGGCCACCATAAACTAAATTTTGAGGCACACCCTGTTGCCCAAATCTGGAGATGAGAGGATGATTCATGGCCACTTGTTTGATATTCCACAAAAGTTCAAAGTCAGGAGCCTGATTGTTGAGACAATCAAAAGGACAGCTGCTGAACAGAAGAGGTCATGTGGATATGCACCACACATCTAGATGCTTATCAACTACAAGGTTGGTACATGCACATATCTACTTGACAGAGAGCACCTTCCTCTTCAGCCAGAGTTTGAAGATAATGAAGTGGTGATGGATGCTTCACATCCAACTTCAGTTGAGGCTCAAGAGAAGGCAGAGGCGGCAAAAGTAGCAAATGCACCCAATGCATCAATAGTCAATCTCAAATCAAAGCAAGACCAGTTGACATATCTGCTAGAAGCAACACTAAGGATTGAGCAAAGTCTGGCCAACTTAGCCAAGAACCAAGAGAGCCTAGAGCGGATAGTTGAAGACAAAATGTACAATATTGATGTCAAGGTCACAGAGATACAATCTATTGTGGAGAAGCTGAGAGATGATGCTGCAGATGGCAATGAGGACACTACCACTAAGAGGTTTCAGACAGTGCCAAGGACACCCAGATCTTCAGCTGTGCCAGTAGCAGACACCAGGACAACACACTTTGCACCTGCTGCCACTGCTATAGTGCCACCCCCAGTATCAACACCACCAGCTCAGCATACATCATCCGAGGCATTTGCAGAAGCAGTTCTCTCAATGTCGTCTACGCACATCGGAGCAACAAGCCAGAAGACCCCTTCAGGAGCTCCCGGAGATTGTGCCTAGAGTGTTGTATAGCACTATACATTTTCAGGCTTTTTAGTAACTTGTTGCCAAAGGGGGAGAAAATGTATAGATCATAGGCTTCGAGAGAGAGTGTGTTATTGCCAGTTGCAACTTCGTACGTTTGGTTTGTGCTACTTATTGTTTTATGCTCATCAGATACTTTGTGTGGTTGTGTGATTGATCATACTTTTCTTAATGTGTGATTCATGCTTATCTCTATAATTACTTGTGTATGATCATTCACTTATGTATTTGGTGATGCATGCATGTTATTTTACTCTTATCATTTTGTGTGCTCCACCAAGATGTATGTGACATGGAAGAGTGGCCAATGATCCTAATCGATTGTGCATTTGCATTCAAACGCAAATTTTCAAATAATGCACAAATTTAGGGTGAGCTCTAGCTTATCACATACTTCTCAAAGCGACGATGTATTTCATTCATTTTATCATTTGTTGAAGCTTTGATCTATACGTTGTCATCAATTACCAAAAAGGGGGAGATTGAAAGTGCAACTAATCCCCGGGTGGTTTTGGTAATTCATACCAACATATAGCTCATTGAACTAATATCCATTCAATATAAATATTTCAGGAAGTTCAATGAATGGCATGGCATGGACTAGAGATGTGGACCCCTCAAAATGCTAAGGACAAATATTGGCAAAAGCTCAAGACTATTCATGTTTATTTTAGTGATCCAAGATCACATTGAGTCCATAGGAAAGGCAATACTATTAAAAGGGGATGAGGTGTTGCTTAATGACTTGCTTGCTCAAATGCTTAGTGATATTGCTCCAAAACCCTCAGCCACTTTCTCCATCCAAATATGTCAAAATCCTAAACTCCAACTCAGCCCCACAGATTCCTTCTATCCGGAGCCATCGAGTTCATATGACATAGCCACTGCCAGAAACCCTAGCAATTCGGTCTCACCGATACGAATCTCGGTCTCACCGAGATGGCCTTGCCAACACTCTGTGACTTGTTGCATTTATTTCGGTCTCACCGAGTTATGAAATCGGTCTCACCGAGTTGGCTTCACAGACTCTCTGTTGCTTATTGCTTCACTCCAGTCTCACCGAGTTGATGCAATCGGTGCCACCGAGATGATGTTTGCCCAAAGCGCTTGCACATCGGTCCCACCGAGTTGTTCCAGTCGGTCCCACCGAGATTCCGAACGTTCACATTTTTGAACAGATCGGTGCCACCGAGTTTAACCATTCGGTCCCACCGGGATGAGTCAAATGTGTGTAACGGTTGGATTTTATGTGGAGGCTATATATACCCCTCCACCCCCTTCTTCATTTGTGAGAGAGCCATCAGAACGTGCCTACACTTCCACCATACATTTTCTGAGAGAGAACCACCTACTCATGTGTTGAGATCAAGACATTCCAATCCTACCACAAGAATCTTGATTTCTAGCCTTCCCCAAGTTGCTTTCCACTCAAATCATCTTTCCACCATAGCCAAATCTGAGAGAGAGAGAGAGTTGAGTGTTGGGGAGACTATCATTTGAAGCACAAGAGCAAGGAGTTCATCATCAACACACCGTCTATTACCTTTTTGAGAGTGGTGTCTCCTAGATTGGTTAGGTATCTCTTGGGAGCCTCCGTCAAGATGTGGAGTTGAACCAAGAAGTTTGTAAGGGCAAGGAGGTCGCCTACTTCGTGAAGATCTACCCGAGTGAGGTAAGTCCTTCATGGGCGATGGCCATGGTGGGATAGAAAAGGCTGCTTCTTAGTGGACCCTTCGTGTGTGGAGCCCTCCGTGGACTCGCACAACCGTTACCCTTCGTGGGTTGAAGTCTCCATTAACGTGGACGTACGATAGCACCACCTATCGGAACCATGCCAAAAATCTCCGTGTCTCCATTGCGTTTGCTTTCTCCAAACCCTTCCCTTTACCTTCATATGGAATGTTTTACTTTCCACTGCTATACTCTTAGAATTGCATGTGTAGGTTGATTACTTGACTTGTGCTAATTGCTAAAATCTGTCCACAACTAAAATTGGGAAAATGATAGATTTTTATTTGGTCAAGTAGTCTAATCACCCCCTAGACATACTTACGATCCTACAACCGTTCACATGGGTCACGTCGTTCGCCTTGTCCGCGGCCCGCTCAATGCCAACGGGCTGGTTGCTAGGCTCGAGCGCCTCCTTGGCCCAGGTTTCCATCTAGGCGCGGTAGAGGAACATGGCCGTCGCATCCTCGAGCTGGTGATCTCCGATGAAATAGCCAAACTTAGAGCTCAAGATCACACTCTAGATGTACCGCGAGTGTGTCAACTGCTTGGACGAACGCCTGCACGAGTTCAGGCAGAGCCAAGAGCTACCATAGGCAAGGCTGGTGGTCATGGACGCGTTTTATTTTGTTGAGTCATTTCAACGTTGATCGCTATGTATTCACAACAATCATAATATTGCTATGTTTCAATGTGTGTACTCTGCTTTCCGATTATTCTGTTTCAATGTGTCTATGATTTCCATTGTGTACATGTGGATGGCAACAGCTAGATAGAAATTAGTATGAAAAAGGTAGAAAAATAAAATTCATAATATATATTAATTGTTCAGTAGTTCATCACAGAATATATATATATATATAATATCATTAGATATACGTGATAATACTAAATACTACGTACAATGCATAAAATTGAAAACGAACAATACTAAAACTAATAATCCCTCCTTAGGGGGGCAGTATTCCGAGAGCCCATCGCGAGCAGCTCCCTGGTGTGTGGCGGCTTCCCAGCGCAGAGGCAGTACTCCGCCTCCTCTGCCTCGCAGCTCTTGACGTGCCGATCTGCCTCTTGCTGGCGGACGCGCGCGAACGATCTTGCCATTTTGTTGGGCGCCCACTTGAGCTCCTCGACGGTAGCACGCTGGAGTTTATCGGCCCACCTCCACGCAGCGATGAGGCACCTAGCGCCTTTGGCCTTCCTGGCGAAGTACCGGCCATCTTTGTACACCTCCTCCGCATGTCGACGCCCCCGCCCCCAAAGCTCCACTGCCTCCTTTTCCCAAGCATCCTCACGGGATTCACGGGCTGCCTGGTACCAGGCTTCCTCCTCCGCCATCTCCTACTTGAACGGCATTTGCCTGGCTTTCTCAGTCGGCGTCAGTGCATTCCACAGACAAAGATTGTAATGGCCCCAAAGCCACTCCAAAGTTGGGGGGTAAGGCGCAACCTCGTCTGGTGGCGCGTAGGGGTCCTCCTCGTCGCTGCTCTGCACCTGTACATCCTCAGGGTGCGGTGCCTCCTCCTCGGCACGCGGGCAGATCAGCGACACCATGGCATAGTTTTTGTGATAGAGATAGGGGCGAGCGAGGAGAGAATGTAGATGAGAATGCAGGTGGGACAACATCGGCAGGGTAGTATTTATCGGCGGCCGGAATCTAAATCGACGGGAGCAGTACACGTGTCGGTCACTGGAATTTACGAGTACTGTAGCTTGAATTACACACGATTCCCACAGGAAAAGCCATGTGTGAAATAAATCGCTGACGGTTTCCAATTCAGAACCGCGTCTGATTAATAACCCGCGTCACTCACCTTCCGAACCTCGAGGAGCGAAATAGAATGCCAATCGTGTGGGGCCCGGTTGTCTTGCTAGATATTTACATTTTCCTTCCAAATGTAAGGCATGAATGCTTAATTTGTGTTACCATGATATTATTGTAAAAATGCAATGTAATACATAAATGATTTTTCCAACCCATGATGGTTTGTTGGTGCATGTACATGTAGTTCAAATTTTAGTTACGGGCATTAAATGGCTAGAAAATCACTTAAATGTCTTAAAAAGGTCAAATGACCACTCAAAAATTCCAAATTTTAACATGACAGTTGTATTGGAGCATGTTAATAGTAGAAAAACATTCAAGGCCATATGGGGAAGCGACCGCAAGTTCGCCATCAAACATGCATTGTTCCACCTCGGAACCACCAGTCTTCTCGTGAGATGCTCCAGTTTGTGAGGGGTGTGTGTCCAAACTTTCGTCAAACAGGCCAAGTTTTTTACCATCTTGGTGACATGCCATTACATCAAGCAAGGTTCAATATGTTTTGATCATTTTTGAATTTTTGGGAATTTAAAAGCCATGGTACTCAATGTTTGTGTCTAAGCCGTGGCACCATATGTTTGAAAATTCCTTCCAATTTACTTGCACATGGAATTAACTTGCACACAAGGACACAAACATGATTTTCCAACCCATGATGGTTTGCTGTTGCATGTACATGTAGTCCAAATTTAACTAACGAGCATTAAATGGCAAGAAAATCACTTAAATGTCTTAAAAAGATCAAATCACCTCTGAAAATTTCCAAATTTTAACATGACAGTTGTACTGGTGCATGTTAATGATAGAAAAAATTTCAAGGCCATATGAAGAAGCTACCACCGGTTCATCATCAAACATGCATTATTCCCTCTCGAAAACCATGAGTCTTCTCTTGAGATGCTCCCGTTTGTGAGGAGGGTGTCCAAACTTTCGTCGAACAGGCCATTTTTTACCACAACATCTTGGTGCCCTGCCATTACATCAAGCAAGGTTTCATGTATTTATGATCATTTTTTATTTTATTTTTAATTTAAAAGCGATGGCACTCAATGTTTGTGTCCAAGCCGTCACACCAATATGTTTGAAAATTCCTTCGAATTTACTGCACAAGGCATTAACTTTCACACAAGAACACAAACATGATTTTCCAACCCATGATGGTTTGCTGCGGCATGTACATGTATTTCGAATTTGAATTACGGCCATTAAATGGCTAGAAAATCACTTAAATGTCTTAAAAAGGTCAAATGACCCGTGAAAATTTCCAAATTTTAACATGACAATTGTATTAGGGCATGTTAATGATACGTCTCCAATGTATCTATAATTTTTTATTGTTCCATGCTATTATATTATCCATCTCGGATGTTTTATATGCATTATTATGCTATTTTATATCATTTTTGGGAATAACTTAGTGCCCAGTGCCAGTTGCTGTTTTTTCCTTGTTTTTGTCTTTTACAAAAAATCAATACCAAATGGAGTCCAAACAGAACGAAACTTTTTGACGATTTTTCTTGGACCAGAAGACACCTAGGAAGCTTCGGGAGGAGGCCAGAAGGGCCACGAGAGAGCCACAAGTTCGGGAGGCACGCCCTAGGGGGTGCGCTCCCCAAGCTAGTGGGTCCCTCGAGGCTCCCCTAACCCTAATTCCAGCTCCATAAATACCCAAATATTCCCCGTATACCAGAGGGCACACCAAAAATACATTTTCGCCGATGCAAGTTTCTGTCCTCGTGAGATCCCATCTGGAGACCTGTTCCCGTAATCTGCCGGAGGGGGATTCGATCACGGAGGGCCTCTACATCAACATTGCTGCCCTTCCGATGATGTGTGAGTAGTTTACCACAGACCTATGGGTCCATAGCTAGTAGCAAGATGGCTTCTTCTCTCTCTTTGATCTTCAATACAATGTTCTCCTCGATGTTCTTGGAGTTCTATTCGATGTAATCTTCTTTTGCGGTGCATTAGTTGAGATCCGATGAATTGTGGATTTATGATCAGATTATCTATGAATATTATTGGAGTCTTCTCTGAACTCTTTTATGCATGATTAAGGTAGCTTTGTATTTCTCTCCGATCTATTGATTTGGTTTGGTCAATTAGATAGATTTATCTTGCAATGGGAGAGGTGCTTTGTTTTGGGTTCAATCTTGCGGTGTCCTCACCCAGTGACAGAAGGAGTAGCGAGGCACGTATTTGTATTGTTGCCATTAAGGATAAAAAGATGGAGTTTATACCATATTGATTGGATCTATCCCTCTACATCATGTCATCTTGCTTAAGGCGTTACTCCGTTCTTGTTAACTTAGTACACTAGATGCATGCTGGATAGCGGTCGATGTGTGGAGTAATAGTAGTAGATGCAGGCAGGAGTCGGTCTACTTGTCACGGACATGATGCCTATATTCATGATCATTGCCTTAGATATCATCATAACTTTGCGCTTTTCTATCAGTTGCTCAACAGTAATTTGTTTACCCACCATATGCGTTCTTTCAAGAGAGAAGCCTCTAGTGAAAACTATGGCGCCCGGGTCTACTTTTATCATATTATTTTCAGATCTATAAAACAAAAAAATCCAAAAATACCTTGCTGTAATTTATTTACCTTTACTTTATTTTGCACTTTTATTTATCTTTTATACCTATCTCTATCAGATCTCATCCTTGCAAGTAACCGTGAAGGGATTGACAACCCCTTTACCGCGTTGGGTGCAAGTATTTGTTTGTTTGTGTAGGTGCAACCATTGGTGACTTGTGTGTTCCTCGTACTGGATTGATACCTTGGTTCTCAAACTGAGGGAAATACTTATCTCTACTTTGCTGCATCACCCTTTCCTCTTCAAGGGAAAAAACAACGAAAGCTGAAGAAGTAGCAGGAAGAATTTCTGGCGTCGTTGCCGGGAAGGATCTACATCAAGCCAACCAAGTACCCATCATAAACTCTCATCTCTTGCATTTACATTATTTTCCATTTGCCTCTCATTTTCCTATCCCCCACTTCTAAAACGTTTTCATAAAAACACAAAAATATTTGCCTTTTTTTCGCTTTTTCTGTTTGCCTTTTCGTTTGCCTTTATGTCTTACTTGGTTTGTTTGCTTGTTCGCTTGGTATAATTGTATGTTTATTGAAAATTAGAAAACAAAAGGCTTATGGATCCTCATCCACTTGCTAATCTTTTTAAAAGATCCAATTATTATGAACCAATTGCTAGTGAGTTGAGTGCACTAGATTATCTTTATGAAGTTTTGCTTGAAACCCATGAATCTGAAAATTGTGATGAAGTGCTAAAAGAAGAAATTTATAAAGAGATTCACGATAGCTCCTTGAATGAAAAGCATGATTGCAATGATGTTATTATAAATTCTATTAATGTCAATTGTACTGAGAATATGCAAAACCCCAAGCTTGGGGATGCTAATTTTGCTATGTCCACTACTTATTGCAATGATCATGATTGGGGTGATAATGCTTCTTATGATCTTGAAAATTTATTTAAGCCTTATGATGAATATGTTTGCCATAATATTGAAATTGGGTTTGGAAGAGTGTCAACTTTAGCTAAAAATAAACCTACATATATGGAGAATGATCAATCTTATGATTTTTTTTATAAAAGTGGGCTTGGAGAGGTCATGACTTTATTTGATGATAATCCCACTATTTTGGAAGAGTGTCAACTTTGCATGCATGTGGATCATGTAGATAATATGTTATGTGATAGCTATATTGTTGAATTTGAATATCATCCCACGTGTATTTATTATGAGAGAGGGGAATATGGTTGTGGAAATTTTCATGTTACTAAATTACCTCTTGTTATGTTGAGATTGCTATTGTTTCTTTCTTCTTCCTTGCATATGCTAGTTTTTGCTTGTCTTGATAAATCTTTTCCATATAAAATGTCTATGCGTAGGAAGTATGTTAGACTTAAACTTGTTCTTCACATGCTATATGATTCTCTCTTTGTGCTTCAAATTTTTGTCTTTCATGTGAGCATCATTAAAATTATCAACGCCTAGCTAAAAGGTTTTGAAGAAAAGCGCTTGTTGGAAGACAACCCAATATTTTTATTTTCTATTTTATGAGTTTATGCAATTATACCTCTGTTATGATTCCATTTTAATGTTTTAATTAGTGTTTGAGGCAAGTAAGACATTTGGAATGATTTGGAAGATCGTTGATTTGATTTTGCTGAAAAATAGAAACTTTTGCTTCTAGTAGTAGAATTGTAAAAATTTGCTGGAACGTGGAAAAATTCTAATTTTTTTACACAATATTGATATACAGATTTTCTACGCCCTACTAGGTTTTAAATTATTTTTGGAGTTACAGAAGTATGGCTTTAATTCGGGTCTGTTCAGACTATTCTGTTTTTGACACATTCTATTTTCGTTGTGTTGTTCGCTTATTGTGATGGATCTATGGGTAGTATCGGGAGGTATGATCCATGGGGAAGTTAGAATACATTAGATATAACACAAATATAAAGTTTTAATGAGTTCACAACAGTACCTAAAAGTGGAGATTTGTTTTATCATACTAACGGATCTCACGAGTTTTTTGTTGAGTTTTGTGTTGTGAAGTTTTCAAGTTTTGAGTGAAGTTTCGATGGACTACGGAATAAGGAGTGGCAAGAGCCTAAGCTTCGGGATGACCAAGGCACCCTAAGGTAATATTCAAGGACAACCAAGCATCTAAGCTTGGGGATGCCCCGGATGGCATCCCCTTGTTTGTCTTCAATCCATCGCTAAATTACTTGAGGCTATATTTTTACTCACCACATGATATGTGTTTTGCTTGGAGCGTCTTGTATTATATGAGTCTTTGCTTTTTAGTTTGATACAATCATCACTGTTGTACACACCTTTTGAGAGGGACACGCATTAATCTTGAATTTATTAGAATACTCTATGTGCTTCACTTATATCTTTTGAGCTAGGTAGTTGCTCTAGTGCTTCACTTATATCTTTTTAGAACACGGCGGTGGTTTTATTTTGAAGAAATTGATGAACTCTTATGCTTCACTTATATTATTTTGAGAGTCTTAAAAATAGTATGGCAATTTTCTTAGCTTATGAATTTAGTCCTAATATGATGGGTATTCAAGAGGGATATAATAAAAACTTTCGTGAAGATCATTGAATATTTGAGAAGTTTGATTCCTTGCATTTGTTTTGAGATATAAAGATGGTCATATTAGGGTCATGCTAGTGCGTAACTGTGGTTTAGTAAGAATATTTGTGTTAAGGTTTGTGATTCCCGAAGCATGCACGTATGGTCTCTCGTTATGCGATGAAGTTGGAGCATGATTTATTTTTTATTGCCTTCCTTATGAGTGGCGGTCGGGGATGAAAGATGGTCTTTTCCTACCAATCTATGCCCCTAGGAGCATGCGTATTAGTACTTAGCTTCGATGGCTAATAAACTTTTGGAATAAGTATGTGAGTTCTTTATGACTAATGTTGAGTCCATGGATTGTACGCACTCTCACCCTTCCACCATTGCTAGCCTCTTCGCTACCGTGCATTGCCCTTTCTCACCTTGAGAGTTGTTGCAAACTTCACCGGTGCATCCAAATCCCGTGATATGATATGCCCTTTCACACATAAGCCTCCTTATATCTTCCTCAAAACAGCCACCATACTTACCTATTATGGCATTTCCATAGCCATTCCGAAATATATTGCAATGCAACTTTCACCGTTCCGTTTTATTATGACACACACCATCATTGTCATATTGCTTTGCATGATCATATAGTTGGTATAGTATTTGTGGCTCGGCCACCGTTCATATTTTTTTATACATGTCACGCTAGATCATTGCACATCCCAGTAAACCGCCGGAGGCATTCATATAGAGTCATATTTGTTCAAGTATCAAGTTGCAATTCTTGAGTTGTAAGTAAATAAAAGTGTGATGATCATCATTATTAGAGCATTGTCCCATGTGAGGAAAGGACGATGGAGACTATGATTCCCCCACAAGTCGGGATGAGACTTCGGACTTAAAATAAAAAAGAGGCCAAAGAGCTCCAAATATTTTTTTTAAAAAAGAGGCCAAAGAGCCCAAAATAAATAGAAAAGAGAAAAAAGGGGGAAAATGAGAGAAAAAGAGAAGGGACAATGTTACTATCCTTTTCCACACTTGTGCTTCAAAGTAGCACCATGTTCTTCATGATAAAGAGTCTCCTATTTTGTCACTTTCATATATTAATAGTGGGAATTTTTCATTATAGAACTTCGCTTGTATATTCCAATGATGCGCTTCCTCAAATTGCCCTAGGTCTTCGTGAGCAAGCGAGTTGGATGCACACCCACTTAGTTTTCTTTTGAGCTTTCATACACTTATAGCTCTGGTGCATCCGTTGCATGGCAATCCCTACTCCTTGCATTGACATCAATTGATGGGCATCTCCATAGCCTATTGATTAGCCTCGTCAATGTGAGACTTTCTCCTTTTTTGTCTTCTCCACCATCATATTCTATTCCACCTATAGTACTATATCCATGGCTCACGCTCATGTATTGCGTGAGAGTTGAAAATGCTTGAGAGCGTTAAAAGTATGAACCAATTGCTTGGCTTGTCATCGGGGTTGTGCATGATAAATACATTGTGTTAATAAGATAGAGCATGACAAGATTATATGATTTTTTAGGGATAACTTTTTTAGCCACAATATTTTGAGAAGAAATGATTGCTTTATTAGTATGCTTGAAGTATTATTGTTTTATGTGAATATTAAACTTTTGTTTTGAATCTTATGGATCTGAATATTCATACCACAATAAGAAAGATTACATGATAAACATGTTAGGTCGCATTCCACATCAAAAATTCTGTTTTTATCATTTACCTACTCGAGGACAAGCAGGAATTAAGCTTGTGGATGCTTGATACGTCTCCAACGTATCTATAATTTTTTTATTGTTCCATGCTATTATATTATCCATCTTGGATGTTTTTATGCATTATTATGCTATATTATATCATTTTTTGGGACTAACCTATTAACCTAGTGCCCAGTGCCAGTTGCTGTTTTTTTCCCTTGTTTTTGTCTTCTCCAGAAAATCAAGACCAAACGGAGTCCAAACAAAACGAAACTTTTTGACAATTTTTCTTGGACCAGAAGCCACCTAGGAAGCTTCGGAAGGAGGCCAGAAGGGCCACGAGAGAGCCACAAGCTCGGGAGGCGCGCCCCCAAGCTTGTGGGCCCCCGTGGCTCCCCTAACCCTAATTCCAGCTCCATAAATACCCAAATATTCTCCGTATACCAGAGGGCACACCAAAAATACTTTTCCGCCGCTGCAAGTTTATGTCCTCGTGTGATCCCATCTGGAGACCTGTTCCGGTATTCTGCCGGAGGGGGATTCGATCACGGAGGGCCTATCCATCAACCTTGCTGCCCTTCTGATGATGTGTGAGTAGTTTACGATAGACCTATGGGTCCATAGCAAGTAGCAAGATGGCTTCTTCTCTCTCTTTGATCTTCAATACAATGTTCTCCTTGATGTTCTTGGAGTTCTATTCGATGTAATCTTCTTTTGCGGTGCGTTTGTTGAGATCCGATGAATTGTGGATTTATCATCATATTATCTATCAATATTATTTGAGTCTTCTCTGAACTCTTTTATGCATGATTAAGATAGCTTTGTATTTCTCTCTGGCCTATTGATTTGGTTTGGCCAACTAGATTGATTTATCTTGCAATGGGAGAGGTGCTTTGTTTTGGGTTCAATCTTGCGGTGTCCTCACCCAGTGACAGAAGGGGTAGCGAGGCACGTATTTCTATTGTTGCCATTAAGGATAAAAAGATGGGGTTTATACCATATTGATTGGATCTATCCCTTTACATCATGTCATCTTGCTTAAGGCGGTACTCCGTTCTTGTTAACTTAGTACACTAGATGCATGCTGGATAGCGGTCGATGTGTGTAGTAATAGTAGTAGATGCAGGCAAGAGTCGGTCTACTTGCCACGGACGTGATGCCTATATTCATGATCATTGCGTTAGATATTGTCATAACTTTGTGCTTTTCTATCAATTGCTCAACAGTAATTTGTTTACCCACTGTATGCGTTCTTTCAAGAGAGAAGCCTCTAGTGAAAAGTATGGCCCCCGGGTCTACTTTTGTCATATTATTTTCAGATCTATAAAACCAAAAATCCAAAAATGCCTTGCTGCAATTTATTTACCTTTACTTTATTTCAGACTTTTATTTATCTTTTATACCTATCTCTATCAGATATCATCCTTGCAAGTAACCGTGAAGGGATTGACAACCCCTTTATCGCATTGGGTGCAAGTATTTGTTTGTTTGTGTAGGTGCAACCATTGATGACTTGTGTGTTTCTCCTACTGGATTGATACCTTGGTTCTCAAACTGAGGGAAATACTTATCTCTACTTTGCCGCATCACCCTTTCCTCTTCAAGGGAAAAAACAATGCAAGCTCAAGAAGTAGCAGCTATGCGCAGGAACCTGCGCGGTTGCGTGGGAATAGGCTCACTGACGATTTCATTGGCACCATTTCGAGCCATCGTTTGGCCAAAAGAACGCCTGCGCGGTGTCTAGCTTGCGCTCGAAGCCATCATCAGCAGCAAGGTCAAAATACGTGCGAGAGGAGGACAAAACGACACATACACATACGGTTAATAAAAAACGTTTGTGATTTAATTACCTACTACCTCCGTCCTAGTTTCTAAGTCCTCTTTGTATTTTTTGTGCCAAATTTTGACTAGAGATTTATCTAATAAAATACGATTGCATGTCGCCAAAGATTATATCATTGGATTCGTATTTGAACATAGTTTCCAATTATATTATTTTTATAACATGCATTAACATTTTGTTAATTAAATTTATGGTCAAAATATGGCACAGAATATAAAGGGGACTAATAAACCAGGACGGAGGTAGTAGCACACGGCCGCTCTCTACGTAGCATCGCGAATGATTGTTCGACCATCGTGTGATGTGGAACGTGACGTAGTTTCACATCATGCCGCCGGCTCGCAACTGCCGGCCGGCTTGTAGACGACCATTCCCTATGTGTTCAACTGCTCTATGTGTGTGGTTGCTCGTGGTTGAGGCGGCTGCGGCACGCTCTGCCCGTGTCCCTCCACGCGCGCTGCCAGTGTTTGGGGCCGGCGTACGATCACGTACGTTCGTGCTGCCATTATGCATGCGTTTGCGCTGGGCGCGGCGCCACGATGCAGTTACCCGCTGCAAAAACTGCCATGCAGACGTGCCGAGTATCCAGGCTGCCCGGTCCCCATTTATTCCCGCAGCCATTTACCTTAATCTCTCGCGCCACAAGACAAAATAAGCACACCCACGACGACACATACAGAGAGGATATCCAGCGGTTCCAATGGCGCTCAACGTGGCTCCAATGGCGCTCCCAACGGTTGACGACGACAACGGGCAGCAGTTCACCACACATCACGTAGTAGACACCCACTTGAGGGGGAAGGACCTCTCAGTGGTGTACACGAATGAGCCGGTCTCGGTGGAGAGCTCCATCCAAACTATGGAGCGGTTCCTTGTTGAGGACAAGTACCATGTGGTCGGCTTCGACCTCAAGTTCACCGGCGGTCATGTCGGGCATGATCAGATGGTTGTCGTTGCCTAGTTGTGCGTGCGCCATGACGTCCTCGTCTACCACTACCACCTGGCCACAAGGCCTTGCGAGCGTTTAGCCCGATTTATCAACAGCCTCGACTAAAGTTTCGCTACGGTGGACACCACCAACGATCTAAAAATGCTCGAGGTTTTAGGCTTGGCCTACCGAAATCTTGTCAACATCCGTGACCACTACAAGGTCAGGGGCAGCACCAAGAACAATCAGAACTCCCTGGTTGACCTCGCCTCGGCCATCATCGACCCCTACTACGAAGATGAAGGATGAGAGCAAGAAGGACATGATCGGCTGACACAATGCCTGCGAGCAGAGACTGGATGAAGATCACGTCAAGTACGCGGCCATGGACACGTACACAAGCTACAAGATGTACAGGCGGATCGTTGACATGAGGAAGTGCCATCGTCCTGCCCCAGACAAGGGATCGAGCCACAGAGCAGTGGCGGAAGCGTCACAAGAAGTAGATGATTAAATGATCATTTCTTCTAGTTTAGAATGCATGTAATTGTTTTTTCAGGTGTGTGCGAATGATTTTATAGTCACTTATGTAATTGGATGTTTATTTTGGTTATATATGTTGTTCTTCTGTAGACAAAGCAAGTCACATCACAGATGGAGTAAACTAGGGATCCCATCGGTGATGAATTCATCAATTGCTGACAATTGTATACCAGCAAGCGTTTGCCCACAACACACAAGGCTTATTACCAGCAATCGTCTGTGTTATTATTGGTATTCGAACACATTTCTGATTACGGACCTGTTTGCAGCGTATCACACACATCTTGTTCAGTTGAACCATTTCTGTTGTCTTGGGTCATCGCAAATAGTTCACCAGAGTGAACTATATGGCCTCTATCGCACACACCTTGATCTGGCTGACCGTTTCTGTTGTGTTGCCTTATCATAAACAGTTCATCTGAGTGACCAGTATGTCATATATCGCACACACCCTCATCTGGCTGACCGTTTCTGTTGTTGTGCTCATCGCAAACAGTTTGTATGGACCAACCACTATTGGAATCATATAATTTGCCGTCAGCCAGTTCTTTGCCGTCCGCTAGCCGACGACAAAGACCTTCTTTGCCGTCCGCTCACTAAAAGCGGACGACAAAGAACTGGCTGACGGCAAACTGCGCCCTCGTCGTCAGCCAGTTCTTTGCCGTCCACTAGCGGATGGCAAAGTAGCTCTTGCCGTCAGCCAGTTCTTTGTCGTCGGCTAGCTGACGGTAAAGATACTTTGTCGTCAGCTAGCGGATGGCAAACAATATTCTATCTAACGGCGCTGACGCGCCCCCCACCCTAACCCTAACCCTGTCTCCCACCCCCTCCTCACTCTCTGTCTCCCACGTCCCCATCTCTCTCTCCCCGACCGTACCCCGCCGCCGCCCCCGACCCCACGCCGCCCGCCGCCACTGACGCCCCGACGCTAAGGCCGCACGGCCCCACGCCCCTTCGCCCCCTCCCGACGCCCCGCCGCTCCTGCACGCCGCCCCGGCCCGCCTTCGCCGGCACCGCCATTGGTGTTAGTGAACATTTTTTCATCCCATTTTTTCATTGCATTCAACATATATATTACATAGTTCAAACCCTAAAAATAAAACTAGGCCGTCATCGTCGATCACTAGTAGTCGTCATCGCTGGGCGCCAGCAGGTCGATCACGACGGCGCTTCCCCCGTCACCGCCATCATCGCTGCTGTTGTTGTTGGCGACGTCATCCCAGTCGACGGGGCCGTCGCCCTCCATCGCCGCCTCCTCGTCCTCCGCCGGCGCCATCGCGGCCTCCTCTGCGATTGCGGCCGCAACCTCGGCGGCCTCCCTCGTAGCCGCCGCAGCCGCTTCCGATGCCCGTAGGGTGACATGCCAGCCTGGAGTGTCGTCCGGGTCGCCGTCCTCGCGAAGGACCACCTGTTCCGGCGGCAGCTCCACGGCGGGGGCGGGGGGGGGCGGCCGGTGCGGGTAACGTCGGCCTCCGCCAGCCGGAAGGCGGCGATGACATCATCGAATACTTTCCCCTTCCAGAAGGCGTGACGGCCGGGGATGTTGTGGCGGCCGCCGTGGTGGGTCCGGAGCTCCTCCGCCGTCGTGCCGGGGCCGAGCGTCGGGTAGCCGTCGGCGCTGATATGCCACTACCGGGGAAGACGGCAGCCCGGCGGCACGAGCAGGTCGTACCGGCACAGCTCCGCCGTCTCCGGGTTGCCGAGGCTGGATGGCCAGGAGCTCAGGGCGTCGTCGTCGCTGCCGGCGCTGCTGCCGTGGCGGTAGGCCATCGCCGGTGCTGCGCTGGTTCTCGTCGGCGGCAGGAGTTGAGGGTGTGAGGTCGGGTGTGGGGGGGACGGCGCCGGTGCAGGGTCTTATAGCCGTCCGGGCGACGGGAGGCGGGCGGCCGGGCCGGCGCCGGCCTTACTGCTCATTAATGCTGGCGCCTCGGGACGGGACACGACGACGGGACGCGACGTGATGATGGGACGGGGCGACGAGGGGTGGAAGGCGAGGCGGCCGTCGACGGGACAGGGCGACGGGGGGTGGCAGAGGCTGCAGTTTGACCGAGCGTCGTGCGTCGGTTTGAGCGGATGACGCGGTTGGACGTCACGCCGGGCACGTGGGGTGATGTGTCAAAGCACGTTTTGCCGTCAGCTGGCGGACGGCAAAGGCCGCCGTTAGCCACCTAACGTGGCAAACGCACGGTTTTTTGCCGTCCATGTTCTTTGTCGTCTGCCACCGACGGCAAAGTGCCTTTGCCGTCCGCTTTGAGGAAGCGGACGGCAAATAACCTGGTTGCCGTCGCCCTCTTTGCCGGGCAGGTTTGCCTTTGGGGGCGGACGGCAAAGGGTTTTGCCGTCCACTTTTGGTGCCTTTGCCGTCCGCCATGGCAGAAGGCAAATAAGCTGATTCCTGTAGTGAACCATATGCCACATATCGCTCACGCAACTCTGATCCGAATCATGTTTGATGTCTGCGCCATCGCAAATAGTTCATATCATTTTTGACGGTTTTCTTACACCACCGTTTGCGATTAATGCATCGCACATGGTTTCGCCGAAGGGTCTCTGATTGTACTATTGCATTTGGACCATCCTGCAGTAGTGGCATCAAGAGCTAGAGGTCTATGCGTAGATGTATATGCATGAGTAGAACACAAAGAAGTTTTGGGCACTGATGTTCGAATTGCTTACTTCCTTTGTCTTATTTGGATTTGACGGTATTGTGGGATGAAGCGGCTCGGACCAACCTTACTTGTCCTCACACAAGAGATTGGTTCCACTGACTAACATAAAACTTCTATTGCATAACATTGGCTTTTGCGGTTGTCTGTCTCTCCCACTTTAGTTGAATCTGATTTGATAATGGCGGTCCTTGTAGAAGGTTAAAAGGGAACTTGTATATCACCATTGTGGTTTTGTGTAGATAAGAACAGTTCTTATAGTTTGCCCTAGCAGCCACGTAAAAATTGCAACAACAAAGTAGAGGATGTCTAACTTGTTTTTGCAGGGCATGTTGTGATGTGGTATGGCCAAAACGTGATGTGATATATGTTGATGTATGAGATGATCATGTTTTGTAATAGGTTCACAACTTGCATGTCGATGAGTACGATAACCGGCAGGATCCATAGGGTTGTCTTTAATTTATTGGATGACCTGCGTGTCAATATTTACCACCATGTAATTGATTTACTTTATCGCTATGCATTAGCAATAGTTGTAGAAGCAATAGTTGTCGGAGACAACCACATGACGGCATGATGATGGAGATCATGGTGTCATGCCAGTGACGATGGAGATCATGCCGGTGCTTTGGAGATGGATATCAAATGCACAAGATGATAATGGCCATATCATATCACATATTGATTGCATGTGATGTTTATCTTTTTATGCATCTTATTTTTCTTAGGACGACGGTAGCATTATAAGACGATCCCTTCACTTAATTTCAAGATAAAAGTGTTCTCCCTAAGTATGCACCATTGCGAAAGTTCATCGTTTTGAAGCACCTCATGATTATCGGGTGTGACAGAATCTACGTTCGCATATAACGGGTCTAAGCCAGTTTTACACATGCAGAATACTTGGGTTAAACTTGATGAGCCTAGCATGTACAGACATGGCCTCGGAGCATAGAGGACCAAAAGGTCACACATGAGTCATATAGTAGGTATGATCAACATGGAGATGTTCACCATTGATGACCACCCCATCTCACGTGATGATCGGACATGGGTTGGTTGATTTGGATCATGTAACATTTAGACAACTTGAGGGATGTTGACTTAAATGGGAGTTCATTAGTAATATGATTAATTGAAGCAATTATCATGAACATAGCCTTAATGTCTTTGCAAAATTATGTTTTAGATCAATGGCACGCGTTGTAGCTCCCCTGAATTTTAATGCGTTCCTAGAGAAATAAATGTTGAAAGATAATGGAAGCAACTATGCGGACTGGGTCCGTAATTTGAAGATTATCCTCACTGTTGCACAGAAGGCTTATGTCCTTGATGCACCGCTAGGTGAACCACCCACTCCCAAAAATCTATACACTATGAACGCCTGGCAGACAAGGAATGATGACTACATGATAGTTCAATGCGCCATGCTTTACGACTTAGAACCGGGGCTCCAAAGATGTTTTGAGCACCACGTAGCATATGAGATGTTCCCGGAGCTAAAAATGGTATTTTAGGCGCATGATTGAGTTGAGAGGTATGACACCTCCAACAAATTCTTTAGCTGCAAGATGGAGGAGAACGGCTCCATTAGTGAGCAAGTACTCAAAATTTTTGGGTACTACAACCGCTTGAATCAGTTGGGAGTTAATATTCCTGATGAAGTAGCGATTGACAGAGTTCTCCAGTCACTACCACCAAGCTACAAGGGCTTTGTGATGAACTATAATATGCAAGGGATGGAGAAAATGATCCCTGAACTGTTCGCGATGCTTATGGCTGTGGAGGTAGAAATCAAGAAAGAGCATCAAGTGTTGATTGTCAATAGGACCACTAGTTTCAAGAAAGGCAAGGGAAAGAAAGGGAACTTCAAGAATAATGGCAAGGCAATTTCGCTCCCATAAAGAAGCCAAAGGCTGGACCCAAACCTGAGACTAAGTGCTTCTATTGCAAAGGGAATGACCACTGGAAGCGGAACTGGCCCAAGTACTTGCCACATAAGAAGGATGGCAACGTCAACAAAGGTATATTTGATATACATGTTATTGATGTGTACCTTACCAGTGCTCGTAGTAGCGTGATGACCCACAAGTATAGGGGATCAATCATAGTCCTTTCGATAAGTAAGAGTGTCGAACCCAACGAGGAGCATAAGGAAATGACAAGCGGTTTTCTGCAGCCAATGAAATTATCGGTAATAGATAGTTTGGTAGTAAGATAATTCGTAACGGGTAACAAGTAACAAGTGTAACAAAGGTGCAGCAAGGTGGCCCAATCCTTTTTATAGCAAAGGATAAGCCTGGACTAACTCTTATATAAAGCAAAGTGCTCCCGAGGACACATGGGAATTATTGTCAAGCTAGTTTTCATCATGCTCATATGATTCGCGTTCGTTACTTTGATAATTTGATATGTGGGTGGACCGGTGCTTGGGTGCTGTCCTTACTTGGACAAGCCACCCACTTATGATTAACCCCTCTCGCAAGCATCCGCAACTATGAAAGAAGAATTAAGATAAATCTAACCATAGCATGAAACATGTGGATCCAAATCAACCCCTTACGAAGCAACGCATAAACTAGGGTTTAAGCTTCTGTCACTCTAGCAACCCATCATCTACTTATTACTTCCCCCTACCTTCCCCTAGGCCCAAATCATGGTGAAGTGTCGTGTAGTCGACGTTCACATAATACCACTAGAGGAAAGACAACATACATCTCATGAAAATATCGAACGAATACCAAATTCACATGATTACTTATAACAAGACTTCTCCCATGTCCTCAGGAACAAACGTAACTACTCACAAAGCATGCTCATGTTCAAGATAAGAGGGGTATTGAATATCATTAAGGATCTGAACATATGATCTTCCACCAAATAAACCAACTAGCATCAACTACGAAGAGTAATCAACACTACTATCAACCCATAGGTACCAATCTGAGGTTTTGAGGCAAAGATTGAATACAAGAGATGAACTAGGGTTTGAAAGGAGATGGTGCTGGTGAAGATGTTGATGAAGATTTGTCCTCCCACGATGAGAGGATCGATGGTGATGATGATGGCTTTGATTTCCCCCTCTCGGAGGGAAGTTTCCCCGGTAGAGTCGCTCTGCCGGAGCCCTAGATTGCTTCTGCCCAGGTTCCGCCTCGAGACGGCGGCGCTTCATCCCGAAAGCTTCGTTATGATTTTTTCTAGGTCAAAAACCCTCCATATAGTAGAAGATGGATACCGGGGGCTGGCCAGGGGGCCCACAAGCTCGGGAGGCGCGCCTTGGGGGTAGGGCGGACCCCCCAGGCCTGGGGCCACCTGGTGGGCCCCCTCTATTGTTTCTTCGCCCAATATTTTTTTATATATTCCAAAAAAAATTCTTCGTAAATTTTCAGGACATTTGGAGTTGTGTAGAATAGGTATCTCAGATTTGCTCCTTTCCATTACAGAATTCCAGCTGCCGACATTCTCCCTCTTCATGTAAACCTTGTAAAATATGAGAGAAAAGGCATAAGAATCTATACCTACTAATAAAACAAGGTGATATTCTTGGTTTCGTCCCGCTTAGGTGATCCTCCGTTGTGTTCTAAATTAGCTGATGTGGTACTAAAACGAATGGTTCTTTTTAGCCTCTCTTGATAGCACATCCACGCTGCTGTATTGGGCCTCCTTTGGCCTGGCCCATTCTCGTGCAACTTCCCGCGCGATACATATACGTCGCAATCTATTGTACTAGCCTACGCTTGCGTTAGGGTTAAAATAATCCCACCTTGCTCTTTCACATATAATCTGACCAGTTTATATATGTACGACATAGAGAATCAACAAGCGGCCTGAAGTTCGGAAGGGAACAAAGAAATTACTAAGAAGGAAGAAATTAAAGAAATTAACTCGGTAGAGGAAGAAGCCTCGGAAATCAGTAAAGGCAACAGCAGCGGCACAACCGATTGCATCACCGGCCGGGCTACTACTTCCCTTCCCATGTTGCCGGCCGGCGTGGCGAGGCAGAGAAAGAGGGATTGAAGGAAAGGGGTGGAGTCGAAGTGGGACAGAGGGGGCGGAGTGCTGCTGGAGATGGAGGTCGACGACGCTATGCATAGTTGCTCAGCCAACGGTTGCCATGGGTGCCGGTGTCCGGAGGAGAGGTGCAGAGGAAAATAAGGGCGCAAGGGAAGAGAGGCCATGTAAGGAGAAGGAGAGGGAAACGACCCAGGAGGAGGGGAAGGAAGGGAGCTCGACGGGGAAGCGATGGCGGCTCGCTGTAGCGGGCGACGTGCCGTCGCGGCGGCGACGTAGGGATCAAACGGAGGGAGTGACTGGGGGATCGAGCAGACGTTGTCTCGTAGCGCCTAGGGTTAGCAGGGGTGGCTACAGCTGGGCTGGTTCGGCCAGTTTGGCCAATTAGGGCCGGCTGGCACTATTTGGCCTATTGGGGAGGCTGTTGCTGCTGCGCCCACTCGGGCCGGCCCACCGCGCAGTGCTAAACAGATTCCCATTTTTCAGAAAAGAAAAAAAATAGAGGAACGGATTCCCCTCAAATAATTTTTGATTGAGCCAAAAAATTGCAAGTGGCTACTTTCACATATATCAAAGCTCCACAACTTGAATTGGAGAATAGGCAAGGATTAAAAACTATCTAGAAACAAAAGGGATTTAAATTGCAAGTGTGCTTATGGGTAATTTCCATATAATGGAGTAATTTATTTTAGCTCCCTAATAATATTGGGAGGCTAAGAGAACCATCATGTGAACTCCCTCAATTTAAATAGATCAAAGATCCATGCAATTTATTAATTTTCATTTAATTTGGTTAGCAATTTTTAGTTCATGCTGAGGGTTTGAACAACCTCATTACAAATTAAAGCATCATGACATGATGCAGTGCAAAATAAAATAGAACAAGTATTATAATAATAATTATGGAAAGAACAACAAGCTTAAATATGTGAAGATGTTGCCCGAGCTTGGAGTGCGATACGAGATGTGTGTGTCTTCTTTAGAAAATACCTTCTACGTGAAATGCTTGTGTTCGGACCAAGTCCAAATAATTCAAAAAATTGCATTTGAATATTCAAAAAATATTTATTCAATATCCACGCATGCATGCACAACAGTAATAGACATTAAAATATAATATGTATTTCTTCTATAGCTCGACATGCGCTTCCCTGCCCCACCGTGTTGCGCTGATGGGTGTTTTGGTGGACAAATCAGTTTTCTTTCTAGTTGCAACGCACAGGCATGTGTGCTAGTTATATCTTAAAGTGAAATAACAGCCCAGAATGCAATAAATATCAACATAAAAACATGATCCAAAATGGACGTATCATAGCGCCTGAGTATTTGATACTGGTTCGCTTGCTAATATTTGTAACTCGAAATAGGGGCTACGGAATAAACGGAGACTAGCTAAGGACGAGGTGACGATGCACATCGGAAATGGCCCCAAGGATTATGTGATCGTCATCGGCACGCTCCATCTACATTCGGAATTAGTTTTAAACCTAAATAATTGTTATTTGGTGCCTGCGTTGAGCATGAACATTATATCTGGATCGTGTTTATTGCGAGATGGTTATTCATTTAAGTTAGAGAATAATGGTTGTTCTATTTACATGAATAATATCTTTTATGGTCATGCACCCTTGTGAATGGTTTTTCTTATTGAATCTCGATCGTAGTGATACACATGTTTATAATATTGATGCCAAAAGATGCAAGGTTAATGATGATAGTACCACATACTTGTGTCACTACCGCTTAGGTCATATTGGTGTGAAGTGCATGAAAAACTCCATGCTGATGGACTTTTGGAATCACTTGATTATGAATCATTTGAAACATGTTAACCATGCCTTATGGGCAAGATGACTAAAGCCCCGTTTTCCGGAACAATGGAGCGGGCAAGTGTCTTGTTGGAAATAATACGTGCCGATGTATGCGGTCTGATGATTGTTGAAGCACGCGGTGGATATCGTTATTTTCTTACCTTCACGAATGATTTGAGTAGACATGGGTATTTTTACTTAATGAAACACAAGCCTGATACTTTTGAAAAGTTCAAGGAATTTCATAATGAAGTATTGAATCATCGTAACAAGAAAATAAAGTTTCTACGATTTGATCGTGGAGGCGAATATTTGAGTTACGAGTTTGGCACGCATTTAAGACAATGTGGAATTGTTTCACCACTCACGCAACCTGGAACGCAATAGCGTAATGGTGTGTCCGAACATCGTAATCATACTTTATTGGATATGGTGCGTTCTATGATGTCTCTTACCGATTTTCCACTATCGTTTTGCGGTTATGCATTAGAGACAGCCACATTCACTTTAAATAGGGCACCATCTAAATCCGTTGAGATGACACTGTATGAATTAAGGTTTAGTAAGAAACCTAAGCTGCCGTTTCTTAAGGTTTGGGGATGCGACGCTTATGTCAAGAGGCTTCAACCTGATAAGCTCGAACCCAATGTGAAGAAGTGCGTCTTCATAGGATACCCTAAAGATGCCATTGGGTATACCTTCTACCATAGATCCGAGGGCAAGATCTTTGTTGCCAAGAATGGGTCCTTTCTAGAGGAGTTTCCCTCGAAAGAAGTGAGCGGGAGAAAAATAGAGCTTGATGAGGTAATCGTACCTCATCTCGAATTGGATAGTAACGCATCACAGAAAGAAGTTACCGTGATTCCTACACCATCTCTTGAAGAAGTTAATGATGATGATCATGAAACTTCGGATCAAGTTACTACTGAACTTCATAGGTCGACCAGGGTACGTTCTGCACCAGAGTGGTACGGTAATCCTGTCCTGGAAGTCAGGTTGTTAGATAATGGTGAACCTACGAACTATGAAGAAGCAATGATGAGCTTGGATTCTGACAAATGGCTTAAGGCCATGAAATCTGAGATAGGATCCAAGTATGAAAACAAAGTATGGACTTTGGTAGACTTACCCGATGATCGGCAGGCCATTGAGAACAAATGGATCTTTAAGAAGAAGATAGACGTTCATGGTAATGTCACCGTCTTTAAAGCTTGACTTGTCGCAAAGGGTTTCCGACAAGTTCAAGGGGTTGACTATGATGAGACTTTCTCACTCGTAGCGTTGCTGAAGTCTGTTAGGATTATGTTACCAAATTGCTGCATTCTTCGATTATGAAATCTGGCAGATGGATTTGAAAACTAATTTCCTTAGGGAAGAGTTGTATATGATGCAGCCCAAAGGTTTTGTGGATCCTAAGGATGCTAAAAGGGTATGCAAGCTCCATCGATCCTTCTATGGACTAGTGCAAGAATCTCAGAGTTGGAATATACGCTTTGATGAGGTGATCAAAGCTTTCGGTTTTATGCAAACTTATGGAGAAGCTTGTATTTACAAGAAAGTGAGTGGGAGCTCTGTAGCATTTCTAATACTGTATGTGGATGATATATTGTTGATGTGAAATGATATAGAATTTCTGGAAAGCATAAAGGGTTATTTGAACAAGAGTTTTTCAATGGAAGACCTGGGTGAAGTTGCTTACATATTGGGCATTAGGATCTATAGAGATAGATCAAGACGCCTGATAGGACTTTCACAGAGCACATACATTGACAAGATTTTGAAGAAGTTCAAAATGGACAAGCCAGAGAAGGGGTTCTTGCTTGTGTTGCAAGGTGTGAAGTTGAGTAGGACTCCAAGCCCGACCACGGTAGAAGAAGGAGAAAGGATGAAAGTCATCCCATTTGCCTTAGCCATAGGCGCTATAATTTATGCCATGCTGTGTACCAGACCTGATGTGTGCCTTGCCATATGTCTGGCAAGTAGGTACCGGAGTGATCCAGGAGTAGATCACTGGACAGCGGTCAAAAATATCCTTAAGTACCTAAAGAGGACTAAGGAAATGTTTCTCGTTAATGAAGATAAGCTCATCGTAAAGGGTTACGTCGATGTTAGCTTTGACACTGATCCGGATTAATAAAAGTCTCAATCTGGATATTTATTAAATGGTGGAGTAGTTAGCTGGAGTAGCTTCAAACAGAGCATTGTAGACATATTGATTTGCAAATAACATACAGATCTGAATGTGGCAGACCCGTTGACTAAACCTCTTCCACGAGCAAAACATGATCAGCACCAGGACTCCATGGGTGTTGGATTCATAACTATGTAAACTAGATTATTGACTCTAGTGCAAGTGGGAGACTGTTGAAAATATGCACTAGAGGAAATAATAAAATGGTTATTATCATATTTCCCGTTCATGGTAAATGTTTATTATTCATGCTAGAGTTGTATTGACTGGAAACTTAAATACATGTGTGAATACATAAACTACACTGTATCCCTAGTAAGCCTCTACCAGACTAGCTCGTTGACCAAAGATGGTTATGGTTTCCTGACCATAGACATGAGTTGTCATTTGATAACTAGATCACATCATTAGGAGAATGATGTGATGGATAGACCCAACTGTAAGCTTAGCATTAGATCATTTAGTTATTCGCTACATCTTTCTTCATGTCAAGTATCAGTTCCTTAGACCATGAGATCATGCCACTCCCGGATACTGAAGGAATACTTTGTGTGCTATCAAACGTCACTTCATAATTGGGTGATTATAAAGGTGCTATACAGGTATCTCCGAAGGTGTTTGTTGGGTTGCATGGATCGAGACTGGGATTTGTCGCTCCGTGTGACGGGGAGATATCTCTGGGCCCTCTCGGTAATACAACATCACAAGAAGCTTGCAAGCATGTGACTAATGAGTTTAGTCATGCAATCTTGTATTATGGAAGGAGTAAAGAGATTTGCCTCTAACGAGATTGAACTAGGTATGGAGATACCGACGATCGAATCTCGGGCAAGTAACATATCGTCGAACAAAGGGAATTGTATACGGGGTTGACAGGATCCTAGACATCGTGGTTCAACTAATGAAGATCTTCGTGGAATATGTAGGAACGAATATGGGCATCTAGGTCCCGCTATTGGTTATTGACCGGAGAGGAGTCTAGGTCATGTCTACATGATTCTCGAACCCGTAGGGTCGCACGCTTAACGTTCGGTAGCGCTAGGGTAGTACTGAGATATTAATATGGTGAAGTCTGAAGGTTTTTTGGTGTCCCAGATGGGATCCGGGACATCACGAGGAGCTCAATGGTCCGGAGGTAAAGATTTATATATGGGAAGTCATATTCAGGGTTCCGAAAAATGTTCTGGTTTTTCGGTATTGTACCGGAAAGGTTCTAGAAGGTTCTGGAGTGGGGGCCAACTGCATGGGGGACCCACATGGACGGGGGTAGTGGGGAAAGGCCCCACACTCCTGGCCTTGGCGCACCAAGATCCTCCATTAAAATGAATAGTATCATATCCCGAAGGGATAAGATGAGGATCCCTAAAAAAGGGGATAGCGATCGGTGGGGAAGGAAAGGAGGGATTTCCTTCCTCCCCATTTGGCCATTGACCCTAGGGGCTTGGAGGGCAAGCCAGCAGGCCACTCCATGACTATATAAAGGTGGGGAGGCGTTGGGGCAGCCACCCTTCCACCCTTGCCCGTCTCCCTCCCGTTACACCTCCTCCACCTCGCGTGGACGCTTGGCGAAGCCCTGTTGCAGTTCCGCTGCTGTCACCACCACCACACTGTCATGTTGGTTATGATCTCATCTACTTTCTCTCTGTTGCTTTCTGGATCAAGAAGGAGAGTACACCATCAAGCTGAATGTGTGCTAATCTCGGAGGTGTTGTCCGTTCGGCACTAGATCGGATTGGACCGCGCTAGGATCATGAAGAGTACGACTACATCAACCGCGTTACAATGCTAACACTTTCGGTCTACAAGGGTATGTAGACACACACTACAAAAAAATACACTTCCGTGATGATACGTGTTTGTCACAGTAGGTCACGTTTTCTGTCATGCATGTACATCCATGACGATTTTATGACAGAATCAAGATAGTCATACCTGTGTTGTCGTAGAAGTGTTCCATGAGATTACCAAAATTATCATCACGGAAGTGTCCACTTCCATGACGATATATCGCGCGTCATAGAAGTGCTTTCGTCAAGGGTAACCGACACGTGGCATCCATCGTAATGGGTCGCCGTTAAGATATCGGGTTCCGGTTTGGATCCGATAACCCGTTAACAGCACTGACCAGTGGGGATTTTCCACATGTAAAATTCTCATTCGCCGGAGTATTCACGTGTCAGCTCAGTGCTGGGACAGATGTCATCCAGCGAATGGACGGGACGCACCTATGATATGTCGACACGTGGCATGGCCCAACAGTGGCCCATTCAGGTCAAAAGGCCGGCCCGTTTGACTTAGTCAAAAGGTAGAGGCCCGGCCCACCGAAGGCCTGTTAACGGCTTGTTTGCATGTAGCCCATTTACAGCCCGCTAACTCACGGCCCGTTATAGCCTATCCGAATTAGGCCCAGTAGCGCCATATGGGCCATCCAATATGATTCCAGCCCGTTGTAACTGCCGGCCCATGTATGGCCCATGACGTCTTTCGGCCCATATGAGGCCCTTTCTAAATCTTGGCCCATAAACGGCCCGTGGTGAAACTGGCTGTAACACCCCATGTCATTAGCCACAGTAATCACTTTTGTTAATGACAAGTCAGCATGTTTAACAGTGCATAATCATCATTAGCATCATATTGCATTTCAACTCCTAACTCAAATTCAAATTTAAATGAAAGTGGAAAATAAAAGTTGTCCAACATAGAAACTAAAATGTTCAAAAAATAGCAAATATTGCAGAGACTATTCTAAAATTGAAACCAACAATTCATAAATTAATTAGGTGGCACTAACATTACCAAAACAGCAAGGATTAATGCATTTTAATTATTATAAAAATTTGTGTGAGGTCCAGTTGACTCCAAACTAATTTTTGGCAGTGGTATATAGTGCCTAGTAATTATTGGAACAATTCCTATGTTTTACAAAAATCATTTTGAGGCCTAACTATTTACTAAACAGAGACATGAGAATAAATAAAAAGAAAAGACAAAAGAAAACAAAACAAAAAAAAAGAGAAAATTCTCCCCCGGCCCAACTGGGCCACGGCCACCAGGCCGGCCCAGCTCCCCCCCCCCACCTGTATGGCTTCCCCCAGGCCAACCCTAATCCCCACCGACACTCCCCCCCCCCCCCTCATTCCCCCCCCCCCTCCCCCCCCCCTCGATCTGGATCGGGCCAGCTCCCGCGCTCGCCTCGCCAGCCCCGACGCGCTCGACCCCGTCGCCCCGCCGCGCGGGAACCACGCCGCTCTCCGGACCTCGCCACACCGTCGCCCCGTCCCCGACTTCCCCCTCGACTCCGGCTCTGCTAGCCTCGCCGCCCGATCCCCTGCAACGGAGGGTGAGAACCCCCCCGGCCTCCTCTTCCCCTCTGGCCGCGCTCCGGCGCGCCCATTGCGTAGGCCCGCGCCAGACCGCGCCTCCGCCGCGCTGCAGCTGTCGCCACTGCTCGCCTGCGCTTTCCCCCACGCTCGCCCTGCCCCGCTGCGGCCTCGCCGCCGTCCGCCTGCTCGCGCCGCCCCGCACCCGCGCGCGCGCCCGCCCGCCGCTCGCGCCACCGCTCTTGCTGCTGCTGCCGACCGCCCGCGCGTCGCCCCGCTCCGGCCTGCCGTGCGCCTGCCCCGCCCCTGCCGCGCACGCACACGCACACGCGAGCACGCGCCCGTGCACGCGCGCCGCACCCGTCGCCCGCTGTGACCCTCGTGCCATTGACCGGTGGGGCCCCCGCGCCCTGTGCCACAGACAGATGGGGCCCAGCCCCTAAAACGAATTAAGAAAAATAGAAAATAAAAGAAAAGATAAATAAAATAAAAATTATTAAAACTAATAATTAGTTAATTAATTAATTAATTAGTAATTAATTAGTTTAATTAATCCTAATTAGATTAACCTAATCACTAGTTAAGTTAATTAAACCCTGATTAACTAGCCAGTCTATGACAGGTGACACCCACGTGTCAGATGACTGCTGACGTCAGCATGAGGTCATGCTGATGTCATCAACACTATTTCGGATAATGTTAATTTAAATAATTAATTAAATTCCATAAATTAATAAAAGCTTTGGAAAATCTTATTAAATAAACCGTAACACCGATGAAACTAATTTGTACATGAAACTTGCTCAGAATTTTGATACGAACCCGAATACGTCCTCCGTATTCCTGTCAGACGCCCGTAGCTATATAAACATTGAACTTTTAGATCATTTTCAGTAAATGAATAGTGCCCAACGTCTATTAAATAAATCCGAATAAATTCCTAAATTAACTAACTCATTTAGTTAGGCAGTAGAACACCCCGGCATATCATTTAGGCATGTCATACATATTGTTTGCATTATTGCCATGAATTTATTGTTTCTCTCCCCCCTCCTCTCTCGATAGACGCCGAGACCGACGACGCTGCACCTGGGTACGACTACACTACCGACGAGCAGCCCGTTGACGACCCCTCTCTCTTGCCAGAGCAACCAGGCAAACCCCCCCCCCTTGAGCATCCAGATATCACCCATTCCCTTTCTCCTGCTTGCATTAGATTTTGCTACTGTTAATGTATGCTCCTATTCTGATGCATAGCCTGCTTTTGTAACCTGTTCATTGTTACCTTACCTGCCTATGATTAACTGCTTAGTATAGGTTGGTAGTGAACCATCAGTGACCCCACCACCTTATCCTTGTTGCCCCTGCTTGATCATCGACGACTCGATCAACGTGATCGTCGACCAGAGGCCGACACCTCACTTCACACCCCCTTAGTTGTATGACTCTGCGTAGTAACTATCGAGTGCCGAGGGTGATACCTCGTAATGCACTCCCGATGAATACTCTGCAGTGTAGTTGTTCGGTCGTGGTCATCGAGGGTGATTCCTCCTTCTCCACTTCTGATACGACTCTGTCGTGCAACCCTCAGTGTGAACCTCGAGGGTGATGCCTCATACGTTCACCCTGATGATTTCGTCGAGTGGAATCCGCCGAGGGTGATTCCTCGGGTTTCCCCCTTGATGTTATGACCACACGATTACTTGACCTTTGATACAGGCGGGTCCACCCTGGTGGGTACCCGCTGGGGATCTATGATTTTCGGGTGTGTCGGAAGGGCACTCGAGTGTGATATTGTGGCGGAGCATCAGAGACTCTGATTGTCTCCGCGTGATACTAAATGAGCCTATTAGATTTGGGTTTGTGATCTGAGTGGGTCGACGTGCCCTATACGCACTACCACCACGCGGGATAATGGTTATGGGACCCTCTGCGATGTACGTTTCTCCCGAAAGCTCGTCTGACGTCACGATTCGCCGTGCGGGCTGATTGTCGGGATTGGGCTGGATACTTCACTGACGAGTTCAGTGTCGCGCCTGCACCCCGGCCAGTCTCGCAACGCGCAGGGTGCCCAGGGCGATGGCCCAAGACCTCTGGGTGCATAGGTTAGTCCGGCGTGCTGACCTCTTTGCCGAGCCTAGGTAGAGCGCTGCTTCGTGTTGATCTTCCGAGGACAGGCATTACCCAGCAAGTGTGTCCGGCCAGAGTTGATCGAGCGTGTTGGGTAACAGTAGTGCACCCCTGCAGGGATGAATCTTCTATCGATAGCCGGTCCTACGGTAAAGGACGCTCAGTTTGTGTATTCCGATCTACTACTTGAACTGGATACTTGTTACTTAATTGAAGCTTCGGGATCGCTTTCTCGCTTGGGAGTCGAGGAAGGATCTTTAAGCTGTACTTCAACATGTTTGCTAAATAAAATGCTATTCTACTATTTTCTACTGCTGCAAGATGATGGCCTCGTGAAGATGTTAGTCTTCGATAGGACTAGGCCTTCTCTCTATTCTGGCATTTCTGCAGCCCAGTCCACTTATACAGCCTTTCTCCATTGATAATGTTGCATATGTAGTATAGATCCTTGCTTGCTGAGTACTTCGGATGAGTACTCACGGTTGCTTTACTTTCTCTTTTCCCCATACCCCACCTTGATGATACATCAGACGATGGAGTCCAGGAGCCAGATGCCACCTCAGAAGCTAATACCAGGAGGGTCCAGAGGGCACGTACAACTGGATCAAGCCAGCCGACCAGGAGTAGGATTGGAGGCTCCCAGGCAGGAGGCCAACGCCTTTCGATCTAGTGTCGCTGTTTGTGCTAGCCTTCTTAAGGCAAAACTTGTCTAACTATGTCTTTACTCAGATAATATTTGTATGACTCACTTATGTATTCGGATCTTCGGATCCCTGGTCTGTAATATAGTGGATCTCCGTTTAAATTGTGTTAGAGTTGTGTTGTGATATCTTCCCGTGAGTCCCTGTGCTTGATCGTACACGTTTGCGTGTATGACTAGTGTACGATTGAGTCGGGGGCTCCACAAGTTGGTATCAGAGCCGACTGCCTGTAGGAAGCCCCCTTCCAATTCCTTGGCCGAAGTTGAGTCTAGAAACCGAAAAAACTAATTTACTAACTTGGCTGTGTGGGTTGCGGGCCCACGTCGCCAACTGGGTGGTATTAGGATCTTTTATTCCTCGTCTATACTATGGGACTCTGATCTCTCTTCTATTCGGGTTAAATAAAATTTTACTAATGCCGACACTTAGGATCTCGTAAATCCCGTCTACCCGGAGAGCTGGATATCTGTGCGATTTCCCTGTCATTGATCTGATTAGTCTGATAATCATTTTCTTTCCATTGTTTTGTTTAACCTTTCTATCCGAGTTGTGTTAAACTTCTCATTGTCATTTGACAAATCTGAATTTCCTCTGTTTCAGATGGACCGTTTGTTTCCACCACGTCCTACGACACAGCTTGTGCTTCGCACTTGGGCTCGCGATGCCCCTGGGTTTCCAGCTGTCTTGATCGCTCTCATGACCAGACTTGGCTACCGTTGGTACCCGGAGTAGTTGGTTTACGAGGATTACCGCGAGTTCAATCAGGAGCAGTACCATGCTGACGTTCGTATCAATGATCAGCAAAATGACTCAGACACCGAGCTACACCTTTTCCACGGTATCGGCATGACGATTGAGATGGCAGTCCATGATGCCGCCTACTCTGCTGTCGCACGTCTCCGAGGACAGTTCAGCGATATCTTGGATGACTCTGAGTTCCGACACATTTCATATGCCCCTGCTGGAGATGCAACTGGATACTACACAGCTATCTGTGCCCCGTACGAGCCTCATCGCTATGACCCGCGCGTTCTGATTCAGTGCACTCAGGCTCTGGATCGCACCGTTCGGGCTCTTGCCGTCGAGTTGGTTGCCACTCGAGCACTTCTCTACGATGCTATGACGCAGTTGCTACCCGCTATTCGCGCAGGGATACATCCTGAGCACATCCATTACCCGCGCAGGACTCAGATGTATGCTGGTATTGATTGGCCTGCTGTTGGAGGTCATGCACCTGCACGTGGACCTCTTCTTACAGATCAAGACCGGATTCTGCATCAGAATACACATGGAGCGCAGGATCCTTCCACGACGAACATTCGTCGTCCGCACTTGCAGTTACCCTTTTTCGGTGGTTTTCTCCGACGTTGATGTAGCCTTTGCTATGTCCCGTTGTGTACTTCCTGGCCGTGTGCCTGCGCGCCGCCTAGATGTCTAGCCCTACCCTTTCAGCTGTCCCTATTGCCAAGCGACCTTATAAGATGCCTCTGCATCACCTACTCGAGCTTAAGGAAGAAATCGACAAGTCGCTTAAGAGTGGTTTCATCCGCCCCAGTTCCTCTGCTTAGGGAGCACCTTCACTCTTCGTTAAGAAGAAGGATGGAACTAACTGTTTGGTTCAGGATTATCGGCCCATTAACCAAGCCACAATCCAGAATAAATACCCACTGCCCCGGATCAATGATCTTTATGATCAACTCGCTGGATCGTCGGTGTTCTCTAAACTCGACCTGAGGTTGGGTTATCACCAGATCCGTGTCCGTGAAGAGGATATTCCCAAGACTGCATTCGTCACTCGTTATGGCTCTTATGAATACACCGTCATGTCATTTGGCCTAATGAATGCTCCAGCAACTTTCTCCCGTCTGATGAATTATATATTCATGGATTACCTCGACAAATTCATCGTGGTATATCTAGATGATATTCTGGTCTATTCTAAGAATAAAGAAGAACATGCCGAACACCTCCGTCTGGTACTAGAAAGGCTCCAAGAACACCAGTTGTATGCCAAGTATTCCAAATGTGAATTTTGGCTTTCTGAAGTAACTTACCTTGGTCATCTGATTTCCAAGATGGAATTGCTGTTAACCCCGAACGAGTTCAGGCTATTCTTGACTGGACTCACCCGAAGAATGTTAAGCAAGTTAGAAGTTTTCTCGGACTTGCTAGTTTTTGCCGTCGATTCGTTGAGAATTTTTCCAAGATTGCAAAACCATTGACAAATCTGCTTCACAAAGGTGTTAAATTTGAGTGGACAGAAAAATGTCAAGAAAGCTTTCAGACACTAAAATATAAATTGACATCTGCCCCAGTATTAGCACCCCCGGATTCCCAAAAGGATTTCGTGATATACTATGATGCCTCCCGTCAAGGATTAGGCTGTGTCCTCATGCAAGAACGCAAGGTGATTGCTTATGCCTCCCGACAATTGCGTCCTCACGAAGAAAATTACCCAGTGCACGATCTCGAACTTTCTGCGGTTATTTATGCCCTGAAGCTATGGCGACATTACCTTCTCGGTAATCGTTGCGAGATATATACGGATCATCAAAGTTTGAAGTATCTATATACTCAACTAGATCTGAACCTTCGTCAACAAAGATGGCTCGAGACAATAGCCGATTATGATATGAATATCTCATACACCCCTGGCAAAGCAAATGTAATGGCCGATGCTTTGAGTCGCAAGGCTTATTGCAGCAACCATGTGGTTCAGGAATCACAACCTATGCTTTATGAAGAGCTTCGCAAATTGAACCTCCATATTGTTCCACAGGGTTATCTCAATACCCTCGTTGTCGAACCAGATTTAGAACACAGCATCAAGACTATGCAACGGTATGACTCTGAAGTTGAAAGGATCAAGCGATACCTTGAAAAAGGAAAACCGTCGGAGTTCCATCTTGATAATGATGGGATCCTATTTTTCCAACACCGTCTCTTCGTACCTAAGTTCAAGGATGAGAGGGAACACGTTATGATGGAAGCTCATGACACTCCTCTATCAATTCATCCTGGTAGCACAAAGATGTACCGTGACATTTGTCAGAGATACTAGTGGCCTAATATGAAGCGAGATATTGCTCGTTATGTTTCTGAGTGTGACGTTTGCCGCCGCATTAAAGCTCAACATCAAAGGCCCGCTGGAACTCTGCATCCCCTTGCAATTCCTGAATGGAAATGGGACAAGGTCCAAATGGATTTCATTACTGGATTTCCCAGATCCTAGAAGGGTCATGATGCTATTTTTGTCATCATTGACCGATTCTCTAAGGTTGCTCACTTTCTGCCAGTTAAGGAGACAATCACTGCTAGCCAGTTAGCAGACTTGTATGTTTCCCAAATTGTGTCACTCCACGGTGTTCCATTGGAGATCAGTTCTAATCGTGGCAGCCTCTTCACCTCTAGATTCTGGAATAGTTTCCAAGAAGCTATGGGAACTCATCTGTCTTTTAGCACCGCTTTTCACCCTCAGTCACAAGGTCAAGTTGAACGAGTTAATCAAGTGCTCGAAGATATGCTTCGAGCTTGCGTCATCTCCTTCGGTAAGAAATGGGAGGAATCTCTCCCGTATGCCGAATTCTCTTACAACAATAGCTATCAGGCTAGTCTGAAGATGGCACCATTTGAAGTTCTTTACAGACGTAAATGTCGAACCCCTCTGAATTGGTCAGAAACTGGGGAACGCTCACTCGTCGGACCGGACATTATTCAGCAAGCAGAAGAACAAGTCCACATTGTCCGTGAACATTTGAAAATTGCTCAGTCTCGTCAGAAGAGCAACTATGACCGAAAGCACCAGGAAATGGTCTATCAACCTGGCGAGCAAGCTTACCTCCGCGTCACTCCGTTGAAAGGCACTCATAGGTTTGGAATCAAAGGAAAGTAGCTCCTCGCTACATTGGCCCGTTCCGTATTCTTGCCCGTCGAGGAGAAGTGGCATATCAATTGCAGTTGCCGCCTAATCTTTCCCAAGTACATTATGTCTTTCATGTATCCCAACTCCGTCGCTGCTTCAAGGATCCTATTCGAGCTGTGGATCACGAAGTGCTTGAATTACGGGAAGATCTGTCTTATCCAGAATACCCCGTCCGCATTCTTGATCAAACTGAACGTCGGACTCGTCAGAAGTCAATCAAATTCCTAAAAGTTCAGTGGTCGAATCATTCTGAAGATGAAGCCACTTGGGAACACGAGGATCGTCTTCGCGAAGAATACCCAACTTTCTTTCAGTCTTCCTCTTAATTCTCGGGACGAGAATTCTTGATTGATGAGGAGAATTGTAACACCCCATGTCATTAGCCACACTAATCACTTTTGATAATGACAAGTTAGCATGTTTAACAGTGCATAATCATCATTAGCATCATATTGCATTTCAACTCCTAACTCAAATTCAAATTTAAATGAAAGTGGAAAATAAAAGTTGTCCAACATAGAAACTAAAATGTTCAGTAAATAGCAAGTATTGCAGAGACTATTCTAAAATTGAAACCAACAATTAATAAATTAATTAGGTGGCACTAACATTACCAAAACAGCAAGGATTAATGCATTTTAATTATTATAAAAATTTGTGTGAGGTCCAGTTGACTCCAAACTAATTTTTGGCAGTGGTATATAGTGCCTAGTAATTATTGGAACAATTCCTATGTTTTACAAAAATCATTTTGAGGCCTAACTATTTACTAAACAGAGACATGAGAATAAATAAAAAGAAAAGACAAAAGAAAACAAAACAGAAAAAAAAGAGAAAATTCCCCCCCGGCCCAACTGGGCCACGGCCACCAGGCCGGCCCAGCTCCCCCCCCACCTATATGGCCTCCCCCAGGCCGAACCCTTAATACCCACGACATTCCCCCCCCCCTCGTTCCCCCCCCCCGATCTGGATCGGGCCAGCGCCCGCGCTCGCCTCGCCAGCGCCCGACGCACTCGACCCCGTCGCCCCGCCATCGCCGGACCACGCCGCCTCGCCGGACTTCGCCACACCGTCGCCCCCGTCCCTGACTTCCCCCTCGACTCGGCTCCTGCGAGCCTCGCCGCCCGATCCCCTGCAACGGAGGGTGAGAACCCCCCCGGCCTCCTCTTCCCCTCTGGCCGCGCTCCGGCGCGCCCATCGCGCACGCCCGCGCCGGACCGCGCCTCCGTCGCGCTGCAGCTGCCGCCACTGCTCGCCTGCGCTTTCCCCCGCGCTCGCCCTGCCCCGCTGCGGCCTCGCCGCCGTCCGCCTGCTAGCGCCGCCCCGCACCCGCGCGCGCGCCCGCCCGCCGCTCGCGCCCGCCCGCCGCTCGCGCCACCGCTCTTGCCGCTGCTGCCGACCGCCCGCGCGCCGCCCCGCTCCGGCCTGCCATGCGCCTGCCCCGCCCCTGCTGCGCACGCGCACGCGCGCCGCACCCGTCGCCCGCTGTGGCCCTCGTGCCACTGACCGGTGGGGCCCCCGCGCCTTGTGCCACAGACAGATGGGGCCCAGCCCCTAAAACGTATTTAGAAAAATAGAAAATAAAAGAAAAGATAAATAAAATAAAAATTATTAAAACTAATAATTAGTTAATTAATTAATTAGTTTAATTAATCCTAATTAGATTAACCTAATCACTAGTTAAGTTAATTAAACCCTGATTAACTAGCCAGTCTATGACAGGTGACACCCACGTGTCAGATGACTGCTGACGTCAGCATGAGGTCATGCTGATGTCATCAACACTGTTTCGGATAATGTTAATTTAAATAATTAATTAAATTCCATAAATTAATTAAATCTTTAGAAAATCTTATTAAATAAACCGTAACTCCGATGAAAATAATTTGTACATGAAACTTGCTCAGAATTTCGATACGAACCCGAATACGTCCTCCGTATTCTTGTCAGACGCCCGTAGCTATATAAACATTGAACTTTTAGACCATTTTCAGTAAATGAATAGTGCCCAACGTCGATTAAATAAATCCGAATAAATTCCTAAATTAAGTAACTCATTTAGTTAGGCAGTAGAACACCCCGGCATATCATTTAGGCATGTCATACATATTGTTTGCATTATTGCTGTGAATTTATTGTTTCTCTCCCCCTCCTCTCTCGATAGACGCCGAGACCGACGACGCTGCACCTGGGTACGACTACACTACCGACGAGCAGCCCGTTGACGACCCCTCTCTCTTGCCAGAGCAACCAGGCAAGCCCCCCCCCCCTTGAGCATCCAGATATCGCCCATTCCCTTTCTCCTGCTTGCATTAGATTTTGCTACTGTTAATGTATGCTCCTATTCTGATGCATAGCCTGCTTTTGTAACCTGCTCACTGTTACCTTACCTGCCTATGATTAACTGCTTAGTATAGGTTGGTAGTGAACCATCAGTGACCCCACCACCTTATCCTTGTTGCCCCTGCTTGATCATCGATGACTCGATCAACGTGATCGTCGACCAGAGGCCGACACCTCACTTCACACCCCCTTAGTTGTACGACTCTGCGTAGTAACTATCGAGTGCCGAGGGTGATACCTCGTAATGCACTCCCGATGAATACTCTGCAGTGTAGCTGTTCGGTCGTGGTCATCGAGGGTGATTCCTCCTTCTCCACTTCCGATACGACTCTGTCGTGCAACCCTCAGTGTGAACCTCGAGGGTGATGCCTCATACGTTCACCCTGATGATTTCGTCGAGTGGAATCCGCCGAGGGTGATTCCTCGGGTTTCCCCCTTGATGTTATGACCACACGATTACTTGACCTTTGATACAGGCGGGTCCACCCTGGTGGGTACCAGCTGGGGATCTATGATTTTCGGGTGTGCCGGAAGGGCACTCGAGTGTGATATTGTGGCGGAGCATCAGACACTCTGATTGTCTCCGCGTGATACTAAATGAGCCTATTGGATTTGGGTTTGTGATCTGAGTGGGTCGACGTGCCCTATACGCACTACCACCACTCGGGATAATGGTTATGGGACCCTCTGCGATGTACGTTTCTCCCGAAAGCTCGTCTGACGTCACGATTCACCGTGCGGGCTGATTGTCGGGATTGGGCTGGATACTTCACTGATGAGTTCAGTGTCGCGCCTGCACCCCGGCCAGTCTCGCAACGCGCAGGGTGCCCAGGGCGATGGCCCAAGACCTCTGGGTGCATAGGTTAGTCCGGCGTGCTGACCTCTCTGCCGAGCCTAGGTAGAGCGCTGCTTCGTGTTGATCTTCCGAGGACGGGCATTACCCAGCAAGTGTGTCCGGCCAGAGTTGATCGAGCGTGTTGGGTAACAGTAGTGCACCCTTGCAGGGATGAATCATCTATCGATAGCCAGTCCTACGGTAAAGGACGCTCAGTTTGTGTATTCCGATCTACTACTTGAACTAGATACTTGTTACTTAATTGAAGCTTCGGGATCGCTTTCTCACTTGGGAGTCGAGGAAGGATCTTTAAGCTGTACTTCAACATGTTTGCTAAATAAAATGCTATTCTACTCTCTTCTACTGCTGCAAGATGATGGCCTCGTGAAGATGTTTGAAGATGCTAGTCTTCGATAGGACTAGGCCTTCTCTCTATTCTGGCATTTCTGCAGCCCAGTCCACTTATACAGCCTTTCTCCATTGATAATGTTTCATATGTAGTATAGATCCTTGCTTGCTGAGTACTTCGGATGAGTACTCACAGTTGCTTTACTTTCTCTTTTCCCCATACCCCACCTTGATGATAAATCAGACGATGGAGTCCAGGAGCCAGATGCCACCTCAGGAGCTTACTACCAGGAGGGTCCAGAGGGCACGTACTACTGGATCGAGCCAGCCGACCAGGAGTAGGATCGAAGGCTCCCAGGCAGGAGGCCAACGCCTTTCAATCTAGTGTCGCTGTTTGTGCTAGCCTTCTGAAGGCAAAACTTGTCTAACTATGTCTGTACTCAGATAATATTTGTATGACTGACTTATGTATTCGGATCTTCGGATCCCTGGTCTGTAATATTGTGGATCTCCGTTTAAATTGTGTTAGAGTTGTGTTGTGATATCTTCCCGTGAGTCCCTGTGCTTGATCGTACATGTTTGCGTGTATGACTAGTGTACGATTGAGTCGGGGGCGCCACAGCCATAATGAACAGTATATAGCTTTATACCCATTAACGGCCCATTATTCCATTGGGCCGTTTCAGCCCGTGTTATCTTTCGGCCTTCTAAGGGCCCATTTATTATTGGGCTCATTTCTGGCATTCGATTTCTTACGGTCCGTTACTGGCCTGTTTCGCTTGTGGGCCAAATTCAACCCGTGGTTAAAGCCGGCCCGTCTGTGGCCTTTAATCCGTTGGGCCGTTTTCATGGCGCCATCACATATGGCCCATTAACGACCCGTTATGCCTGCCGTTCGAATTAAGCCCGTTGTACACATGGGCCTGTTAACGGCCCATAAACAGACGATTCCCATTATAGCCCATTTACGGCCCTTATTGCAGTCCGTTAATTGTCCATGAAAGTACGGCCCATATTGCAGTCCGTTAATTGTCCATGAAAGTACGGCCCATGTTTGGCAAATCGATCCTACGGCCCATAGAAGTCCCATTGAATCAACGGCCCGTAGAAGGCCCATGGATCATACGGACCTTAGGAGGCCCACTACAACAGGCAGCAGGACTACTTCTATTTAGAAAGGTTACCGCGGAAAAAGAACTGCAGTGACTACCAGCAAAAAAATAAACAAGACAATAAGGAAATAAATAAGCAAGCAAATTACTCTAGGCTATTACAAATATTACATCCACTAGGCATCAAAGTTTGCCATCGGTGCAAATATAGTGAACAAAGTAGCATATTACATACACTGGGCGTCTAAATTGGCCACCAGTGAAAATAAACGCGGCAGCAAAACAAGTCCACAACTGAAACCATTTCAGAAGAGCTCAAGAAACGATATCCTGGATACCCACCATGCTGGCAAGAAGCTTAGGAAGCTTATTAGTTTTCTCTTGTTTGGCGCTAAAAGCGTCCAGCGCTTGCTGTTGCACCAGAAAGTATGCATCTGAATTCTGCAGGAACTTCCTCAGTCCTTCGGCTTCTTGCCGCAGCACAGCTGACTGATGCCTTTCAGCTTGTAGCTGAGACTGAAGAAGCTGAAGTGATTCAGGTAGCGAGTTCAAAGAGCTTATGCTAGCGGTAGTGGCCAGTAACTCAAACACTACATCAATGCAGGACTTTGGGGTTGTCTCACTGTCTACAAGATAGTTTTTATCACCTTTCTTGGAGACCAACAGGGTTGTCTCACTATCTTGAACCTTATCTGCATTACTTTCTATACCATTGCATAATGGGGTGCTCTTCTCCAATATTCTGTTCGCATTCTACAAGAGAAACAAGCAGACACATCACAGGCTTAGCATATAGTATATGAAACTCATTTTGGTAAACCGGTTTAGTAGTAAGGTGGACAGGATAACAACATGAAACAAACATATATCTATGTACTATGGTCACTGTATTGTCCATATCATTCTAGTTTATGTTGCCAAATCAATATAGAGACACAGTTCAAATCATATATTTTTAAGACACAACAGCATAGACAGAATATAAGTGTGGGAAACTACACAGCACTGGCAACACTTGTAATGTGCATGACATGAGAACATAACTGTTTATACAACTGAAACTGAAATCAACATAGTGCAAGAAGTTAGAACAGCAATCCAGTTAAACAAATAGGTTTAAAACATACCTGTTGCGCCATTGGATTTTCAAGTGGATCCTTCAAATTCGAAATTAGTTGGTATGAGTAAATACAGTGATGCAAGAGCAAAGGACTATAGACCATAGCTATGGAATCTGCCCTGAGAAGAGTTGCTCTTCTGCTTTAAACGTGGAGTTTGGGTTCGCTGTGGTGGTCTTCGTGCTTTGGGCACTGCAGTTGCTTTACAAACTACTCGTGCGGGGGTACTCTGTGGTGGACATGGTGCTGTGTCAACTAGAAGTGGGTTACTATCCGCTGGGGTTGGGGTTAGATGGGGTGTAGCTGGTTCTCTGTCCAACAGCGTATGTGTACAATCTGGAAGAGTCTTGATTATGTGTGGTGGGGCTAGTTCGTGGGCCAGTACAACCATGGTTCTATCTGCATCGACGGGTAGCACGTCTTTTATGAAGAACGGTTTTTTACTCCCTTAGATACTGCCATCACCCCCTCCAATTCAAATGGATGATAAACAAGAAAAGAAATTGAAAGTACAGACATTGTATGATAGACAGATGTGGTAATTCACATATATGTTGTCTAACCAAACATGACAGCATGACACAATTTCACATATATGATGGCTAACTAAAAAGGATAGCATGACACAGTTTCAGATATATGATGGATAACTTAACAGGATATAATGGCATAATTCAACATATGATGAGTATCTAAACATGATGACATGACAAAACTATATGATGTCTTTCTAAAATAGGTTGGGATGAAATAATTCACATACATGTTGTCTATGTATACAGGATGGCATGATATAATTCACATAATTGATTCATATACTAAGCAGCTGACACTCGCATGTATGATCTCTAAACTAAGCAGATGGCATTGAATATTGTGTATATGAGGTCTAAACTAAGCAGTGCAAGACACCATATGCAGGATATGAGAAATATAAACATTGCAAGTTAAGAGCATACACCTCAGGTGGGATATAGGACTGGTTATCTATCTCTGAATCCTCCTCTGAGGAGCTACCTATAACCATCGAGATATATGCTTCGATAGGTACCATTGCCTGCTCTGAAGACCTTGTTTTCACTCCAGATTTTTCCATAACCGGCTCAAATGGCTGATACACATGAAGAGTAGTTCAATATACACAGATTGTCGACAAATGGAATACATAATAAAAAAAAGGATGGCATGAGATAATTCACATATATGATGCCTGGCTACATGGCGGTGCATAATTCACATATATGATAACTGGCTAAAAAACATGCAATTGCACAATTCACATATCTGATATAGAAAGCAAACAGAAGGCATTCACACAAAGCATGTCTAATCTAAGCAGATGCATGGCAATGCAAGACACCATATGCATGATATGAGCAATATAACCCTGCCAAGTTAGAGCATACACCTCAGGGGGGAATACGACTGGTCATCTGTCTCTGAATCCTCCTCTGAGGAGCTATCTATAACCAGCTAGAAATCTGCATCGACAGGTAGCACTGACTGCTCAGAAGACCTTGTTTTCACTCCAGATTTTCCCATGACTGACTCAAATGGCTGATGCACAGGAAGAGTAGATGAATGTATAAACATTGTTGACAAATGGAATACATTATGAAAAAAAATATGGCACGATACAATTCACATATACGATGACTGGCTAAACAGGATGGCATTGCATGATTCACGTATATGATGCCTGGCTAAAGAAGATGGCATTGCATAATTCACATATACTCCCTCCGTTCCTAAATATTTATCTTTTTGGAGATTTCAAATGGACTACCACATACGGATATATATAGACATATTTTAGAGTGTAGATTCACTCATTTTGCTCCGTATGTAGTCACTTGTTGAAATCTCTAAAAAGCAAATATTGAGGAACGGTGGGAGTATGATATAGAAACCAAAAAGGTGGCATTCACACAAAGGAAATCTAAACAAAGCTGATGACATATAAGATGTATAATGTAAGCAATGCGAGGCGCCATATGCATGATATGACCAACATCAGCATGCCAGGTTAGAGCAAACACCTCAGGGGGTAAATAGGAGTGGTCGGCTCCCTCTGAATCCCCCTTTGAACAGTTATCTTCCTCTGGAATACAATCTGGAATGGGGGGAGGGGGGCCCACTTCGCCCACCATGGAGCGGCATCAGCATGACATCATATTCCCATGTAACGGTCTTCTATTTTTCTCTACATGTTCAATACGATTGTATACAATAACTGACATGCATAATAAAAAACATAGTTAGATTATGTAAGGCCTAAGGGGTGCATACAGAAATCAAGACTGATGGTAGCAAACGAGTGGATAGATCCAAAACTAATGATAGCAGGCAGATTATAGCTTCAGTTTAAAAAGATAGACGATGGATCATCTACTGTTTGTTGCCCACCCAACATGAACCACATAGAAGACCCCAGATGAACCAGATAGTAGACAGATACAATTCGTTGCTGCCTCGATATGTGCCCCACATGCATTTTAAAACTCAAGTTTGAACATTAGTTTGGACCTGACTCGGAGTCTAAGAGGTGAACAGGACGATAAAGTAGCAGGTAATAATAACCGATGTATAACGTAAGCAGACACGAAAGAGTGCGACCTCTCTTCCGGAACTGTGTAGTCCTCAGGTTCATCTACTCAGTCGATGATGGTAATGCAGTTGGCGTGGCTGCCAGCAACGGGGAAGATGATCTGAGGTGGCGAAAGAAAGTCTGCAGGGTGAATCTTCGCTGCAGTGAACGCTTCCGTCGATGGTGCACCTCAGGTGGGGTGGATGACAGCACGGCAGGAGCAGGACATAACACACAGAGTTTTCTTTGACACCTATATGAAAATAAAGTAAATCTGTAAGGGCTCCTTAGAATTGGAGGATTCTAAAAACGTAAGGATAGGAAAAACACAGGAATAGGATAGGAATGCACGTGCAAAACAGAGCATTTGCAAACATAGGATTTCTGGCAACCTGGGTGTTTGGTTCACATGAATTGGAAGAACACATGAATGGAGAAACATGGTCAAATTAAAGTCAAACCACATGAAAATGTAAAATAAGAATCTTATTATGCCAGTAATGCAATTAGTCCTGTTCTTCATGCATATTAATTTGAAAAGGACGTCCAAGTGGATATTAAAATTCCTATGTTTTTTCTTTGAAAGAGACACCAAAGGAAAAAAATATCCTCAAGTTTTGCTTTGCTCCATTGCTTCTAACCAAATGCATGAATAGTAGTACCATAGTAAAGTTTCCAATTCCTATGTTTTCCTTCACTTTTTCTTTGAACCAGTGGAGATTTTAGTAGGCAGTCTTCAACAGGCTGAAGCCTGCCCTCGAAATATTTTGTGAGCTTAGATTTGGTCCACATGAGTATCATATAATGGCTATCTTGCTAAACCGATTCAAATTGTGGTTCAAAAGAGCATTTAGTTTTCTCCCTGTTCAAAAGAGCTTAGATTTGCAACTGCTTTGAACCAAAGGATCCCTGAGCGATCGACATGAATGCAGAGTAACAAAGTGATGCGACAAGTGTACAACCTCTTTGGCATAGCCTTGTCGACCTCAACATCATTGGGTTGGACATGGAGGATGGTGATACTGGTGTGACTGTCGGAGGCGGGGAATAAGATCTGAGGCCTCTGGAGATGGTGCCGAGGGTACTGCTCCGCTGTGATGGACGGTTCCGTCGTTGGAGAAGCTTCGGTGAGGTGTACGACGGCGAGGCTGAAGCAGGGTAAGACAGACAACGTTAATCTGAAGTGGGACTCCAATAGCATCTGCAATAGATGATGTGAAATACATCACCAAAAAGTGCTAGATGTAAAATGCATCAGCTGCGCCACGGCCGCTCTGACAGATGCTGTAAATACTGTTTACTCTGAACTTAATTGAAGAAACTGAACTTTACAGTCGAAACTGAATTTTACTATCAAAACAGATTGAACTAGTAGCAGAGCATTGCAATAGAAGTTTAGGGCATTTGAGCACTAGTAGCAGAGAAGCAGTAATCTAAATCAGTAGCCGCTCGACCAGGGAACGCACTAGCAGAGAGCAACTCGTGCAGCAGCACCGCGAGCAAGTGCTAAAGCAGCAACTCCTGTAGCTGCCGCAGGTCATGCAGCAGCAGCAACAGCGCGAGTGAGAGCAAGAGCAGAGCAGAGTAGCAGCATGAACGAGAGCACGAGCGGAGCAGCAGCACGAATGAGAGCAAGAGTGGAGCAGCAGCACGAATGAGAGCAAGAGCGGAGCAGCAGCGCGACCGACAGCAATAGCAAAGCAGAGCAGCAGCACGAACGAAAGCAAGAGCAGTGCAGCAGCGCGACCGACAGCAAGAATAGAGCAGCAGCGCGAGCGAGGGCCGAAGCAACAGCTAGTGCTGGTGTGGAAGTCGCCGCCGAGGAAACAATGACATGGGGGAGAGACGCCGTGGAATAAGTGGCCGGCGACGGCGCCGTCAATGGAGACCCGCCATGGCTGCTCGGTATCGAGCACCGGCAGCCCCGTGAGATCGAATAAAAGATAAAATGCAACGGTGAGTGCAGAACCTCCTTGGTGGCGCCGAGTAGGCCTCGGCTTCATCGGAGGAAGTGGTGAGGGTGTTGCGGTTCCAGTGGGGCAGGTCAAGACGGCGCTGTGGGGATGGAGGTGGCGCGATAGACGGGGCGAATGTCGGGGCAGCTCCTTGAAGGTGGAGGATGGGGCGGCTGATCCGGCGGGACGACGAGATTGACAACGGATCCTTGTCTGGTGCGGTGGATGAGGGACGTCGAGCTGTTGCTGTGGACGACGTCGTCTGGGAAAAGTCTTCGGCTGGGCGGCGGTCGGGAGGCCGACAGAGGAACATGGGGTTTAGTGGGTTTTGGTGGCCTCGGTGTATGAATGGGGGGGGGACTAAGGGGAAGGTAGGGGAGCCATGGCTTAGGGACGCGCTTGTCTGAAATGTGGGGTAAGTTATGAACGTACCCCCACCGGTTTTGACCACGCGACGTCGAGGCGGCATTTCTGGCTGAGGGGTAGAAGGGGGATTTCGCGTGTCTGGGCTGCGGGACCGATTTCGGATGAGGAGGGAGTTTTCGCGCGCGTCAAAATTTCATGATAACAAGGCGCGGCACGGGTTGAAGAGGCAGGAGTTTCACAGCAGAAGAGACAAAAGATACTCGAGCTTGAAAATTTCGGGATAACAAGGCGCGGATTCCATGTTCCACAGAACAAACTTAACGTGTACAAAAAAACAATTCATACAAGACACAAGAGAGTCATGTCCCCTTTTACTATATTGCTATAAATGCCATTGAAAATACTACAAGAAAAATGTAAACAAAATCGGGAGAAGAAGATTAGCTTGTACAGTACCAAATCAATTCGCACTTCGCTCAACAACAACAAAAAACAAATCAATTCCCACCAAAAGAAAGAGTCATGTCCCTTTTTATATGATTACAAATGGCAGGATCTCGAATTTCAATTTTTGAATCCACGTTATGTTGAATTCGAATATATCCTTAGGTGATCTTGCGGTTTATAATGGATGTAGTCCTACATTTTGATCTTCCATCTTATATGAACATTTTACTCCACCCTATGAATATATATATTGTCGTCTACCATATGGACTAAATTTGAATCAACTTTCCTTATTTGAATACGATTGTTGTCAAGTTATACCATCATTTAAATATTATCTTGATAACAGAAAACATGCATATAGTAGTAATCATATTTCAATATGAACTACATGTACCATGCGATCTCCAATTCAAATATTTGTATCCATTTTATGTTGAATTCAAATCACAGTACATTGGTCTAGGTAGCGAGATGTTCAGGATAATCTAAACCCTGTTTTCATATGTATAAATTTTGGCCGAATTGGGACAAGTTTTGGTATAAGCTTCTTGCAAACCGGAGACTCTCTCAAGAAGCCTCGTGGTTCCGAGAGGGAATGTGTCACCTTTGTGTGCGAAATGATATACGCTGCCTCCCCACCTGATTTTCTTTACAGAGGCAACATAGAACTATATGAGTGCCCTGTTAAATTCGGAATTATTTCGGGTTCATTTGGCCTTTTTTATACATTAATTGAGTTTCTGGTCATTTAATGTGCATAATTCAAATTTGAACTACAAGCACATGCTCTAGTGCACCAAAGTTGGTTGAAAAATATCATGTGTGTCCTCGGGTGAATTTCTAGGTCCCATGCAAGAAATGGGAATGAAATTCAAACATCCGGGCGTCATGGCTCGGCCGAGAACATTGAGAAACTTGGTTTTTAAATTCTTGTAAATCCAAAACACGCCTAAAAATCATGAAACTTGGCATGGTGTCATGTCATGCCACTAACATGTTGTGGTAAAAAAATTGGCTGAATTGGAACAAGTTTTGGTATAAGCTTCTTGCAAACCGGAGCTTCTCTCAAGAAGGCTCATGGTTCTGAGAGGGAGCGTGTCACCTTTGTGTGCGAAACGATATACGCTGCCCCCCCCTTGATTTTCTTTACAGAGGCAACATAGAACTATATGAGTGTCGTGTTAAATTTTGGAATTATTCCGGGTTCGTTTGGCCTTTTTTATACATTAATTGAGTTTCTGGTCATTTAATGTGCATAATTCAAATTTGAACTACAAGCACATGCTCCAGTGCACCAAAGTTGGTTGAAAAATAACATGTGTGTCCTTGGGTAAATTTCTAGGTCCCATGCAAGAAATGGGAATGAAATTCAAACATCTGGGCATTGTGGCTCTGCCGGAACCATTGAGAAACTTGGTTTTTAAATTCCTGTAAATCCAAAACACGCATGAAAATCATGAAACTTGGCTTGGTGTCATGACATGGCACCAACATGTTGTGGTAATTTTGCTGTCCGATTTGCGAAGGCGCACACATTAACAATAAACAAAGTCATTTAGGAACAAGTGTTGTCACGTTACAATCGGAAACACAAGTATTATTGAAACCGTGGGTGTTCTACTTACCATTTACATGCCGCCACACGTCCCCTTTTTTTATTGGCTAGGAGGCGCCATGCGGGGTAGCTATTTGAGTACGGGAGGTGTGCGATCAGACCCCTGCGCGTGCTTACCGGGAGGAGAGCCCTTTGACCTCCATCTGCCGCCCACCTCTCTCCCAAGGTCTCCATTAATGGCGCTCGAGCCATGTTTAATGGTGTGGCTATGTCTCACTCGACTGAGATTTAAGAGAGAAAAAAAGAAAATCTAAAAAGAAAATTTTGCACGGATCTTGATGTAAGATCCGACAAACCTATGTAGCATCTACTGCGACTTATAGCAAGACTGATGAATATATATGGACGACGACAGTGGATAATAATTGTCTTACATATTTAGGAAGATAATTAAAAAAGCCACATGCGGCTACGCCCGAAATACACAAGGGTAAAAGAAGAAGGAAGACACATACAATGATCTGGCTCGCTAATCTCTACTTTCTTGATGCGCTGCAGGTCGCGGAGACTAGTTCTCGCGGTGAGCGGCGATGATCTCTTTCATCAGTTTCATGTCCTTAATACGCTGCTTGGCAGCATCCACGGATTCCTCCACCAGCCTTTCGCCCTCGATGCGGAGCATGGCATTCTCATCCATAAGTTTCTTGATGATGACGCATGTCCTCTTCAACAAGGCAGCGGTCTCCTCCGCCTGCTTCGCCCTTCCGGCGATCTTCGCCCTCAGCAGGTCGCGCTCGGTGCGGAGCTTTGCCTTGTCCTCCCCTAGTCCCCGGATGACGGTAGTAGCATTTTCAAATGAGGCATTCATCTTGTCCTGCAGCTTCATCCAGCCGGAGATCTGACCCATCAGGCCATCGAGCATAGCGCGCATGCGCCTGCGAGAGTCCTCGCCTGCCCGCGAGACATTTTCCCAGGCCCCCGCGGCGCGGGAGGACCTCCCTACTGCATTCACGGCGCGGCGGGACATCTCTACTGCTTCCGCGGTGTGGCCGGACAAGTCTGCTGCATCGACGGCGTGGCGGGACCTCTGTGCTGCTACGGCGGTGCGGCAGGACATGTCGGCTGCTACGGCGGCGAGGCGGGACATCTCTCGTGCTTCCGCTTCCATGCTCGCCTCCCCCTGGTAGTAATCTCTTGACCCAGAACTCATGCGGGCCATGGCAGACGCAAGGGAACGACGATGAAAGACTTGTTTGTTTTTGTGGATGAGGAGTTGAGGAGGAATGTGCAGTCATCTTGGAGTAGAGTATTTATAACCGAGTACTAATACGCTCCTAAGTGGGAAACCGTTTAGGTTTTGATCGGTGTGAACAGGTTTGCAATTAAATATAGCGTGGTAGTAATTTGGAATGTGACGAGATGCAAGCTCAAAATTTATTGACGGTTCTAGTTTCGAAGTGCGGCACAATTCCCGGATGGCGTAACGTGGGCACGCGTTCTCGGTCGTGGTGTAGCAGTTTTGTAATATGCCACGGTGCTTCTCTTTCTACTGCTGTGTACGTGCAATAACTGGCACCGTCGGATACATATCTTACGGTTATTGGGGCGTTTGCCAGGAATAGCCTCGTGGCGAGCTATAGACTAGTCTTTTTTTTCACACGCATTACATCGACACATATCATCTCTCTCCCTCTTTCCTACGCACACACCTTAGTCTCTCAGGACTTCTCGCACATACCATCTCTAGCTCCCTAGGTCGATGCCACCCACATACACTTGTACTTTGAGTTTAGTATGTTATACACGAAGAGAAGAGGTGCACGCATGCACTCGTCCTCTCTCACACACGCATCGGTAGCTATGAATTGTAGTGTTCTCAACCATCCGATTGGCTCTATCATAGGTTCCCATCGCTCCTTGGCCTTCAGATTGAGAAGTTTAAAACGCGGAGGCTAAGCTGGAGGCGAATTGTTTTGGTTAATGTGCGGGCCGCACACGGCACCAACACGACACGAGCTTCGTCTGCCTGGTGCGCAGTCGGGTGAGTACTACTAGTAGTAGTACTACTTTGATGTGTCGCGTCAACTCGCAGAAGTATGCAACACTTCCTCAACAAACAAGGATATAAGCAGCTTATACTTCTTACCCAAAGGATCTTTATATCCAACAGACACAAAATGTCCGTTCCACTGTTGGAAATTACTTTAACTGCTGAGCTGATGTCGAAGTAATTGCTGCATCGCCACCAAAATCCACCATCTCTTAAGCTAAAGTAGACCGAGCTAACCCCTATATTAGCATATTACTAAGATAAACAGAAGGCACTATAGAATCATTTAGGAGGTGAGCTTGTCAATCTGAATGTGGAGGGTAACCGTCCTCGACAACCTAGCCCCGGCCAGCAGCTTGGGCAGAACTATGAAGAAGGTCAGCTCCTACACGGCGACGGCGCGGGGATCCTTGCTGCTTGTCACCTCGATTTCTACCTTGACGGCGTCGGTCCTGCCTTTGGCCTCCCCCGGTGGGCCGTTCTCCCATAGCTTGGCCGTGTAGTGCGGCGGTGGGGACGGCCCCGCTCTGATGCAGACGACCGACACGGCGATTGGCGCCCCATCGTCGAGCACGCCGCCGACCAAGAAAAACACGCGGTCCTCCTCCTTCGCGAACAGCAAGAGCCGCGGCTCCGACACTGGCACTTGCAGCTGGAGCACCTTGCTATACTGGATCCTGGTGACGAGCATGGGATGCACGGTGCTAATGTGGTGGGGGAGCGCCGGCGGCGGGCCTTTGTAGCCGCACACGGGCATGGGGCATTTGAGGCGCGACTGGACACACGCTCTGGTGATCAGCGAGCTTGTGGTAAGTGACGTAGAGCCCACAGCCTTCGTGCGGGCACTCCACCCTCACCGAGGAGAGGACGGCATCCATCGCCGTGTTCCGCACGTTAAAGCCGCCGCCGTGCTCGCACTTCTGGCACTGCCGTTGGTTCCCGGGGCGCTCGCCGCGGTAGTCCGCGCAGGCCAGGTGCCCTCCCTTGCACTGCACAAATCAATCGAACAGCACATCAATCAAGAAACCTGCACCTTGCTCGATTAGCTGAACAGACGAGGTGTATTCGAACCTCATACACTGGAGGCTTCAAGGGGCGGAGGCACAAGGAGCAGTGGAGCAAGGTGACGTCCATAGAGACCATAGAGAGCTCCATCATCGGGTCCTGTTCCGCCGGCATGATCTCGCCCTCCTCGTGCATCACCATCTCTCGCTTTAGGGCCGGGGCATTGGAAAGTTTTACCAGCACATATTCATACTACTTCAAGGTGCATTAAATCAATACATGCAAGTATCAAAAGGAAAGTCACGACATGCATGCATGCGTTGTAATTAATGCATTGGTAAACGCAAATTATTGAAATATATCGAGTGCACTACTTTGATGTGTTGCGTCAACTCGTACAACAAGGAGAAGTTTGATTACAACGCCCTCTCCCTCACCCATGAGTGTGGTGGCTCGCAGGACTAGAGAAGCTTTCGCTACACGCTCTCCCTCCCGCACGCGGTGGACATGCAGCAGTTCATTCGGTGTCAGATGGCCAGAAGCATACTAGTAGTACTCCACTATAGTAGTACCATCATTGTTCGATTCCCGAAGAGGCGAAGAGCCAAGCGCAACCCGAACGCTCGTGTGGCAGTTTCATGTGTATAGGGGAGGTAGTATAGTAACGTAGTCTAAGATAGCGTGTACCGTGCCTCTAAGCTTAAAATTGTTGGAGTCGGCTCCATGCTATGAGGCCGCCTCGAAGCATTTTTTTTATTAAATTAATCTTCTGGCCCTACCTGTCATCCTGGTTATTGTAGTTTGCACGCTGATCTGATCAAGAGAGGAATATATATTTTAATTTGTGGTGGGGTAAATGTTAGAGTTTGCAGCAAATATTGTACAATGTGTGTCTTTTAGCCAAGTTTAGAGGCAAGCATGGGGGGCCGTGCTATGATGTGTCGCGTCAACTCGTACAACAAGGAGAAGCTTGATTACTAGTAGTACGCCATCTCCCTCGCCCATGCGCGCGGTGGCTCGCAGACGAGGAGAGGCTTTTGCTTTTACTACTCCTACAACAAGCTCTCCCTCACCCACGCGGTGGACGAGACATGCAGCAGTTGATTCGATACTATAGAAGTAGTAACATCATTGTTCGACTTCTCGAAGAGGCGAAGAGCCAAGCGCAACCCAAACGTGGCAGTTGCTAGTAACATGCTTTTGTTACTAGTCCATGCTACTACCTTCATAATGGGTAGTAACATATGGATGGTAACATACAAGCCTTCATTAATTGAGACATAGACTCATTTTACCTCAGGGTGTGTTATGTTACAGTAACATATTATGTTACCACAAGCATCTCTCCCCTCAATAACTCCATGCCACATAAGCAAATTTGTCTTACTCCCACTATGACTAGCCTTAATAGTATAGCCCTGTAAACCGGAAAGGAGGGACTACTCCCTCCGTTCCTAAATATTTGTCTTTCTAGAGATTTCAACAAGTGACTACACCGTAAATGAGTACATACGGAGCAAAATGAGTGAATCTACACCGTAAATAAATACTCCCGCTGTTCCTAAATATAAGTCTTTTTAGAGATTTCAAATGGACTACCACATATGGATGTATATATAGACATATTTTAGAGTGTAGATTCACTCATTTTGCTCCGTATGTAGTCACTCATTGAAATCTCTAGAAAGACAAATATTTAGGAACGGAGGGAGTACGTATTAAGTTCTCTCCCTTGGTCGCGGTGCACAATATTGAGTATACTACTACTGACTAGTCTCTTTTTGACACGCATTTACGTTGATACGGCTTGAATGCCAACGAGGGAGAGGGTAGCGGTTCCCGAAACGCTGAACGGTCAATGATGCCTCCGCATTCAATTAGCATGCAGAGGTAAGTAATTGGAGAAGCACAATGGAGCCAGCACGATGTGAATGCAACGCAGCTTGAACTCTCATATAAAGGCGCCCCACCACTCCAATCCATCTACTCCTAGTCTCTGCGAAACACTGCCCACTCCAATCCAAGACCAAGACCAAGTGACCAGAAGCCACAAGCACCCATGGCGTCGATGGAAGCGAGCGGCAGTCGACTGTGCCGGATCGTCCAAGATGCCGGCCTGCGTCCCCGCACTATGCAGCGTTTCCAGACGGTGCTGGCGACCGCCGGCGTCATAACCCTCTTCGACGCCGGCTTCGCCTCTCACATGTGCGAGATGATGGTCGGCTCCATCCGCAAGTTCACCATCGTCAAGAAGCGCGCGGACGACCTTGCTGTACTGCTCCAGCTCGCGCGCCCAGGCTCCTCGTTGCCTGCCACCCTCATAGGCCTCCAAGGTGACGAACTCTTTGAAGCACTGGTGGCCCTGCAGCTGCCGGAGGTCGCGATGAAGAATGTGCACCTCGAGGTCGCGCTCGCCACGCAGCGCCTCGCCATGCAAGAAACCGTCGACCTGCACATCCACGTCTATGAGGAAATCATCTACTTAGGACACTACAAGGCCAGTGAGGACAGAAAGGCGTTGGCCTTCTTCCAGCGGCTGGAATCTTTGGACGCCAATGTTCAGAAGCACGTCGACCTGGCCACGAATGCTGCTACTACTTAGCCACCGTTCGGTGGGCCGGCGCCCTGAGTCGAGGAGGTGGACGTCGTCGATGGATGCATCTTTCTTCTTGCCTCATGTAACCAGCACTGCATCGCCTCGTGGCCTTAATGTTTTATTAGTGTATGGCATTTTTATTCCAGTCGTAAATGACATGTGTGATCCCTTGCTCTTATTTGGCATTAATTATATGTAGTATCACTGTCTTCGTCCTGGTGTACTACCTAGGTCCTGGTTTATTAGTCCCTTTTTTAATTTGTGCTAAATTTTAACCAAAGATTTAACTGACAAAATGTTAGTGCATGTCAACAAAAATTATATCGTTTGATATGTATTTGAACATAGTTTTCAATGATATAATTTTGGTGACATGCATGAACCTTTTGTTAGTCAAATTTATGGTCAAAATTTAGCACAGATTACGATGGGGAGCAATAAACCAGGACGGAGGTAGACTGGTCCGTCACCATCATGTTTTGTGTCTAATTTTGACTTCAGCGACCCAACCTACATGGAGGGAGTACTGTATATATTGGCGCAACAACCAAACTTATATATTCAAAACTGAGTGTTACTACATATCACGAGTTCAAAACGAGAAAGTGGAACAAGTACAGCATGCCCGTGCCGTTCGCGTCACACCACCACATGGTCTGTCCGGCACGCCTCTCAAGCTAGGGAACGTTTGTTGTCTTAGCATTTTCATTGTCAGGTGGGACCGCAGTTGAGCAAACCGACTATCGGCAAATCCCCACCCCGCCCATAGCGCGTCGGCGAAGTTAGAATTGGAAGAGAGAAACGAGGGAGAAGAGCTAGCTGTAGCACGGACGCTATTGTCAGATGGGACTCGTGTTGATAGAATAGGAGTACTGAGTACTCCTACCTCTTTTTTTAGGGAAAAAGTAGTCGTACGTCTAGTACCACTAGTTGGGTGCGTGCGACCTATACCTGTCATCACTTTAGGTCTCCTTTTCGTTCACCTCCTTTTCGAACCGCAGCTACACTTCATAGTACATATTTTTTCACGCATTTATCCTCCTATATGTACTCCTAGGCTATTTCTACGTGCTTCCTTTCACCGACATGTGGGACATAGAGCATCTGGGTCGTAGTGCATGCACGACTCGGAGCATATGCAATCATGCCGGCGTACTTTACATTTCAGACCTCACGAATTACATGCAAACCCCCCGCAGAAGAATAAATAAATAAATGAATTACTACATGCAAACTGGATTATTTTCATAGAAACCGGAGCACGTTCATTAAATTTTGGACATAACACATTTACTCCCTTTGTTTTTATTTAGTCTGCGTATTAGCTTTTGTAAAATTCAAGCCTTGTAAACTTTGACAAAGTTTATAAACAAAAATATTAACATATACAATAATAAATCAATACCATTAGATTCATCATTGAATGTACTTTCACATCATTTTGATTTTTTATGATAAATATTTATATATTTTTCTATAAACTTGGTCAAACTTTACGAAGTTTGACTTCAGTCAAACCTAATATCCAGAGTAAATAAAAACAGAGGGAGTATAAAAAATGACTGGACCTAAACCAGTCTATGGGCCTCTTTGATTCGCAGGATACTGAAAACACAGGAATGGGGAAAGTATGATGGCGATGAACCGAGAGGAGGAGTATTGTACATGCTAGAGACTGTACTGTAGCACATTGTTTTTTATGGCTATATCACCACATTGTTTTCTATGGCCTATCGCCTGCTGGTTCACTGGGCTGCCGTGGTTCGCACTCCTCCGACGTGAGTAGTACTAGTATATACACTATATATACCGCATGATTCTTTGCTCCTTCTTACTTCGCCGACATGTGGGAGAGCCAGCATCCGGGTCGACGTGTCATGCACCAGATTAGAGTTGGGAATGGAAGGGGGGCATCACCCCGGTCGTAGCGTCGGTAATTAATGACTATAGTGAGTAGTCATATCACAAGACCCCATCTTTCCAGCAGTAACGCGCTGTCAAATCAAATAGCCCTACCTTTCCAGCAGTAAGTTGAATCCGCTACTCCCTCACCCTCCTCGCCTCTCTGTCAAACCGGCTACACGAAAACTGCCGCGCGTACTGCCCGGGAAAAGCCCCGCCCTCAACTTTTAACTACTCATAGTATAATTTTGTATCGATGAATTGCGCCATGGAGAAGAAAACCAAAAGAAAAAGGTGGTACATGTAAACAAATACAGTTCAAGCTCTAGCTAGCGATTCGGAATGTAAACCGTGCATGTGTTTATACGTATATGTTACTTCAAAGTACTGAGTCCATTGATGCAATGTGGTCAAATTGTACCATCGATATCTCAAAGCCAAAATAGTTCGAGCTTGTTCGTTCCATATAAATAGTACTATATGTTTATTCACCCGTGGGGTTGTTCAATGAATGGAGGGCCGGGGAGCACAAGTGAATACTACTACTAGTAAGTAGGAGTAGTACAGTTAGTCACGTCAAATAGAGAGTTTCTTTTCTTTAATGCCACGTACACAAATTGAAACGCTTGTTGTGGAGAGAAAAAGATAATCACTCCACTATATATATAGGCAGGGGCCTGAGCGCTTGCTTTACTACGGTTGCTCTCTTCATTCTCTCATCCTCTCCAGATCTAAACAAGACAGCGGTAGCGACATTTTCTCTCTGCTCACCGCTGGTCACAGATCCGGCTGGATCCCTTCGGCCGGTGTGTGTAGGGGACTAGGTGCATCGTTCACGCGGTCATCGGCATCCAGGGAGGAAACACACAGCTACCGGCGGGTCCTGATCCTCTGCCCGTGCCATTCTGTCCGACACAGCGCCGGCTCAGGAGGTCCTCCGACCCTTCTTCCTCCCTGCCATATTGTGCGCAGATCCGACATGCCGCCGGCCTCCTAGCCACATCACGACGACCCTCAGGTATAAGTTCCTTTGAAAGCGGCCTTGCTCTACTGCCCCAGCTCCCCACGTGTCTACATGTGGATCTTTTTCTACTTCCATCAGCTCTTCCAAAGCCACCTAAATTTTTAGTATTATTAGAGGTAAAGCTAGTTCATGCAGTCAAATCTAGGACTTGGTTCAAACAACGAAGAAAGGGGGGAAAGTTGTAGCATGAATCTAGGACTTGATTCAAAGAGGAAATAATAGGGGGAAAGTAGTAGAGACTGGATACCCAACCGGTCTCTTGGTTGAAAAGGGAAATAAAGGGAAAAGGCAGTACAAACTGGATAAGGAACAGACCTATTATTGGTTGAAAAAAGGATAGAAAGTGGCGGCTGGTGGACAAGTCAACAGAGTATGTCCAGGATTAGATTTGCTGCCCTCACATAGTAAAAGGTCTCCAGGATTAGATTTGTTGCCCTCACAGAGTATGAACAAACTCGGCATCACCACTTTATGCCTCCTTGTAGGTACATTGTGCTGATGCGTCCACTGTTGCATGTCCTTATACCAACTTTTTGCTATTGTTAATGTAAGGGCGCATGTAAAATGAAGCAATCACACTGTTACTGTAAGGACATGTCTAACCAGTGTTATTGTTAATCTAATGCCTCCAGTAATATGATGCCATTAAATTGTGTTACAAATGGTACTCCTGTTGTTTTCCCCAGTATGATAAGTAAGTTGCTTCTTTACGCTACTGAGTGTCCTGGTGTCCCCACTGTCCCATGCCCTTAAACCAACTCTTTAGCTGTTGTTGATCTACTGTATCTGGTAAACAAGCAATGCCACCTTAATGTTGCTCAATTTTAGTGCAACTACTAAAGAAGAACCTGTCAGCTCATGACAGCAAGTACTTCTTGCTAGCTACATGATGCAATCTTTGCTTCATTTCAGGCAGACTGCAGAAAAAGGTCGCATGAATTGAATCATCCGAGTGGATCTGCAGGTTCACCACATCGAGTCATGGCGGCATAGGGCCCCTCTCTCAGTTATGGTTCCCATGACCAGGTATGTTCCTTTTTGGTTGATTTTGACTCTGCATCCAGCTAGTGATCTTGTGCTACTGTTTTGGCACGGCTACTGCCACTGATAAAATGAAGTAATAATACATTTAAAATAGAGCTACTGTCTTAGCTACCATTTCATTTCCAATGTAGATAGCTTGCAGAAGACCTATCCGGCAGAATCAATTCCATGTGCATTGCATCAATCACATAGCTGCACTGAACTAGTTGAGTCCATCACGCCTACCGTTGAGGTGGCGCGGGCCACCTCTCTAACTGGCGGGCGCCACAATTTTAGTTGAAATGCACAAAAAAGTGATTGAAATGAGTCGACGCTCCTCCTTCTACTGCTACACTGAGGTGTTAATGGATGTCAACGAATCGTCTTCATGGCAAGATACGGCGACATGAAGAATAACTTGATCTCCCAAAGTCATCTCACATAGGTCAGTACTGTCCTTTATCAACATGATTGTGCTTTTTCATACTGTGCTAACGTTGTATTTTTTAATAAAGCTATTCTATCGCAATCTTTTCTCGTTTTGGAAATAAAGTTGCTTTAACTAGTGCCAATATTATAGTAATCATGCTCTTTCTTATCTATGCAAACAGGATACTCAACTACAGATGTTGTGATGGTCAAAAGCATTCGCCCAGGGTTGTATGACACGGCTAGCCAAGATGGATTTAATCACGAGATTCACTTTATCCAAAGGCTCTAAAGTGCCACGCGTGTGTGCAAGGTAGAAAGATATATTTCAGGACGTTGATTGATGATTCCACTAGATTCTGCTATGTGTATTTGTTAAATACTAAGGATGAGGCTCTATACACACTACTTCAAAATCTAGAAGGCCCTCTTGTGCATATATTGGAAGTGGTAGTGCCACCAGTGATGCAGAATATTTCAGGTGCCAATGTTTGACCTGCGTGGCCTTAAAAAGGACTGGTTTCAATGTTTAAGCAAATCCTTGGATCAAATTGCTTACATGAAGCATCAATCAATTTTTATTTATTTGTTCACATTCTCACAACGTTTGAGTTGTACACTGACGATTGGCTCTGAGCTGTGAATCATTGAGATGTGTAGGCATCTTTGTTGTATTTATTATTATTTGAATCTAATGGGTTGGTTCTGAATCTTGCAAGCTGGGAATCATTGTGATGTGTAGGCATCTTTGTTTTACTTATTATTTGAATCATATTGGTTGGTTCTGAATCTTGCAAGCTGGGAAACACGGCATGATGATGCAGAGGACATCAACCATAACTAGTTGTTCAAACTTGGTAGTATTGTCTGTGTGAAAGTGCGGCAAGTGAGCTGATCGTTTGTGTCCTGAGAATAATAATTCTAATTGCTGGGCATGTTGATCCTGTGGCACTGATAGAACGAGCTAATTCTATGGTTGTTTTAAGAATAAATTTTAATTAAAGCTAATAAAATTTATGTAAAGTGACCACTAACACTTACTATTACAGTACCAATACAGACCCGCTCGTGAACCCGAGGGGGCATGTTCTGCCGGGCGTGCAGCGGGCGAGGGAGGTGTAGTAACTGTTGTCGCCTATACACACTCAGTTTACTGTTGGATGTAGTTCCCCAAGAGCAGAAAAATGAACTGCTGCCACCGCCTACCCACTCGTTCACCGTTGATTGCAGTCCCCCAAGATTGGAAAAATGAACTGCTGCTGCGGCGGTGCCGCCCCCAGTACCCCAGTACACATCGATCGTCTTCATCCCCCTGCCCCCAATCCCCACAAACGGGAACCGCCACATCAACTCTGCGTGAGAAGAGACTTCAATGGCAATCCGAGGGGTGAGCCTGCTGGATATGGACTTCAGCAAGGAGTTCACCTTTGAGTTCGACATTCAGACCCATGGCAGCACCAAGTTGAATGTGATGTGCACCAATGATCCGGATTCGGTGAAGCTCTGCCTCGCCAAGTTCAAGCAGTACCCACAGGAGGAGAAAGCACAAGGTCGCGGGACTAGGCCTTGTGCCCATCCATTCGTCTCCTGACAGGGACCAGCGGATCGCCGTCGCCCAGGTATGCGTGCGGGACGAGGTTCTTGTCTACCACTGCTGTAGGGCCACCAGAGGTTCTGGAGCATCTGGTGCAACAAGCTTGTCGACATCCAGAAGCATTACAAGATCATCGGCAACGGGCAGGAGAAGGACTCCGTGGTTGACCTTGCCACGACCATCATCGACGCCTGCTACGCCAACATGAAATAAGACGTCGATACTAAGAACCTGAACACGTGGGACGTACCTCTGAATCTAGCCTACATAACCTACGCGGCCAAGGATGCATACGCATGCTACGACATGTACAGGCGGATCTTGGACATGAGGGCGTGTCTGCTTCCCGTAACCGACGAGTACACGGACAGCCGCAGCGTCATGATCAAGCGTGCCAGGAAGGTCTAGATGATGTACTTTATCTGTTCAAGCACCTTTATCATCTGAGTGTTTCATGCATTAGCCTATGCGTCGTAATTATCTGTTTTATCCGAAATATTTCATCTAAGAACCCATTAACCTGTTTGCTTTTTCTTAGTGGCTATTTGCTTATGTATGTAACTAGTTCACTGGGCTGCCGTGCTTTGAATCTCCTTCCTCCCAACATATTCCCCTTCTCAGGTGGACCCAGCAGGTCTCATACACAGACATCTGGGACCAACCACCTATCCATTTGTATTTCTTTATTTTGTTCAATCTTTCATCCTCTTCCTACAGCGGCTGGCGGCGCTGCCGCGCACGCCTCGGTGACCCATCCTAGCCTATGGCGCTGGCCAGGCCATCCCTCTACTCCAGCACATTCTCTGGCGGCAGCAGCTCCATTGGCCCACCCTACACCCGAACAAGTCAACCCTCGTACTCCCCTCCGCCTGCGTCTTCCCCAGCTCTGGTTCGTTCGGTCCGAGGTCTTGATGTCGTCCTCCGCCTTGGTGCTCTCGCCGCGGCGCCGCCGTCTGTCGTTCCCAACATGGTCAACAAAACAAGAGGAATCAGGAGACAACTATTTGTCGAGAGGCTGACTATCCCGGGCCCACTAGGTCCATGGCCTAGGTTTTGTTGTTTAACATGCGCAGCCCACGACATGCAGACACAGTTGATCCAGCTGGTTTCAACTTTTTTTTGGGGTCCAGCAGGTATCAAGCGGCCTCTGGGCCTCCCAGCCTAGCTTGTCTATAACATCAGCAACCCAAGTTATGTTTGTTTTTTCAAGACGACGCACAGCTCAGTTCTATTTTTCTATAAGAATGCAAAACTGAACCTATGTTTTCCCTTCTATAATAGTATATATATTTATATTTATATTTATACCTTATTTTATTACATATATATAATAGAAACAACATAAGGTTCCGTTAAACCTGTCGTTCGTCAAACCATTGTATAGACCTTCCCACTTGCTTTATTTTTCATTTTTATTAATCATATATCTGAATTTTCTCCCACTTTCTTTTTCGATGTAATCTGAGTTTTCTCCGAGTATTTTTCCCTAGAACCAACTCAACTGTCCCACGTCTAGCCTAAAAAATAATAATACCCCAAGTCCTATTAACTCATCAAATTAAAATGATATTTTATTTCGTAAATCGAAAGTTCTTACAAAATAATAATAATAATTGTTTATATATAACTTGGCAAGTTAACTCCTGGTGTATGCGTACATAAGCTTGCAAAAAGATTTTACCGACCAATGCAGTAATAGACGTGCAATCACGTGTTTATGTTTTTATAACATTTCTCCGTCCAGCCCAACATGATATTTTCACCCAGCCCAGCAAGTCTGCGGATTTCGAGAAAAATGCAAATGGGCATTAAATTCTAACATAATATATAAACGGGCTGCATAGACGCTACATCATTGTTTCACCCAGCCCACCAAATGGACTATCGGGGGGATAGACCCCGGGTAGCCTCATACGCACCCCTTAGCATTTCAAGACATCGGGGCTAGCAAAGCCCCTCACGCCAACCGGTCGTCTGGCCGGTTCCCAGGGCCGACTGGAACCACGCGGTCGGCTTCCAGAAGACGGCGCACCATGGAAGGCAGGTTTGGGGGCGGGCCGGCTTCCATCAGCCGGCCCCTCCTTCCCCCTCGGAGTCCGCACTCACCCTCTACAATGGGACGGGGCGTGGCAAAAGTGCCACCTGCCTCCCCCGAATCCCGGAGGAGCGTGGCTACAGTACGAGATGACCCAACGGCTACCTACCAGCCTGGCGCAGGACTGTAGCCATGCGACTCATGACACGGCCCCCGTCAGCAAGGACCATGCTGCGGCAGTAGGCAATCAGCATGGCCCACAGGCTTCCAGAAGACGGTGCATCCCTCGAAGGCGGCATTGGGGGCGGGCCGGCTTCCAGCAGCCGGCCCCTCCTTCCCCTCGGAGTCTGCGCTCACCCACTACGACAAGACGGAGCGTGGCTACAATGTGCGCTGACCAAGCAGCCACCTACCCGCCTGGCGCGGGACTTTAGCCATGCGACTCGTGACGCGGCCTCCGTCATCAAGAGCAGAGCTATAGCAAAAGGCAATCAGCGTGGCCCGCAAGCGGCGGGCCCTACCTGTCGGCCAGATTCTCAGCAGCCGGCGGGGCCCTCCAGAGGCGGGCCCCAGCAGCCGGCGGAGAACCCGGCGACCCTAGACACTGACGTCCGGGTCCTACACCCAGCCGTATTACCATTGTACCCCTGGGGGGGGTTGGCCTATAAAACCCCCCAGGGCTCACGCTTGCAAGGCATTGATCCTTCATCCCACACACACCATAGCTAGGAGAGGAGAGGTAGCTCTACCCTTCTTCTTCCTCTAGCAGCACAGCTCTAGGAGCAACCTTGTACACTCTCTGATCATAGTCATCATGCGGAGACCCCGCAGAGCAGGACTAGGGGTGTTATCTCTCCGGAGAGCCCTGAACCTGGTTACATCTCGCGTGCGATCGAGCTCGTGCTCACTCCCGCTTCCAGGGCCCGACGATGTCCTCTTGGCTCCACCCATGATAAGCCACCCCCTCGCATCTAACGTGAGATTACCACGACAATTGGCGCCCACCGTGGGGCCGTTCACGGCATCGGCCGGTGATACGTTCTAGATGGGAACCGCTTTCCTCTCCGGCGAGCACATCGCGGCCGGCCTGATCAGCCAGCCCGATACACTCACTCGCGCTCGCACCAGCGCATCGTCCGACGCAGGAGCCGTTTGCCCCGCAAGCTGCCTCGTCAACCTCTTCGGGAATCTCAGCCTCTCCGATGCAGGCGACGCCGACGGGTTCCCCGGCGACGTGGTGGTCATCGACGACCCGCTCCCCCCGTCTCTAGCGTCGCCTCTGCCGGCGCGCTCGACGCCGGCGTCTTCGTGGAGGTGATGGTCACTGGCAACAGCCATGACTCTAGCGGGGCCGTCCAGGACCCATTGCGAGCAGCAATGCAGGACCTGGCGGCTCCCGTCGAAGCCAACGCCGAAGCGGCAGCGCTAGAAGAAATCCGCTTCAAGCTCCTCGACAGCGCCACCAAGATGGCGGCCTTGAAGCGTCGCGCTGAGGCCAACCAGCGTGAGATCGACCGCATAGCTAGTGGCACGCCGGCCGCGGCCGAGCCCAGCAGTGTTGGCACCGTCCGGCAACGCGACGCGGCTATCGCCAGCATGCTGGGAGTCGGGCATTCGATCTACGACACCCCGGTGCAGAACCTGCGCGCCACGCAGGCGACGATAGAAGAACTCGAGAACCTGGAGGGCAACGAACGACGCAGCCAGCTAGACCGCCTTCAGGAGCTCCTCAACACCGCGAACACACAGCAAGATGCATGCAACCGCGTGGAGGGAGCCCGCCGGCAGGCCGACCCCTCGGAAGGAAACCTTCCTCCCCGCCACGAGAAGGGGGCGACCTCCCGGTCCCCAAGCGGCGGCGGCCGCGACCAGCGAAACCCGGAGCCGGCTGCTCGCCGCAGCTGACGCTCCCATGCGACGGTTGCGAACAGCCGGCAAGTTCCTCCAAGCGCGGAGGGCCGGCACCAGCAGGATGAACGTCCCCCTCCTCCCCGCAGGGAGAGGCGGGCGTCTCCGGCATCGGTTGACCACCCGACCCTGGGGGGCCGGCTAGGCCCCCGCGAAGCAGTCGGTGAGAATGACGCTCGTCACCGGATCGAGCGGCTGGCTCGGTCCCTGGTAGTGGAGGAGGAGGACACAGTCGGCCCGGCCTGCTTCGGCCCCCGCATCCGTGACGAGCCCTTCCCCAAAGAGTTCACGCTCCCTTGCGACACTCCCAAGTACACCGGAGCCGTGAAGCCGGAAGATTGGCTGACCGACTACGCCACAACTGTCAGTATAGCGAACAGCAACAAGCGCGTTGCCGTGAAGTATGTTCCGCTCATGCTACAGGGCACGGCCCGGACATGGCTGAACAGCCTCAAGGCCAACAACATCAACAGCTGGTTGGACTTCAGCGATGTCTTCATCCACAACTTCAACAGCACCTACAAGCGGCCTCCCAAGCCTCGCCAGCTCTCCATGTGCATTCACGGGCCGGACGAGTCCGCTCGCGACTACCTGACGTGTTGGGCCGAGTTGCGCAACTCCTGCGAAGGGGTGCATGAGGTGCAGGCCATCGAGTACTTCACCGCCGGGTGCCCAGAAGGCACCCTGCTCAAGCACAAGCTTCTGTGCGACGAGCCGGCTACCCTGGACGAGCTCCTGGTGGGGGCGGACAAGTACGCCACGGCCGACTCCTCCATGAAGTCGGAGATCTGGGTTGACGCGTCCGGGAAGGTGATCCCGTCGGCTTCTCCAGTGCCGGCTGGTGACTCCAACCGGCACCAGCAGCCGAACGACAACAAGCGCAAGGCCCAGCAACCGGCTTCCAACAGCCGGCAGGTGGCCACCGTCGAGGATCAGCAGCCGGCTTGCCAACCCGGCCCCAAGTGTCAGCGGGGCGGCAAGGGCGCCTGGCTGCCTGCCTTCTCATTCGAGCAGGCCCTCGACGCCCCGTGCAAGTTCCACAGCGGCGCGAAGCCGTCCAACCATACAACCCGGCAGTGCAGCTGGCTCACCCGAATCACCAAGGGTGAGGGCTTGCCGCCTCCTCCAGCCGGCCCGGCGGCTCCGGCTGCTCAACAGCCGGCCCGCACTGTCGGCATACTCCAAGATGAATTCCCCAACGAGAACGCCACTTACGTCGTCTTCACCAGTAAAGCCGACGACAAGCACAGTCGGCGTCAGCAACACCACGAGGTGAACGCTGTCATTCCAGAGGTCCCCTAATTCATGCACTGGTCTGAAAGGCCCATCACTTGGAGCCACGACGACCATCCGGCTGTGATGCCCTCGCCGGGTGCTTATGCCATGGTGCTGGACTCCACCTTCTCAACCGAGAGGCGGGCTTGCCGCTTCTCCCGAGTCCTGATAGACGGCGGCAGCAGCATCAACATCCTCTACCGCGACACCATGAAAAAGCTGGGTATCAAGGAGAAGCAACTCCAGCCTAGCCGGACCGTGTTCCATGGCATTGTCCCTGGGCTTTCCTGCTCTCCAATTGGCAAGCTCAAGATCGACGTCCTGTTCGGCGACAAGACCCACTTCCACCGCGAGCCCATCTGGTTCGAGGTGGTCGACCTGGACAGCCCCTACCACGCGCTCTTGGGCCGGCCCTCACTGGCCAAATTCATGGCGGTTCCGCATTACGCGTACCTGAAGATGAAGATGCCTGGTCCCTAGGGCATCATCACCATTGCCGGCAACTACAAGAAGTCACTCACGTGCGCCGCGGCCAGCTCCCAGCTGGCCGAGTCCCTCGTCATCGCCCAAGAGAAGCGCCTCCTTGACCGGGCTGTGGCCATGGCCAGCGGGCAGCCAGCCATGCCTTCCGACCCCAGGGAGGTTGAGGCTGAGGGCTCCTTCCAGCCAGCCAAGGAAACCAAGAAGATCATCTTGGACTCGGCGCACCCAGAGAAGTACGCTGTCGTGGGGGCTAATCTCGACAGCAAATAGGAAAGCGAGCTCGAAGACTTCCTCTGTGAGAATCGAGACATCTTTGCATGGTCCCCCAAGGACATGCCGGGTGTTCCGAAGGATTTCGCCAAGCACAAGCTGCATGTGCGGCCGGATGCTAAGCCGGTCAAGCAACCCCTCCGCCGCCTATCAAAAGAGAAGAGAAGGATCGTTGGTGAAGAAATCGCCCGGCTTCTGGCAGCCGGCTTCATCATGGAAGTGTTCTACCCGGACTGGCTTGCCAACCTAGTCCTTGTTTTGAAGAAAAACAACAAGTGGCGCATGTGTATCGACTACACTAGCCTCAACAAAGCCTGCCCCAAGGATCCGTTTGCCTTGCCCCGAATTGATCAAGTGATCGATTCCATGGCCGGCTGCGAGCTTTTGTCCTTTTTGGACGCCTACTCAGGCTACCACCAGGTCAAGCTGGACCCGGCCGATCGACTGAAGACCGCCTTCATCACCCCTTTCGGAGCCTTCATCACCATGATGTTCGGCTTGAGGAATGCCGACGCCACCTTTCAGCGCTGCATGCAAAAGTGCCTTTTGAAGCAACTCAGCAGAAACGCCCCCGTCTATGTGGATGACCTAGTGGTGAAGACGAAGAAGCGCGGTACCCTTTTGGAGGATCTCAAGGAGACCTTCGCCAACCTGCGCCGTTTTCAGATCAAGCTCAACCCGGAGAAGTGCGTCTTCAGAGTACCAGCCGGCTAGCTCCTTGGCTTCCTTGTTTCTGAGCGTGGGATAGAGTGCAACCCCGTAAAGATCGAATGAAGGGACCGACCGGACTGCGGGACGTCCAGAAGTTCACCGGGTGCCTAGCACCTCTCAGCCGGTTCGTCAGCCGGCTGGGCGAGAAGGCCCTCCCTCTATACCAGCTGATGAAGAAGACCACATGCTTCGAGTGGACCGACCAGGAGGACGAGGCCTTCCTCCAGCTCAAGCGGATGCTGTCCACTTCGCCTGTTCTGGCCGCTCCGGCTGCTAAAGAGCCCATGCTCCTCTACATCACCACCACCAACCGGGTCATCAGCACGGTGATTGCTGTCGAGTGCCCAGAAGCCGGCAAGGCACAGCCGGTCCAGAGGCCGGTCTACTACTTAGCGAGGTGTTGTCCGCCTCCAAGCAGAACTACCCCTACTACCAGAAGATGTGCTACGGCGTGTACTTTGCCGCCAAGAAGCTGAAGCAGTACTTCCAGGAGCACACCATCACGGTCATCTGTACCGCCCTCCTTGCCGAGATCATGAGCAACCGAGATGCCTCGGGCCGGGTGGCCAAGTGGGCCATCGAGCTAGCTCCCCACACCATCCTCTACCAGCCCCGCACCGCCATCAAGTCCCAAGCGCTGGCCGACTTCCTTGTCGACTGGGCTGAGACCCAGTACCTGCCGCCTGCGCCAGATTCCACGCATTGGCGGATGCACTTCGATGGTTCGAAGATGCGCACCGGTTTGGGAGCCGGCATTGTCCTCACCTCTCCCAAAGGCGACAAGCTGAAGTACACGCTGCAAATCCACTTCGCCGCCTCCAACAACGTGGCCGAGTACGAGGCACTCGTTCACGGGCTCCGACTGGCCAAGGAGATCGGCATCCGCCGCATCTTATGCTACGGTGACTCGGACCTTGTGGTCCAACAGTCTTCTGGTGACTGGGACACCAAGGACGCCAACATGGCCAGTTACCGCTTCCTCGTCCAGTAGATCAGCGGATACTTTGATGGGTGCGAGTTCATCCATGTGCCACAGGCCGACAATGAAGCAGCCGACGCCCTCGCACGGATTGGCTCTACTCGGCAAGCCATACCAGCCGCCGTTTCCCTCGAGTGCTTGCGCAAGCCGTCTATCCAGCCTTCGCCAGAATGAGAATCCATCTTCGTGCTGGCTGACCTTGGAGCAGCCGGATCCGGCTCGGGGACTTCAGCAACTGGCCCGGGGACTTCTGCAGGCGGCCCGGGGGCTGCAGCACCTAAACCCGGCTCGGGAACTCCAGAACCCGGCCCGGGGACTACTGCAGTCGGCCCCGGGACTTCCGTGACGCAACAGGGAGCGGCCGCCTCCAACCCACCGCCTCCCAACCCGGCCACCCTGGCGCTGGTCGCCGTCATGACGGTGGTAGAAGCCCCGTCTTGGGGGCAGCCCATCCTCAACTTTCTGGTGAGCCGCGGGCTCCCAGCCGACGAGGTGTTGGCCCGGTAAGTGCAACGCCGGGCGACTGCATACACGATCATCAACAGAGAGCTCGTCAGGCGCAACCTGACTGGTGTCTTTCAGCGCTGCGTCGAGCCAGAGAAGGGCATAGCAATCCTCAGGGACATTCATCAAGGCGAATGTGGCCACCATGCCGCCTCCAGAGCCCTCGTCGCCAAGGCTTTCCGCCATGGTTTCTTCTGGCCGACTGCTCTGGACGACACCAAAGAGTTGGTCCGGAAATGCAAAGGGTGCCAGCGTTTCAGCACCAAGCAGCACCAGCCGGCCTCAACCCTCAAGACTATTCCCATCACCTGGCTGTTTGCCGTATGGGGACTGGACATGGTGGGCCCATTCAAGACTGCCCGCGGCGGCATGACCCATCTGCTGGTTGCCGTGGACAAGTTCACGAAGTGGATTGAAGCGAAGCCGATCAAGAAGCTGAACGGCCCCACAACCGTTACATTTATCGCGGATATCACCGTTCGATACAGCATCCCGCACAGCATCATCACCGACAACGGCACGAACTTCGCCAAAGGACCTCGCATCGATTGCTCACCCGCAGTTAAACGGCCAGGTGGAGCGAGCAAACGGCCTCATTCTTTCCGGCATCAAGCCTCAGCTAGTCGAGCCGCTGGAGCGCTCGGCCGGCTGCTGGATCGAGGAGCTGTCGGCCATCCTTTGGAGTCTCCAGACCACGCCAAACAGATCAACCTGCTTCACACCTTTCTTCCTCGTGTACGGGGGAGAGGCCGTCATCCCAACGGACATCGAGTTTGACTCGCCTCGCATCACCCTGTACATGGAGGCGGAAGCAAAGGAGGCCCGCGAAGACGGCGTTGACTTGCTCGAAGAGGCCCGGCTGCTGGCACTTAGCCGGTCCGCCATCTACCAGCAGAGCCCACGCCGCTACCACAACAAGAAGATCAAGCCGCGTGCTTTCCGCGAGGGCGACCTTGTGCTCCGGCTGATCCAGCGAACAGCCGGCCAGCACAAGCTCTCGGCTCCTTGGGAGGGGCCTTTCATCATCAGCAAGGCCCTGGGCAACGACTCCTACTACCTCATCGACGCACAGAAGCCGAGGGCACGCAAGAGGGACACAGCCGGCCAGGAGTCGGACACCCATGGAACGCGAACCTTCTCCGCCCATTTTACAGTTGATGCAGTGTATGTACCACGCTATCTTTTGTACTAAGTAAAGACAACAGGTACCCCGAGGAGCACTCGGGGGCTACCTTTTTATCTATATGATAAGCTTCGCCTATGTATGAGTATTCATTCCTTTCGCCCTGCCCGGGTCCGGTCAGCCAGCCCGGGGGCTCGCCGACTTGGCCCAAGTTGGTACCATCCGAAGTCGGCTCAGTAGTGTGCCAACGCCAAAGCCCTCTCTTCGCCCCAGCCACAGCTCGCAGCGCGACTATCCGGCTGGCAAGAGCTAAAGGCTGGAAACGCCGTCCACATGAAAAACGACTAAGGAAGAACACCAGTTCAGGCCAAGCAGGCCTCTGGCCTACCCCGTCTGGCTGCTCAGCAGATGGCCAGCCGACTTCATGCTTGACTAGCCACGCTTTAAGCGGCTGAAGTAATTTGCCTACTCTAAACGGCCAAGTCCCTGACCCGGCCACAGACCGTAGCGCGGCTGTCTGGCTGGCAGGGCGGCAGCCAAAGGAACACGGCAAAAGAAAAAGCCAAAGAAAGCAAAGGCAAATCGAGTCAGAACTCGACGAGGCACACAAGCATGCGGGGAAAATAAATTCATTTACATTGAAAAAGGCCAGCGGCCGGCATTCAACAAGGTTTAAAACACACCCCCAGTGGGTGGAACTACGCATAACTAACTTGTTCTTGAGCACAAGACAGAAAAACTTAAAGAGATAAGGGCCGCCTAGGCCGGAGGCACTACGGGCTGCTCGGACGAGTCGGCGGTGGTGGTGGCACCGGCTGGCAGGACCTCCGGCTGGTTGGTCTAAGTCTGGTCGGCGGCTGAGGCCGGATCGGGCTGATTCCGGCTGGTCGCTCCTTCATCTGGCGTAGCGCCATAGCCTTCCTCGTCCTAGTCCTCCTCCATGGCCTCGTCGCTAGAGGCGATCTCCTCCGCTGGGTCCTCCCCCTCGTTCGGGTTCAGCCCGAACCAGGACGGCGGCACCTCGGTGCCGTCTTCTGCCCGCTCCGGGAAGAAGATGTTGCCGTCGGTATACTCGGCAAGGGCCAACGCGCGAATGGCGATCTCCTCGCACTCCGCCTCCAGCTCTGGCACCGCCTCCTGACGGAAGGTGGCAAGCTGCGCCAGGCTCACGCCCGGGTACCACGCCTTCATGAACTCCAGCGCCGCCTTGGCGCCGGCCCATGCCGCGGCGCCCTTCCAGGCGTCAAGCCGCTCCTCCGCCACCTCCAACCAGTCGGCGGTCTGGCTAGGAGTCCGGGGGACCGGTACACCCGGCCAGAGCCCTTCCAAGACCTGCGACCCGGCGCGCTGAAACCGGCGGAGCAGGCGGCGCACCGGCTCAAGATGCAGCCGAACAGCCAGGAACTGTTCGCCCAAGTTCTGGGGTAGGTCCGGCGCAATCTCCATGCCCACGCTCCTCCGCTGGTCACGCCGTGCCTCAATCGCCTGGCCGATGCCACCAGAGCGATCCGGGAAGTACTCTGTCCAAAAGAAGGCAGAAGAATTAGAAGCCGGCTGACCACGGTAGCCGGCAACTAACCAATCAAGGAAGAAAGAAAACCTACCTTCGAGCAGATCCTCAATCACTGAGTAGCCCTCCAACAGGTACTTCTCCTTTTCGGCCTAGCCCGAGCGCTGGGACTCGAACTCGGCCTTGAGGCGCTCCTCCTCGTCCTTCAGCTGCCGGACCTGCTCCGCATGCCGGGTCGCCTGGTCGGCCAGCTCCTTCTTGAGCCAGTTGCGCTCGGCGGCCGCCTGGCTGCGCTCCAGCTCTTTGGCCTGAAGCTGGCCCTCGAGCTCATGCACACGGTCCTGCAGATGGGCGGCGGCCTCTGCAAAGGTAAAGAAGAATCATCAGCGATAGCATCAACAAAGACAAGAAGTCATCGGGAAGATCCGGCTCGACTGCTCAGCAGTCGGCCCGAATCTCGGGGGCTACACCCAGTGGGTGCGCTTGCGCGCCCCCACTGAAAGCCGGCCTACGTACCTCGGCTCTTCTTCAACTCGGCGGTCCAGTTGGCAAGTGTCTGGTTCTAGGAGTTGAAGGCGGCCGCACGCAGGTTGTGGTAGTCCGGCGGTAAACACGCATCTCGGCATTCGGAAACACGCCTTAAAGTTCCAACCCGCCTGCTCAGCAGCCGGCTTGGAACTCGGGGGCTACATCCAGTGGGTGCGCTGGCGCACCCCCACTGAAGATCGCAAAATAAGAGTGAGATCAAGAACATACCCGGACAGACATCTGCATCGCCACCATCTCGCTCCTCGCCTTCAGGAGGGTGGCGCAGTGGGCGAAGAATTTGTCCAGGACGTTCTACACCGCGAGGTTCAGGGCGGCCGGGCCGGCTCCTGGTGCCCAACCAGGCGGAGCGGAGCTTGTGGCTTCGGTGTCGGCTCCCAGTGAGCTCGCGGCCCCGACCTCTACCGGCCTCGGCGCGGAGGCCGCCCGCGAGGGGCGCAAGCGCGCGGAGGTGTGTGTCGTCAGGGCCTGGCTCGTCGCCAGCCCGGTGCCGACCAGAGGCCCCTCCGGCCCTTCGGGATGGCTGCCTCCCCGTTCGCCAGCTCCTGGGGCGCGCTGAACCACCTCCGCCTCCGGGACGACGGGGTCGGTCGCCCCCTGCTCTGGGGCCGTCTGGTCGGCTCTGGTTGTTCCAGGCGGCGCCTGGGTCTCCACCACCGGCGGCTCCGGCTGCTCCGGATCGGCGGCCTCTGGTACCCCGCTGCTGGCCGGGTCCTTCACAACCTTAGCGTCGGCCTCCGCCCGCGCCCCGATCACCGCCTCCGCCTGCGCCTTGGTCGCCGCCTCGGCCTCCGCTCGTGCCGCGGCCTCCCGCTCCTCCCGCGCCTCCCGTGCGTTCCTCTCCGTCGCCTCCTGAAGGGCGGTGGTCGGGTCCGATCAGCGAGCCGGACGGAGCCCGCGATATGGAAAGGGGGGCCCTGCACGGCGAAGTAGGCAAAGATGAGAAGCCTGCAAGAGAGAAACAATCAAGACAGAACAGTCAACGAACTTACCATGACACCATTGGGCGCCCCTTCGGGGTCCTCCGAGTGACGGCCGCCTTCGCGACCTCTTGCCGCTTGGTCGCGGCTGTCGACTTGGCCTTCTTGGGCGGCTTGTTGCCGAATGGCCCCTCAGCACGGCGTTTGGGCGCGCCGGGTGCGCCAGTCGGCGCTGCTTAGCGGTCGTGCCGTCGAAGTGCCGGCACCTGCCCTGTCGGCGCCTTTGGGGCGGCGTTGTCTGTCGCCGTCTTCATCATCATCCGGCCAATCCCGGACATCACCGCTTCCCCCGTCGCCGCCTCCCCCAGTGGCGTCTTTATCACCTCCGTCCTCCAATGCGGTCGCCCCCAGCTCGGGGTCGCCCACGTCGCTCTCCTCACGGTCCGGCATCCACTGGTGGCCCGGAGCCGGCGCGCCAGCTGCTACCTGACCAGGGAAGCGCCGCCCCGCGTCCAGGTGGTCAGGCCGAATGAGGAGCAATGCGTGAGCAAAGAATGGGGACCAGATACTAACCGGTGGTGGCGGATTGGTGCGGCTGTATGGCGGCTTGCCGAAGCTCCAGTCGGTCTCGCTTAGCTGGCTGCCAGAGAAGTAGTTGACGTGGCAGACCACCTCCACGGTCGGCAGCTCCTTGGTCGACATCTGGCACGGGTCCCGATGGCCGCTCATGTCGCAGGTCAGGTGCGGCCGGGCTTGGAGGGGCGAAACCCGGCGCTGGACGAAGGCGGCCAACAAGTCCGATGGCTTGAGGCCCTCCGAATCCGTCATCTCTTGGAGCCGGATGAGGGCGTTGGTGATGACAGCCGGCACCGGCTTAGGCTGCTGTCCCCAGTTGTCGCGTGGCTCAGGCGGTGGGCCGACTGCGTAGGCCGGCAGGTTGATGTAGTCGCGCGTCGGGTGGAGGTTGCGGACGTAGAAGTAGGACTTCTGCCACAACTTCGCCTACTCTAGCAGCGCGATAGCTGGAAAGCGGGTCCCGGAGCCGGTGCACTGCACGGCAACGCATGCGCCGCACTGGGCCTGCTCGCCCTTGGCCTGGGTCCCCAGCTTCAGATAGAAGAATTTCCCCCACAACTCGATGGTGGACAGGATGCCGAGATAGCCCTCGCAGAGGGTCACGAGGGCGGAGAGAAGCACCACCGTGTTTGGAGTAAGGTGGTGAGGTTGAAGATGGTAGAAGTCAAGAAAGGAACGGAGGAAGCCGCTCACCGACAAACCAAATCCACTAAGGAAATGGCTCCAGAAGACGACGAACTCGCCGGCCCTCGGAGCCGGTGAGATCTCCCTCGCGTCGGGAAGGCGCGTCCCCACCATCGTCGCAACAAGAAGCCTCTGCGTCATGCGGAGGAAGTCAAGGTGGCTGTCGTGGACGTTGGAGCAGTCCCAATCTCCGCGCGCCATGGCTTGCGGTGGCCTGGCGGCAGCGCGGTGAGGCTGGATGGCGACGGGGCTACGGTGGCACTTCAGCTGCGTGCGGTGCGGCGGCGCGGTGGCGCAGCGGTGGCGAGGAAGCAGAGAATCAAGAAGGAAGAAGAAGTGAGAGGGAGGGGGCGCGCGTGCGTCCAGCTGCTCCCCCCTCCCCCTCAATTTATACGGCGGCAACGGCGAAGCCGAGGCGACGCTTCGTGGGGGCGTGGGATTAACTGCGCCCACGTCCCGCACGCCCCCACAAATCCCGCGCCATTATGGTGCATATTCAATTTGTCCCGGAAGGGCAACCGTCCACCTCTGCCGCAGCGGATCCACGCGCGCGCCGAGGCTGTATGGTGGTGGGTCCGGGCCTGCACCGGCGTCCCGTCGCACGCGTGAGCTGGCAGGCCGGCCTGGCCTACTGATGATGCGTGGCAAGCGTGCAACAGGCGGCGAGCGCGCCACCCGGAGACATACCACGGTGATTCAAATCCACAAGGCGGCCGGCTTTGTCTCGGCCGGCTCCTGGCAGTCGACTTCCTCACGCCAGACGAAGCGAATACACAGGATCTCTCGGAGGAGGAAACTGCTGAGGCACCCCGGCTTTGGACCGTGGCACCTCACCAGCTTCGGGGACTACTGTCGGGGGGTAGACCCCGGGTAGCCTCATCCGCACCCCTTAGCATTTCAAGACATCGGGGCTAGCAAAGCCCCTCACGCCGACCGGTCGCCTGGCCGGTTCCCAGGGCCGACTGGAACCACGCCGCCCACTTCCAGAAAATGGGCGCACCATGGAAGGCGGGTTTGGGGGCGGGCCGGCTTCCATCAGCCGGCCCCTCCTTCCCCCTCGGAGTCCGCACTCACCCACTACGACGGGACGGGGCATGGCAACAGTGCCACCTGCCTCCCCCGAATCCCGGAGGAGCGTGGCTACAGTACGAGCTGACCCAACGGCTACCTACCCACCTGGCGCGGGACTGTAGCCATGCGACTCATGACACGGCCCCCGTCAGCAAGGACCATGCTGCGGCAGAAGGCAATCGGCGTGGCCCACAGGCTTCCAGAAGACGGCGCATCCCTCGAAGGCGGCCTTGGGGGCGGGTCGGCTTCCAGCAGCCGGCCCCTCCTTCCCCTCGGAGTCTGCGCTCACCCACTACGACAAGACGGAGCGTGGCTACAGTGTGCGCTGACCAAGCAGCCACCTACCCGCCTGGCGCGGGACTGTAGCCATGTGACTCGTGACACGGCCTCCATCATCAAGAGCAGAGCTACAGCAAAAGTTAATCAGCGTGGCCCGTAGGCGGCGGGCCCTACCTGTCAGCCGGATTCTCGGCAGCCGGCGGGGCCCTCCAGAGGCGGGCCCCAGCAGCCGTCGGAGAACCCGGCGACCCTAGACACTGACGTCCGGGTCCTACACCCGGTTGTATTACCATTGTACCCCTGGGGGGTTGGCCTATAAAACCCCCCAGGGATCACCCATGCAAGGGGTTGAGCCTTCATCCCACACACACCATAGCTAGGAGAGGAGAGGTAGCTCTACCATTCTTCTTCCTCTAGCAACACAGCTCTAGGAGCAACCTTGTACACTCTCTGATCATAGTCATCATGCGGAGACCCCGCAGAGCATGACTAGGGGTGTTATCTCTCCGGAGAGCCCCGAACCTAGGTACGTCTCGTGTGCGATTGAGCTCGTGCTCACTCCCGCTTCCAGGGTCCGACGATGTCCTCTTGGCTCCACCCATGATAAGCCTCCCCCTCGCATCTGACGTGAGATTACCACGACATGGACTAAAAAAACCAAATGGACTGGCTGACATGTGGGCCAGTAGGTCGAAGCCTAAGCACTTTCGCAAAAAATAAAAATACAAAGGTCGAAGAATAAGCAAGGCGTTGGATTTACATCCAACGGCCGACATTCTTCTTCAATCTCTCGTCTTCTTCCCCCTGCGCTGCCGGGACTGCCTGCTCCAGCCTCTGGCGTCCAGCGGCGCTGTTTTGCGCGCCTCGCAGCGAAACACGACCTCATCGATGGCCAGGCCATCCCTCCACTCCTCCGCACCTCTTGTTATTCTCTGTCGAGTGCAGGCCCACCCCGCACCCGAACAAGTCAAGTTTCCCAATCCTCTCCGTCCGCGACTCCACTGCCGTGTCTTCCCCATCTCCGGGGCATTCCAGTCTGGGGCCTCGCCGTCATCCAGCAGCCTTGGTGCGCTCTGCACGGTGTGGTCAATGTGGTTAACAAACGAGAGTCATCGAAAGATGACTGTACGTGGAGAGGCTGACAGTGGGGACGCACCATGCCCATGGACGCATGCATGCAGATGCATCCTTTTTATCCTGAAAAATAATGTTTTCTCCCCCTGACAGTTGGGACCCACCAGCTACATCTTCGCGCGCAAGGAAGTGTGTCCTTATTACGGGCAAAAAAAATGATTCTTCCCCCTGACAACTAGGACCCACCAGCTATATCTTCGCACGCAAGGAAGTGCGTCCTTATCCTCCCTGGTAGCTAGGACCCACCCGGTCGAAGGATATGTAGCGTTGTCTGTGTACATACCGGTCGATCGGTCTGTCTGCCATGATGAATCGTGGCCGAGTAAGGAGCGATAGCAGTTCAGCCAGTCCAGTCAAAACCGTGTATTCGTACATACAGCCAGATGCCAAAAAATACGGCCACATACATACATACGAGCGGGGTCTCGAACACGTACTCGCGCATACGTACGGCCAGGGCTCGTGTACATGGAGAGACAATGGACGGCAGCAACGGTGTCCTATTCATCGGAAGCCAACTGGCTGGGTTGGAACGGAGAAACTGCGTCGTGTTCATGGGGAGGCAACAGAATGCGTCGTGTTCATCGGGAGGCAACGGAATACATCATGTTCATCGGGAGCCAACCGGCTTGGACGGAACAGCCGAAACGAGGTCTGGCATACCGCAGAACGGAGGAAACGGGCCTTCTATTCGACCGCGTACGGTCGAAACGGGTCCTGTTCATCGGGAAGGGTCTGGCGTACCGCAAAACGGAGGAAACGGGCTTCTGTTCGAGTGCCTATGGTCGAAATGGGGTCCTGTTGATCGGGAGGGGTGTGGCGTACCACAAAACGGAGGAAACGGACTTCTGTTGGAGCACCTACGGTCGAAACGGGGTCCTATTCATCCACGATCTACTACCTCGCTCCAGCCTCCACGGGCTACTGTTCATCCACCATCGACCTCCTCTAGCCTCCACCAGCTACTATTCATCCATGGGCTACTGTTCATCCAGCCTCCACCAGCTACTGTTCATAGAGCCTCCACGGGGTCCTGTTCATCCACCCCCAATCGGCTGGGGTGCGGTGGCCTCCTTGGGGTCCTATTCATCCAGCGGCAATGGCCTACTACCACGGGGTCCTATTCATCCAACCCCCACCGGGAACTGTTAATCCACAGCCAACCAACCGGCTCGACTCATTCTACATACCACGCGCACGGTATTAACGGTCACTGTTCATCGAGAGGCAACCCAACACTGGCTGGCTACGTCTCGCACGGGGGCTCGATCGGCTTCAGTAAGCAGCAGCAGTGATCGATCGCTCGGTTCAGTTAGCAGCAACAGCGAAGGAATCGCTCGGGTTCAGTTAACAGCCAAGGGATCGATCGCTCAGGTTCAGTAACGTGCGATCGCTCGGGTTCAGTTAGCCAACGCTTCGCACACACGCGCGTACACGAGAGAAACGCGCAAACCACAATGCATCGCTCAGCCCCGACCACCCACCGTAACCGGGAACTCCCCGATATTTTCCTCGCCCTCGCTTCTACCATGATTTTTTCCGTCATGGACGGCCCAAAGAATGTCATGCAGCTGTGTCTCCGACCCGCCTAGGACGAAAAGCCCATTTTCTGTCATGATTTTTTGTCATAGAAGTAGGAGCCCACCACATCTATGATGATACCGGGTTTTGTCACAATTATCGTCATAGAAGTGTCATAAGCATGACAGAAAAAAAATTCGTTCAGCCCAAAATGTCACGGATGTGTCTTTTTTTGTAGTGACACTCCCCTCTCATTGCTAAAATCCTCCTAGATTAGATCTTGGGTGTTTTGTAGGAAACTTTTTAATTTTCATGCTTCGTTCCCCATCACTTATTAGGTCAATTGCGTATCAACAGGATCTACGTCGCTATCACGACACACACGTCAGAGGGCGTGCCTTTCAGGAAGGTGATCTTGTCCTCCGAGTGGATCAGCAGAGGCCTAACAAGCCTGCACCCTCGTGGCAATGTCCTTTCTCCATATCGAAGGCCCTGAACAATGGGGCTTATCAACTGTACAACTTCAACAAGAATATAGAGTAGCCCAGGGCTTGGAACACGGATCTGCTCCGCAAGTTTTACATTTAGAATAAATTTTCTTTCATTGTACTAGCTTTCCGAATGAAATTAGATGAATAAAAGTCTTACTTTCCCTGTATATTGTCTAATTCGGCCTAGTGTTGTGTTCTCACTCCAATGACCAACAACATTCGGAAACTAACACACTCCCAACGGGTGATTCGGCTTAGCTGCGAACCAGTTTTCGCCTGAGTTAAAAACATTCCGAGTACGGACATGCTCCACACTCGGGGACTTAGCTGCGAACTAGCTTTTGCCTAAGTTAAAAACATTCCGAGTGCGGACATGCTCCACAGTCGGTGACTTAGCTACGAACCAGCTTTTGCCTGAGTTAAAAACATTCCGAGTGCGGAAATGCTCCACACTCAGGGTGTTGGGGATATTACTCCATGGTGTAACCCGCCCTCGAAGGGCCGGGTTAGGCTGTTGGCGACTTAACAATGAAGCCTTAAACAGGCCCAAGAGACCAAGACATGGAGCCAGGGAGGCGACTTACGAGGTGGGCTAGATGGAGGCCCAAAGCCAGAAGACGGTGCGTGACCCGGAAGTATAAGTCGCCGGATGGCGACTTGCTAAAGAAGGCAAGGCGACTTAGAGCCAGGATCAGTTACGAAGTATAACCCGACACGGACTCTTGTAAGCCCCGGGAATTTGACCTGTGTATATAAAGCCGAGTCCCTGCGGCGGGTAAACTGAGGTTACAGTCAATCGATAGCTAGGTTAAGCGAATCCACTCCCTTGTAATCGATAATCAAGCAATATAATGCAAAGCAGGATGTAGGCTTTTACCTCGATCGTGAGGGGCCAAACCTGGGTAAACTCGTGTCTCTCGTCCCGCTCAACCCCTTCAAGCTAGTCACCGTAGCAATGGCCTCGCACCTAAGTCCTTTCAGTAGGGCATCTGCCGCCCTCCTTCTAGCCCCACGGTGGGCGCCAACTGTCGTGGGGTTAGCACGGCAGATGCCCTAGTGAAAGGACCTAGGTGCGAGGCCATTGCTATGGTGACTAGCTTGAAGGGGTTGAGCAGGACGAGAGACACGAGTTTACCTAGGTTCAGCCCCTCACGATCGAGGTAAAAGCCTACGTCCTGCTTTGCGTTATATTGCTTGAGTATCGATTACAAGGGAGCGGATGCGCTTAACCTAGCTATCGATTGACTGTAACCTCAATTTACCCACCGCAGGGACTCGCCTTTATATACACAGGTCGAGGCCCCGGGGCTTACAAGAGTTTGGGTCGGGTTATACTTCGTAACCGATCCTGGCTCTAAGTCGCCTTGCCTTCTTTAGCAAGTCGCCATCAGGCGGCTTATACTTCCGGGTCACGCACCGTCTTCTGGCTTTGGGCCTCCATCCGGCCCACCTCGTAAGTCGCCTCCCTGGCTCCATGTCTTGGTCTCTTTGGCCTATCTAAGGCTTCATTGTTAAGTCGCCAATAGCCTAACCCGGCCCTTCGAGGGCGGGTTACACCGTGGAGTAATATCCCCAACACAGGGGCTTGGCTGCGAACCAGTTTTTGCCTAAGTTAAAAATGCTCTGAGTGCGGACATGCTCCACAGTCGGGGACTTAGATATGAACCAGGTTTTGGCTGAGTTAAAAACATTCTGAGTGCAGACATGCTCCTCACTCGGGGGCTTAGCTACAAACCAGCTTTCGCCTGAGTCAAAAACATTCTGTGTGCGGACATGCACCACACTTGCGGGCTTAGGTACGAACCAGTTTTTGCCTAAGTTAAAAATGTTTCGAGTGCGGACATGCTCCACACTCGGGGACTTAGCTGCGAACCAGCTTCCACCTGAGTTAAAAACATTCTGAGTGCGGACATGCTCCACACTCGGGGGCTTAGCTGCGAACCAGTTTTGAATGAGTTAAAAACATTCCGAGTGCTTACATGCTCCACACAAGGGGGCTTAGCTGCGAACCAGTTTTGCCTAAGTGAAAAACATTCCAAGTGCAGACATGCTCCACACTCGGGGCTTAGCTGCGAACCAGCTTCACCTGAGTTAAAAACATTCCGAGTGTGTACATGCTCCACACTCGAGGGCTTAGCCGCGAACCAGCTTCGCCTAAGTTAAAAACACTCTGAGTGCGGACATGCTCCACACTCGGGGGCTTAGCCATGGACCTTCTTTTGCCTAAGTTAAAAAATGCATCAGCAAATAAGGATTAAAACTCATGATTGGAAACTTCGATCTGTTTGAATGTTCAGAAGCAAAAGCAAAGTAAATGAGTCCAAGGCTCGTCAAAGTTTACGGTTACATCAACCACCCGGCATTTCAGGGCAAATTAATTCAAAGAAGTTTTTCACTCGTCACGACGCGGGCTGGTTGGCTCGACGAAGGTGTCCAAGTTGATGCCGTCTGTGATCCAAGTGGCCGCCTCGATGAATGTCTCCAGGAAGTTCTTGAACTGAAGCTTCTTCCTGTTGGCAACCTTGAGGGACTTCAGCTTCTCCTCATTCATGTCCTTACAGTGAACATGGACGAGGGAGAGGGCCACATCAGCTCCACAGCGGGCCGCGGACTTCTTCCAGGACTGCACTCGGCTAGGGATCTCGTTCAAGCGAGTCATCAAAGCCTCCAGATCATTATGGAGGGTGTCATCCGGCCGTAGCTCCTTGTTGATTTTCACTATTGCGACCCCCAAGTCGATGACATACCCCAGGGCATTGTCAAGACGATCTTCCTGGAGAAGGACGGCCAGAGCCGACGAGTCCTTGACAATCAGCCTGGCGGGATCCAGATCCCTCTCAATCCTCACGGTCTCCAACTCCACGTTGGAATAATACTCTGCCGGGAACGATCGCAACAGCGAGATCAGTAGCTACAAGAATTCGAAGACAAGTATAGCTCACTCAACAAAAATACTCACCCGCGAGCTTCTTGTTCATCTATGTGCCGAAGTCCTTGATATATTGCTCGAGTGCTCCTTTCTTCTCAAGGAGCTGGGCGATGATACGTCTCCAACGTATCTATAATTTTTGATTGTTCCATGTTGTTATATTATCATTCTAGGATGTTTTATATTCATTTTATAGCAACTTTATATCATTTTTTTGGGACTAACCTATTGACATAATGCCCAGTGCCAGTTGTTGTTTTTGCTTGATTTTTACTTCGTAGCATATCCATATCAAACGGAGTCCAAACGGAGCGAAACTTTTTGGAGATTTTTTCAGCCCAGAAGACAACTTGGGAGCCAAGAAAGTGCACGAGGGGAGGCCCATGGGGCCCACCACCCACCTGGGCGCGTCAGAGGCCCTTTGGCGCGCCCTGATGGGTGGTAGAGCCCATGGAGGTCTCCTCCACCGCCTCTCAGCTCTATAAATACTCAGATATTCCAGAAACCCTAGGGGAGTCATCGAAACACAATTCCAGCTGCTACAAGTTCCAGAACCATGAGATCCAATCTAGAGCCCTATTCTGGCACTTTGCCGGAGGGGAACATGATCATGGAGGGGTTCATCATCCTCATTGGTGCTCCTCCGATGATGCGTGAGTAGTTCACCATAGACCTACAGGAAGAGGTGCAGCTAGATTGATATTTCTTGCAATGGGAAGAGGTGTGATACATCTCAGTCGTATCTATAATTTTTTATTATTTCATGCCAATATTCTACAACTTTCATATACTTTTGGCAACATTTTATATCATTTTCTGGGACTAACATATTGATCCAGTGCCAGTTCCTGTTTGTTGCATGCTTTTTGTTTCGCAGAATATCCATACCAAATGAAGTCCAAACGCGATAAAAATTTATGAAGATTTATTTTGGAACATATGTGATTTTTGGGAAAAGGAATCAACGCGAGACGATGCCCGAGGGGCCCACAAGCCCTAGGGTGCGCCCCTACCCTGGGCGCGGCCAGGAGGCTTGTGGGGCCTCAGTAAGGCGGTTGGTTCCCTTCTTTCGTCGTCAGAAAGATAATATCCGGATAAAAATCATGTTAAAATTTCAGCCCAATCAGAGTTACAGATCTCCTGGAATTTAAGAAACGGTGAAAGGCCAGAAAACATGAATGCAGAAACAGAAGGAAACAGAGAGAGAGATCCAATCTCGGAGGGGCTCCCGCCCCTCCACCGCCATGGAGGCCATGGACCAGAGGGTAAACCCTCCTCCCATCTATGGGGAGGTCAAGGAAGAAGAAGGAGGGGGGCGCTCTCCCCCTCTCTGCTGATGGCGCCGGAACATCGTCGGGGCCATATTGGTGACGACGATCTATACCAACAACTTCGCGGCCGTCATCACCAACTATCTCCCCGTCTATGCAGCGGTGTAACCTCTCTTTTACCCGCTGTAATATCTACTTAAACATGGTGCTCAATGCTATATATTATTTCCCAATGATGTATGGCTATCCTATGATGTTTGAGTAGATCCCTTTTGTCCTATGGGTTGATTGATGATCATGATTGGTTTGAGTTGTATGTTTTATTATTGGTGCTGTCCTATGGTACTCTCCGTGACGCGCAAGCGTCAGGGATTCCCGCTGTAGTGTTTGCAATATGTTCGTGATTCGCTTATGGTGGGTGGCGTGAGTGATAGAAGCATAGACCCGAGTAAGTAGGTTGTTTGCGTATGGGAGTTAAGAGGACTTGATACTTTAATGCTATGGTTGGGTTTTACCTTAATGATCTTTAGTAGTTGCGGATGCTTTCTAGAGTTCCAATCATAAGTGCATATGATCCAAGTAGAGAAAGTATGTTAGCTTATGCCTCTCCCTCATATAAAATTGCAATAGTGATTACCGGTCTAGTTATCGATTGCCTAGGGACAAATAACTTTCTTGTGACAAAAAGCTCTCTACTAAAACTAACTTAATTGTTTCTTTATCTAAACAGCTCCTAACTTTTATTTACGTCTTCTTTATTATCTTGCAAACTTATCCTACACCTACAAAGTACTTCTAGTTTCATACTTGCTCTAGGTAAAGCAAACGTAAACTATGCGTAGAGTTGTATCGGTGGTCGATAGAACTTGAGGGAATATGTGTTCTACCTTTAGCTCCTCGTTGGGTTCGACACTCTTACTTATCGAAAAAGGCTATAATTGATCCCCTATTCTTGTGGGTTATCAAGACCTTTTTCTGGAGCCGTTGCCGGGGAGCAATAGCGTGGGGTGAATATTCTCGTGTGTGCTTGTTTGCTTTATCACTAAGTAGATTTTATTTTCTTTTCTAAGTTGTTCTCTATCTTTAGTTATGGATATGGAACACGGAATACCAAAAAAAATAGGTGTACTTGCTACTCATGGAGATGGGGAACCTCCTAAAACCCTCGATGCTCGTCATGTGAAAAATATTAAACACTACTTTGATAATCCTGAGAAAACCCCATTCAACTTGATAATACGAGACACGTTGGATCAACGTGAATACTTTAGGGATTATCGCTTGACTAAAAAAGGGAAACTGTTATGGGATCAAATTCATATGTTGCATTGGTATGCTTGGAATTTATGCCTGAGATATGATTATATGTAAATTTAGTGATAATGAAACCTTGGCTTCTTATGCTAATGGTATATATGATTACTATGATGTGGAACGAATAGAAGAATTTTTTTCTTTTAAGGGTGCTTATGAAATTGAATCTTTGTTTGAAAAGTATGAAAATTATGATGATGCTGTTTACAGACCTGAAAATTATGCTATACTTAAATATTGTTATGAGAATTATGAATATAGTGCTGATATTAATGAGTTTATTGAGAAAGTCTCCGCTGTCCAAGAAGAGACTATTATTTTGCAGGAATCTATGGAAGAAGAAATTATTGAAACTGTGAGCTCATTGGATGAAAAAGATGATGAGGAGAGCGAAGAACAAAAGGAGGAAGAGCGGATTAGCTACCCGTGCCCACCTTCTAATGAGAGTAACTCTTCAACTCATACATTGTTTAATTTCCCTTCGTGCTTACCAAAGGATGAACGCTATGATTATTGCTATGATCCCTTGGATTCATTTGAAATATCCCTTTTTGATGAAATTGATGCTTGCTATGCTTGTGGCCATGATGCCAATATGAATTATGCTTATGGAGATGAACTTGCCATAGTTCCTTATGTAAAGAATGAAATTGTTGCTATTGCACCCACACATGATAGTCCTATTATATTTTTGAATTCTCCCAACTACACTATATCAGAGAAGTTTGCGCTTATTAAGGATTATATTGATGGGTTGTGTTTTACTACTACACATGACAATTTTGATGAATATAATATGCATGTGCTTGCTTCTCCTACTTGCAATTATTATGAGAGAGGAACTACATCTCCGCCTCTGTATGTTTCCAACACGATAAAATTGCAAGAAACTGATTATGCTATGTATTGGCCTTTACTAGATGCGCATGAATTGTTCTTTTATGACATGCCAATGCATAGGAAGAGAGTTAGACTTCGTTGTTGCATGATATATGTTTCTTTGTGCTCAATACTAAACTACAAATCATTGTTAATTAAAATTGGCTTTGATATACCTTGCGATCCGGGTGGATCCATTACTTGAGCACTATATGCCTAGCTTAATGGCTTTAAAGAAAGCGCTGCCAGGGAGACAACCCAGAAGTTTTAGAGAGTCATTATATTCTGTGTGTGATTTTAAAAAGTTTAAAAACAAAAAAATATAGAGGGGAACCTAAAACTTTTCAAAAAGAAAAGTGAAAGTAAGAAAGACAAGCACTGTTGAAGTGGGGGAGCTCCTTGAACTTTTTCATGCCCATGGAAACTTTCCAAATCTTGAATTACAGAAACTTTTCAACAAAAATAATTATCCCCTTGTAAAAATCCATTGTATTATAAAAATAATGTGCCAAGATTTGCCTTTAGGATGATTAGATTGCTTGTTTGGTTTGTGCAGTGCAAAAACAGAAACTTTGGCTGTAGTGCGTGAATTTACATTTTTTACTGGAACGTCAAAAGTTTCAGAAATTTTTACACGGTACTTCTATGCAAATTCATTATTTTTTTCCTAATTTTTCAGATTTTTTGGAGTTACATAAGTATGGTCAATGTTCAAATTGCTATAGACTGTCCTGTTTTTGATAGATTCTGTTTTTGATGCATTGTTTTGCGTGTTTTGATGAATCTATGGATTGTATCGGTGATATAAACCATGGTGAAGTTAGAGTACAGTAGTGATAATGCAAAAATAAAATATGAATGGGTTTGCAACAATACTTCAAAGTAGTGATTTGCTTTATTATACTAACGGATCTCACGAGGGTTTTGTTAAGTTTTGTGTGGTTGAAGTTTTCAAGTTTTGGGTGAGATCACGATGAATGAAGGAATAAGGAGTGGCAAGAGCCTAAGCTTGGGGATGCCCGAGGCACTCCAAGGCAATATTCAAGGACTCCCAAGCAACTAAGCTTGGGGATGCCCCAAAAGGCATCCCCTCTTTCTTCTAACGATCATCGGTAATTTTACTTGGAGCTATATTTTTATTCGTCACATGATATGTGCAAATTCTTGGAGCGAATTTTGTTTTTATTTTTCATTTTTCTTTTATGCACCATGCTTGTATGAGATAGTTCTTGGTTGATTTATAGAATGCTCTATGCACTTCACTTATATCTTTTGAGTATGGCTTTATAGAATGCTTCATGTGCTTCACTTATATCACTTGAAGTTGGATGCATGTTTCTCTACATAGAAAACCGCCATTTGTAGAATTCTCTTTTGCTTCACTTATATTTGTTAGAGCATGGGCAAATCTTTTGTAGAAAGAATTAAACTCTCTTGCTTCACTTATATCTTTTTAGAGAGTCAACAGGAATTGGTCATTCACATGGTTAGTCATAAAATCCTACATAAAACTTGTAGATCACTGAATATGATATGTTTGATTCCTTGCAATAGTTTTGCGATATAGAGATGATAATATATGGGAGGTATAAGTGAATGATTTTGGTTTAGTAAGAATATTGCTGTTAAGGTTTGTGATTCCCGAAGCATGCACGTATGCTCTCCCGTTATGCGATGAAGTTAGAGCATGATTTATTTTTGATTGTCTTCCTTATGAGCGGCGGTCGGGGATGAGCGATGGTATTTTCCTACCAATCTATCCCCCTAGGAGCATGCGTATTAGTACTTTGCTTTGATGGCTAATAAACTTTTGCAATAAGTATGTGAGTTCTTTATGACTAATGTTGAGTCCATGGATTATACGCACTCTTACCTTTCCGCAATTTGCTAGCCTCTTCGGTACCGTGCATTGCCCTTTCTCACCTCGAGAGTTGGTGCAAACTTCGCTGGTGCATCCAAACCCCATGGTATTATACGCTCTATCACACATAAGCCTCATTATATCTTCCTCAAAACAGCCACCATACCTACCTATTATGGCATTTCCATAGCCATTCCGAGGTATATTGCCATGCAACTTCCATCATCATCATATACATCATATTGCTTCGCATGATCATAAGATAGCTAGCATGATATTTCCATGGCCTGTCCATTTTTTGATATCTTTGCTACGCTAGATCATTGCACATCCTGGTACACCGCCAGAGGCATTCATATAGAGTCATATTTGTTCTAGTATCGAGTTGTAATTCTTGAGTTGTATGTAAATAAAAGTGTGATGATCATCATTATTAGAGCATTGTCCCGTGTGAGGAAAGGATGATGGAGACTATGATTCCCCCACAAGTCGGGATGAGACTCCGAACTTAAAATAAAAAAGAGGCCAAAGAGCCCAAAAAGAAAAGAAAAATAAAATAAAATAATTAAAAACTGAGAAAAAAAGAGATAAGGGACAATGTTACTATCCTTTTCCACACTTGTGCTTCAAAGTAGCACCATGTTCTTCATAATAGAGAGTCTCCTATTTTGTCACTTTCATATACTAGTGGGAATTTTTTATTATAGAACTTGGCTTGTATATTCCAATGGTGGGCTTCCTCAAATTGCCCTAGGTCTTCGTGAGCAAGCAAGTTGGATGCACACCCACTTCCTTTTCTTTTGAGCTTTCATACACTTATAGCTCTAGTGCATCTGTTGCATGGCAATCCCTACTCACTTGCATCGATATCGATTGATGAGCATCTCCATAGCCCGTTGATCCGCCTAGTTGATGCGAGACTTTCTTCCTTCTTCTATCAATCCCTACCACTGCATTCTATTTCATCCATAGTGCTATATCCATGGCTCATGCTCATGTATTGCGTGAGGGTTGAAAAAGCTTGAGAACATTAAAAGTATGAAACAATTGCTTGGCTTGTCATCGGGGTTGTGCATGATAAATACTTTGTGTGATGAAGATAGAGCATGACAAGACTATATGATTTTGTAGGGATAACATTCTTTAGCATTGATATTTTAAAAGACATGATTGTTTGTTGGGATGCCTGGGTATTGATGTCTTTATGTCAAATTATAGACTATTGCTTTGAATCACTCGTGTCTTAATATGCATGCCATGATTAGATTATGTGATCAAGATTATGCTAGGTAGCATTCCACATCAAAAATTATCTTTTTTATCATTTACCTACTCGAGGACGAGCAGGAATTAAGCTTGGGGATGCTGATACATCTCCGTCATATCTAAAAAAAATTATTGTTTCATGCCAATATTCTACAACTTTCATATACTTTTGGCAACATTTTATATCATTTTTTGGGACTAACCTATGGATCCAATGCCCAGTGCCAGTTCCTGTTTGTTGCGTGTTTTTTGTTTCGCAGAATATCCATACCAAATGAAGTCCAAACACGATAAAAATTTACGGAGATTTATTTTGGAATATATGTGATTTTTGGGAAAAAGAATCAACGCGAGACGATGCCCGAGGGGCCCACAAGCGCTAGAGGCGCGCCCCCCTACCCTAGGCGTGGCCAAGAGGCTTGTGGGGCCCCTGTCAGGCGGTTGGTGCCCTTCTTTCGCCACAGGAAAGATAATATCCGGATAAAAATTGTGTTAAAATTTCAGCCCAATAGGAGTTACGGATCTCCGGGAATTTAAGAAACGGTGAAAGGCCAGAAAACATGAACGCGGAAACAGAAGGAAACAGAGAGAGATCCAATCTCGGAGGGGATACCACCATGGAGGCCATGCACCAGAGAGGAAACCCTCCTCCCATCTAGGGGGGAGGTCAAGGAAGAAGAAGTAGGAGGGGTCTCTCTCCCCCTCTCTCCCGGTGGCGCCGGAACACCGTCGGGGCCATCATTGTGACGGCGATCTACACCAACAACTTCGCGGCCGTGATCACCAACTCTCCCCCCCTCTATGCAGCGGTGTAACCTCTCTTTTACCCATTGTAATCTATACTTAAACATTGTGCTCAACGCTATATATTATTCCCAATGATGTATGGCTATCCTATGATGTTTGAGTAGATCCGTTTTGTCCTATGGGTTGATTGATGATCGTGATTGGTTTGAGTTGTATGTTTTATTATTGGTGCTGTCCTATGGTGCTCTCTGAGTCGCGCAAGCGTGAGGGATCCCCGTTGTAGGGTTTGCAATATGTTCATGATTCGCTTATGGTGGGTGTCGTGAGTGACAGAAGCACAGACCCGAGTAAGTAGGTTGTTTGCGTATGGGAGTTAAGAGGACTTGATACTTTAATGCTATGGTTGGGTACTTGGGTTTTACCTTAATGATCTTTAGTAGTTGCGGATGCTTGCTAGATTTCCAATCATAAGTTCATATGATCCAAGTAGAGAAAGTATGTTAGCTTATGCCTCTCCCTCATATAAAATTGCAATAATGATTACCGGTCTAGTTATCGATTGCCTAGGGACAAATAACTTTCTTGTGACAAAAAGCTCTCTACTAAAACTAACTTAATTGTTTCTTTATCTAAACAGCCCCTAACTTTTATTTACGTCTTCTTTATTATCTTGCAAACTTATCCTACACCTACAAAGTACTTCTAGTTTCATACTTGCTCTAGGTAAAGCAAACGTAAAGTGTGCGTAGAGTTGTAACGGTGGTCGATAGAACATGAGGGAATATTTGTTCTACCTTTAGCTCCTCGTTGGGTTCGACAATCTTACTTATCGAGAAAGGCTACAATTGATCCCCTATACTTGTGGGTTATCAAGGTGCTTTGTGATGGGTTCGATCTTGCGGTCTCCTCACCCAGTGACAGAAGGGGTAGCGAGGCACGCATGTATCATTGCTATTAAGGATAAAAAGATGGGATATAGTCCTACATGAATAGATCTTATCTACATAATTTCATCGTTCTTATTGCATTACTCCGTTTCTCCATGTACTTAATACACTAGATGCATGCTGGATATCGGTCGATGTGTGGAGTAATAGCAGTAGATGCAGGCAGGAGGCGGTCTACTAATCTTGGACGTGATGCCTATATACATGATTATTGCCTTGGATATCGACATAATTATTTGCTCTTCTATCAATTGCCCAACAGTAATTTATTTACCCACCGTATGCTATTTTCTCGAGAGAAGCCACTAGTGAAATCTACGACCCACTGGTCTATCTTTTATCATGTTGTTTTCAGATCTATTATTCCAAAAACCCAAAAATAACTTGCTGCACTTTTTCTTTATTTATTTTATTTTGTGTTTTTTCTAGATCTATTTATCCAATCTCATACAATTTAATCTATCTTTTTACCGTGGAGGGATTGACAACCCCTCTTACGCATTGGGTTGCAAGTATTTGTTCTTTGAGTGCAGGTACCGTTTACATAGTGTTGCTTGGTTCTCCTACTGGATTGATAACCTTGGTTTGATAACTGAGGGAAATACATATTGTTGTTGTGCTGCATCATCCTCTACTCTTCGGGGAAATACCAACACAGATACAAGCAATCAGGAAGAATTTCTGGCGCCGTTGTCGAGGATACATCATCAACATCTATTAGGTTCCTAATCACAAATCTCATCTCCTTGCAATTTACATTATTTTACATTTGCCTCCCGTTTTCATCTCACCCACTTCACAAAAAAATTGCCTTTTTATTTGCCTTCTTTTTCGTTCGCCTTTTTCTCGTCAGATCTCTTGTTTGCTTGCAATCTTCTTTGCGTAGTCACGATGTCTCAAGAAAATACCAAATTGTGTGATTTTTCCAATACTAATAATAATGATTTTATTAGTACTCCGATTGCTCCACCCGCCACTAGTGCGGAGTCTTGTGATATTAACGCCGCTTTGTTGAATCTTGCTATGAAAGATCAATTTTCTGGTACTCCTAATGAGGATGTCGCGTCCCATCTAAACACATTCGTAGAATTGTGTGATATGCAAAAGAAAAAATATGTGGACAATGATATTGTGAAGTTGAAATTATTTCCTTTCTCTTTGAGTGATCGTGCAAAAATTTGGTTTTCTTCTTTGCCTCGCAATAGTATCGATTCTTGGGATAAGTGCAAAGATGCTTTTATTACTAAGTATTTTCCGCCCGTGAAAATTATTTCCCTTGGAACACAAATCATCAATTTTAAGCAACTTGAGCACGAACATGTTGTACAATCTTGGGAAAGAATGAAATTGATGCTAAGAAATTGTCCTACTCATGGTTTAAACCTTTGGATGATTATACAAAAAAAATTGCGGGATTGAATTTTGTTTCTAGAAATCTTTTAGATTCCGTCGCGGGTGGTTCTTTTATGGAAATTACTTTGGGTGAAGCTACTAAATTGCTTGATAATATTAAGGCAAATTATTCACAATAGCATACCGAAAGAGCACCTACTAGTAAAAAAGTTAATTCAGTTGAAGAAATTAGTACTTTGAGTGAAAAAGTTGATGCTCTTATGAAATTGGTTGCTAGTAAAAATACTCCCATTGATCTTAATGATGTGCCTTTGTCTACTTTGATTAAGCAAAATAGTGATCCCATATATGTGAATTTTGTCTCGCAATTTTTTTTTAATAACAATGCTTATAGAGGTAATTTTAATCCTAGGCCTTTTCTTGGAAATTCCTCTGATAATTATGGCAATTCCTATGGTAATTCTTCTTACAATAATAATAGGAACCCCCTCTGATCTTGAGAGTAATATTAAAGAATTTATCAATGCTCAAAAAGTTTTCAATACTACGATAGAAGAAAAGTTGAATAAGATTGATGATATGTCTAGAAGCATTGATAGAATTTTCCATGATGTAGAGAATCTCAAGATTAAAAAATTTCCACATAAGGTTGATGTCAATGAATCAATTAAAGCTTTATATGTTTCTATGGATGAAAGTAAGAAAAGAACCGCTATGCTTAGAGCTAAAAGAAATTTTTTAGAAAGAGCGTTTTCTACCGATTGCTTTCATAACAATGATGAAGATCTTAAAATGATTGGTGTTTCTTCTATTGATTCCTTGTTTAGTAATTTTAAACTTGATGAAAAGAGGACTGAAGAAGAGTCAACTTTAGCTAGAGGGCGTCCTCCTAATTCGGAGGGTGAAAATCTAGTTGAAAATTTTGATAAAAGTGGGTTTGGAGAGGTCAAAACTTTAACTAGTGATGTGCCCACTCTTTTGGATTACAAAGACTTTAATTATGATAGTTGCTCTTGGATTGAATGTATTTCTTTGTTGCAATCCATGATAAATTCACCAAATGCCTATGAACAAAATAAAGCTTTTACTAAACATATTGTAGAAGCGATGATGAAAGCTTTAGAAGAAAAGTTGGAATTGGAGATTTCAATTCCTAGAAAATTATATGATGAGTGGGAACCTACCATTAAAGTCAAGATTAAAAATTATGAGTGCTTTCCTTTATGTGATTTGGGTGCTAGTGTTTCCACAATTCCGAAATCTCTATGTGATGTGCTTGGTCTTACCAATATTGAAGAATGTTCTCTTACTTTGCACTTGGCGGATTCTACTATTAAAATGCCTTTGGGAAGAATTAATGATGTTCTTATTCTTGCAAATAGGAACTATGTGCCCATAGATTTGATTGTTCTTGATATTGATTGCAATCCGTCTTGTCCCATCATACTTGGTAGACCGTTTTTACGAACTATAGGTGCCGTGATTGATATGAAAGAAGGGAATATTAAATTTCAATTTCCACTAAGAAAGTGTATGGAACACTTCCCTAGAACAAGAATTAAGCCACCATATGAATCAATCATAAGGGCAATCTATGGAGCAAAAACTAAGGATGATAATAGTTGAATCTATGCATTATGCCTAGCTAGGGCATAAACGATAGCGCTTGTTGGGAGACAACCCAATAAATAAAATTTATTTTTACCTTTTTCTTTCTATTCTGGAGTGTTTGCACAATTATGCCTCTGTTATGATTGTTATTTTTATGTTTTAATTAGTGTTTGTGCCAAGTAAAGCCTTTAGTATAGTTTTGGGTGATAGTTGATTTGATTCTGTTGAAAAAGAGAAACTTTTGCATCTAGTAATAGAATTTTTAAAATTCACAGAACCGACGACAAATTCTGAATTTTTTTACACAAGAATTATATAGAAATTTCCTCTGTTGTCCTAATTGTTCAGAATTTTTTGAGGTGCAGAAGTATGAGTAAAATTCGAGTCTTCACAGACTGTTCTGTTTTTGACAGATTCCATTTTCGTTGCATTGTGTGCTTATTTTGATGAATCTATGGATTGTATCGGGGGGTATAAGCCATGGTAAAGTTAGAATACAGTAGGTATAATTCAATAACAATATATGAATGGGTTTTCAACAGTACTTAAAGAAAAGATTGGTTTCTTATATTAACGGATCTCATGAAGTTTTTGTTAAGTTTTGTGTGATTGAAGTTTTCAAGTTTTGGGTGAGATCTCGATGGATGAAGGAATAAGGAGTGAAAAGAGCCTAATATTGGGGATTCCCATGGCACCCCAAGGTAATATTAAAGGAGAACCAAGCAACTAAGCTTGGGGGTGCCCCGGAAGGCATCCCCTCTTTCTTCTAACAACCATCGGTAATTTTACTTGGAGCTATATTTTTATTCGTCACATATCATGAGTTTTGCTTGGAGCGTCTTTTTTTATATGAGTCTTTGCTTGTTTTGCTTTTTAGTTTGTCGCAATCATCCTTGCTGGACACACATATTTGAGAGCGCCCAAATTATGCTATAATTTGTTAGAATTGCTGTTTGTGCTTCACTTAAATTTTTTGAGCTATGGAATTGCTCTAGTGCTTCACTTATATCTTTTTGAGCACGGTGTGCTTTAATTTTTGAAGAAATATGCTCTTATGCTTCACTTAGATTATTTTGAGAGTTAGTAAATTTTTTGAAGAAATTCTCTCATGCTTCACTTATATTTTTTTGAGAGATCAAAATTTTTATGCTCATGTTCTTCACTTAAATTTGTTTGAGCTTGTCAAAAGCAATGGCAATATATGAAACTAGTCCCAAAGTGATAGATATTCAAGAGGGATATAATAAAAAAAAATATGAAGATCATTGGACAAAATAAACTTGATTCTTTGTAACAGTTTTGAGATATGATGATAGTAATATGTGAGTCATGTTGGTGAGTAATTATGCTTTAGTAAGAATATTGGTGTTAAGGTTTGTGATTCCCTATGCAAGCACGAAAGTCAATAGTTATGCAATGAAATTACATCCTACTTGTGGTGCATTATTCGGTGTTAGTTATGCTTAATGCTCGTTTATGTGAATTTTCATTTCTTGGTTGGTTGCTTCTCAATCTATTTGCTAGCCTTTCCTTGTACTAAGTGGGAATACTATTTTTCCATCCAAAATCTTTAAACCCATTTATGCCATATGAGTCCACCATACCTACCTATATGCGGTATTTTCATGTCGTTCTAAGTAAATTTGTATGTGCCAACTCTAATTTTCAAAATGAATTTCCTTTTTGTGTGCCCATACCGCTCATGAAGCGGCAGGGGGTGGCCAATATTTTTCCATGCTAGATGTGTTATTCTCAAGACGAATGTTTATCACTTGTCATTGCACGAGTGTGTGGTGGTAATAGGGATGCCCAGTTCCGAAATGAAAAGAAATTTACTTTATGTTGTCAAATAATAAATTCCTTGGAAAGTGTTGGTATGGAAGGCACCCGTGGATACGGCTAGCCATGGATTGTGAAAGAATGGTGAAAAAAGGAATCAACTTTATTTTATGTTTGGGGACCGCCTATGATGTATCTAGCATGGAAATTATTGGGAACTTCTCGGTCGTTTTCGTTGACAGGAAAAGCATGCCTCTCAAAATATTTTTATCTCTCAATTTAAGCTTTGAGCTTTGGCACCTCTGCAAATCTCTGCTTCCCTCTGCGAAGGGCCTATCTATTTACTTTTATGCAATTTGTATTTTTATTTGAGTCTCCATCTTCTGTTATAAAGCACCAACTAGGGAGCACTATGATCATACTTGTGCGTTGGATGTAGTTAACATTCGAGTGTGTTTCATGAATGGATCAATGATTGAGCGTGATGGGCTAGGGATAGCTTTCTTTAGTGTTGATATTTTGAAAGACATGGTTGCTTGTTGATATGCTTGAGTATTGAAGTCTTCATGTCAATTATAGACTATTGATTTGAACCATCTGAAAGTCCAAATGTCCATGCTAGAAAAGAAAAGAATATGTGATGAACATGTTAGGCAGCATTCCACATCAAAAATTCTATTTTTATCATTTACCTACTCAAGGACCAGAAGGAATTAAGCTTGGGGATGCTGATACGTCTCCAACGTATCTATAATTTTTTATTGTTCCATGTTGTTATATTATCAATCTTGGATGTTTTATATTCATTTTATAGCAACTTTATATCTTATTTTGGGACTAACCTATTGACATAGTGCCCAGTGCCAGTTGCTGTTTTTTGCTTGTTTTTTACTTCGCAAAATATCCATATCAAACGGAGTCCAAATGCAGCGAAACTTTTGGAGATTTTTTTCAGACCAGAAGACAACTTGGGAGCCAAGAAAGTGCACGAGGGGAGGCCCATGGGGCCCACCACCTACCTGAGCACACTAGAGGCCCCTGACGCGCCCTGATGGGTGGTGGGGCCGATGGAGGTCTCCTCCACCACCTCTCAGCTCTATAAATACTCAGATATTCCAGAAACCCTAGGGGAGTCGTCAAAACACAATTCCAGCCGCCGCAAGTTCCAGAACCACGATATCCAATCTAGAGCCCTATTTCGGCACTTTGCCGGAGGCTAACACGATCACGGAGGGGTTCATCATGCTCATTGGTGCTCCTCCGATGATGCGTGAGTAGTTCACCATAGACCTACGGGTACGTAGGCAGTAGCTAGATGGCTTATTCTCTCTTTTTGATTCTCAATACAATCAATAACATGTATACTTTGTCATCAATAACATGTATATCAAATATACCTTTGTTTACTTTGTCATCCTTCTTATCTGCCAAGTATTTGGGGCAGTTCCACTTCCAGTGACCATTTCCTTTGCAGTAGAAGCACTCAGTTTCAGGCTTGGGTCTAGCTTTGGGTTTCTTCATGGGAGCGGCAACTTGTTTGCCATTCTTCTTGAAGTTCCCTTTCTTTCCCTTTTGCCCTTTTTATTGAAACTAGTGGTCTGGTTAACCATCAACATTTGATGCTCTTTCTTGATTTCTACCTTCGCCGATTTCAGTATCATGAAGAGCTCGGGAATCGTTTTCGTCATCCCTTGCATATTATAGTTTATCACGAAGTTCTAGTAGCTTGATGATAGTGACTAGAGAACTCTGTCAATCACTATCTTATCTGGAAGATTAACTCTCACTTGATTCAAGCGATTGTAGTACCCAGACATTCTGAGCACATGCTCACTGGCTGAGCTATTCTCCTCCATCTTGTAGGCAAAGTACATGTTGGAAGTCTCATACCTCTCGACACGGGCATGAGTCTAAAATACCAATTTCAGCTATTGGAATATCTCATATGCTCCGTGGCATTCAAAACGTTTTTGAAGTCCCGGTTCTAAGCCGTAAAGCATGGCGCACTAAACTATTAAGTAGTCATCATATCGAGCTTGCCAAACGTTCATAATGTCTGCATCTGCTCCTGCAATAGGTCTATCACCTAGCGGTGCATCAAGGACATAATTCTTCTGTGCAGCAATGAGGATAATCCTCAGATCACGGACCCAGTCCGCATCATTGCTACTATCATCTTTCAACTTATTTTCTCTAGGAACATATCAAAAAATAAGGGAGCTATATCGCGAGCTATTGATCTACAATATAGATTTGCAAATACTATCAGGACTAAGTTCATGATAAATTAAGTTCAATTAATCAAATTACTAATGAACTCCCACTTAAATCAACATCCCTTAAGTTGTCTAAGTGATACATGATCCATATCAACTAACCCATATCCAATCATCACGTGAGATGGGGTAGTCATCAATGGTGAACATCTCTATGTTGATCATATCTACTATATGACTCACGTTCGACCTTTCGGTCTCCAGTGTTCCGAGACCATGTCTGTACATGCTAGGCTCGTCAAGTTTAACCCAAGTATTCTGCATGTGCAAAACTGTCTTACACCCGTTGTATGTGAACGTAGAGTCTATCACACCCGATCATCACGTGGTGTCTCAAAACGATGAACTGTAGCAACGGTGCATACTCAGGGAGAACACTTTTACCTTGAAATTTAGTGAAGGGATCATCTTATAATGCTACCACCGTAATAAACAAAATAAGATGCATAAAGGATAAACATCACATGCAATCAAAATATGTGACATGATATGGCCATCATCATCTTGTGCTTTTGATCTCCATCTCCAAAGCATTGTCATGATCTCCATCATCACCGGCTTGACACCTTGATCTCCATCGTTGTGTCGTGGTCGTCTCGCCAACTATTGCTTCTACAACTATCGCTAACGCATAGTGATAAAGTAAAGCAATTACATGGCATTTGCATTTCATACAATAAAGAGACAACCATTAGGCTCCTGCCGGTTGCCGATAAATTACAAAACATGATCATCTCATACAATAACGTATATCACATCATGTCTTGACCATATCACATCACAACATGCCCTGCAAAAACAAGTTAGACGTCCTCTACTTTGTTGTTGCAAGTTTTACGTGGCTGCTACGGGCTTCTAGCAAAAACCATTCTTACCTACGGCAAAAACCACAACGGTGATTCATCAAGTTTGTTGTTTTAACCTTCTTCAAGGACCGGCCGCAGTCAAATTTGATTCAACTAAAATAGGAGAAACAGACACCCGCCAACCACCTTTATGCAAAACTAGTTGCATGTCTATCGGTGGAACCGGTCTCATATGCGTGGACATGTAAGGTTGGTCCGGGCCGCTTCATCCCACAATACCGCCGAATCAAAATAAGACGTTGGTGGTAAGCAGTATGACTATCACCGCCCACAACTCTTTGTGTTCTACTCGTGCATATCATCTATGCATAGACCTAGCTCGGATACCACTGTTGGGAAACATTGCATGGAAAACAAAAAAAATTCTACGCACACGCAAGATCTATCAAGGAGATGCATAGCAACGAGAGGGGAGAGTGTGTCTACGTACCCTCGTAGACCGTAAGTGGAAGTGTTTCACAACGCGGTTGATGTAGTCGAACTTTCTTCGTGATCCAAGCGATCTAGTAGCGAACGTACGACACCTCCATGTTCAGCACACGTTCAGCTCGGTCACGTCCTCTGCCTTCTTGATCCAGCAAGATGGCGAGGTAGTAGATGGGTTCCGTCAGCATGACGGTGTGGTGACGGTGATGGTGATGTGATCTCCGCAGGGCTTCGCCTAAGCACTACGAAAATATGACCGAGGGAGTAAACAGTGGAGGGGGGCGCCGCAAGCGGCTAACAATTGATCTGTTGTGTGCTAAGCGCCCCCCTCCCACATATATAGGTGGGAGGGAGGGAGGAGCAGCCAAAGGAGGCGCCCAAGTAGGAGGAATCCTACTTGGAGTCCCTCCCAAGCCGCGCCCCCTGCCTTATATAAGTGCGGGGGAAAGGCAGGGGAGGGTGGCGCCCCCCCCCCCCTTTCCTTTCTCCCATGAGAGGGAAAGGCAGGAGGGGCTAGCCCTCCCCCTTTCCTTCCCTTAGGGCCTGCTGTCCAAAGAAGGGGCGCACCATGGGCTGGTCTGTCCCCCCCTTTGGCCTATTAGGCCCATACACTTACCGGGGGGTGTCCGGAACCCCTTCCGGTGACCCGATGACTACTCGGTGCACTCTGAAACTCTTCCGGTGTCCGAATACCATCGTCCTATATATCAATATTTACCTCTCGACCATTTCGAGACTCCTCGTCATGTCCGTGATCTCATCCGGGACTCTGAACAACATTTGGCCACCAAATCATATAACTCATATAACACTATATCGTCAATGAACGTTAAGCGTGCGGACCCTACAGGTTCGAGAACTATGTAGACATGACCGAGACACCTCTCCGGTCAATAACCAATAGCAGAACCTAGATGCCCATATTGGCTCCTACATATTCTACGAAGATCTTTTATCGGTTGAACCGTTATGAGAACATACGTAATTCCCTTTGTCCATCAGTATGTTACTTGCCCGAGATTCGATCATCGGTATCTCTATACCTAGTTCAATCTTGTTACTGGCAAGTCTCTTTACTCGTTCCATAATACATCACCCCGTAACTAACTCCTTAGTCATTTGCTTGCAAGCTTATGATGTGTATTACCGAGAGGGCCCAGAGATACCTCTCCGATACTCGGAGTGACAAATCCTAATCTCGATCTATGCCAACTCAACAAACACCTTCGGAAATACCTGTAGAGCATCTTTATGATCACCCAGTCACGTTGTGACATTTGATAGCACATAAGGTATTCCTCCGGTATCCGGGAGTTGCATAATCACATAGTTGAAGGAATATGTATTTGACATGAAGAAAGCAATAGCAATAAACTGAACGATCATTATGCTAAGCTAACGGATGGGTCTTGTCTATCACATCATTCTCCTAATGATGTGATCCCATTATCAAATGACAACACATGTCTATGGTTAGGAAACCTTAACCGTCTTTGATCAACGAGCTAGTCTAGTAGAGGCTTACTAGGGACACGGTATTTGTTTATGTATTCACACATGTATTTAAGTTTTCGATCAATACAATTCTAGCATGAATAATAAACCTTTATCATGAATAAGGAAATATAAAATAACAACTTTATTATTGCCTCTAGGTCATATTTCCTTCATGTGGGTGGCGACCTAGGTGGGTGGAGGCAGCACTCGCAGCCATGTACACTCGTAGACGGCGGCAGAGACCCATCTTATTCGTCCCACGGTGGTGGCTGAGGTCACCCTATTAGGGGTGGCAGCGACTGTGTCACATTCAGCGATGGTAACAAGGTGTGACACAATGGTGGACCGATACAGGTGTGGCACATGGTTACTCAACTACTTGCATGATGGTAGCAGACACAATGTATACGAGATCGGTTGGATGACGCGAGCACCACACATGGCGATGTACGACGGGTGATCGATCGTGTGAGGCTTCACTGCCTACTCTTCGTGCGTGAATCTAAATGATTCGCATCTTGTCCGACTAATGACTCCTATGAAGACGGAGAGGGTGGCCGGATTACCCCATGAGGGTTCTTAGCAGTATCAACTGTCTTTGTCCACAACTTGTGTCGGTGTACTAACGTTTGGGTCCTTTAGTACTCCATACATGTGCACGGACGGTTGTAGCCATACCAGCGGCAAGGCCTGCTGGGGGACAGCTAGAGGCAAGTGCAAGACTATCAAGAAGGCATTCAAACCAGTGACTAGAAGACAGAAGCCCAAAGGCCGGATCCCCGGCAAGATACTTGTCGGGATGGCTTGCGAAGACCCGGCAAGACTCCGCCACCCTATCACTGCTCCAGCGCAGCGGCCAGCCTGTCATTTGGGTTTTATCCTCCTGGATGCGTGTCATGGCACTAGTGGTGGACGGGCTTAAGTGGTGCTGATGGGACGGGCCCTTTTTCCGTCCCCAAGAAAGTAAGGGACACCTAAACGGAGCATTTAATGCATTTGTCCTAAGTTATCAGTGATAAGCATGTAAACACTGTAGCAACTTTACACCTCTTGTATGTACTGTACGCCGCTGTTGGTGACCCCTTGGACGTATAAAAGGAGGCCCAAGGCATAGCTACAGGGGAGAGGACTCTCTGGCCCATTCTGCATTCGTAGCTGCTGCTCGAACATACTGTTCACCGCAAGCGCTCCTAGAGCTTGGGCTTAAACATCCACAATAAACCAAAGCAGGAGTAGGGTATTACACTTCTCAGCGGCCTGAACCTGGGTAAAAATCCCCTCGTGTTGATCGTTGGATCTGCTCTTTGTGCATACCTCCCTCCCTGCCGAACCGTAAAAGGGATCCGTGCGATCCCATAGGTGTCGTACGCCGACATCTTTGGTGCGCCAGGTAGGGGGCAGTAGGTTGCGCGAACCTGATCTAGCGATCAGCGCGTCAGTCTCTTGATCATTTTCGTCGCCATGGCTCCCAAGAAGAAGGGTTTCATGGCAGTTGATCCATCTGAGTCCAGTCTGCCCGTACCTACGCGGACGGGCAACGGCGTGGACGCAGGTGGAGGTTTTGAGCCTCCATGATGTTCTGGCGATCAAAGCCAGGCGAGCGGTGTTGTTCGCAGCGGCGACAACAACCCGCACGCCGCTAGGTCTAAGGACGGAGCCGTGCTGCCTACAGGTGGCGCAGCAAACTCCAAGGACGGGATGGTGCCTTTCAAGACACCCACGCCGGTGCATGCGCGGCGGCCTTCTCACGTCGTGCGTGATGAATAGCGCCATGACGTCGGTGGTTCTACGCGTCTCCAAGGAAAGACCCCTGCGCATCATTCCTGAGATGCGCGGGTCCAGCATGCACGCCAAGATGCCGGTGGAAGCGCAGCGCGATCCCGGGACCATGGTGGAGCTCCTTCAAACACGGTTAGGAGTCAGAGCACCTCACGTTCCTCGCACCTTTCGCCGCCGCCTACACCAGCAGAAGCGTTGGCGCGAGCGCAGCTACTCCTGGATTTCCCTCCCGCTCCGGAGAAGCTCGAATGATGGAGAGCTGCTATTCAGAGCCTCATCGACTTCGTCAATGGAGATGGGCCGCAGCAGGCGGAGCCTTCGCGGCGGCGGTCCATCGAGCCGACATGCGTCGATGGTGAAAAGACTGGAGGTGGTACGACTACGATGCACTCTCCACCACGACAGCAACAGCGGTCACTAACTCGGCAGACCGACGTCTGTGATGGCGATTCCACGGCGTCGTCTGATCCGCGAACGCGCCGCGATCAACGTCAAGTTCTCCGGGAGCGAAGCAAAGAAGACACTCGAACTACCATCGAGCGGCGACGGGAAGCGCATCATCAATCTGATAGACGCGTGGGGCCCACTGTAGACAAGCCTGTGCTGGGGTATTCCGGTGACTTACCTTATGAGGCGGGTTGTCCAGCGTTTACCCGTGAGCTGCGGCGGGTCCAGTGGCCCAATTCCCAAACGTTCAAGCCGGAGGTCCCGTAGAAATACGACAGCAAGACTCACCCGTCGGAGTTCCTGAGCATCTACACCATTGTGGTGCAGGCTGCCGGGGCTCGAGATGACAAGATACTCGCCAACTACTTCCCGTTGGTGCTCAAGCCCAACGTCAGGTCATGGTTGATGCATCTGCCGGAGAATTCCATTTCCTCCTGGGCAGACCTGTGTCATCAGTTTGTTGGCGCCTTTACCGGAGGCCACCAAGCTCCTGGCCAAGAAAGCGATTTGCATCTCATCCCTCAGAACGAGGGCGAGCCCTTGCGCAAGTACATACAGAGATTCAGCCGTATACAGCACAATATCCCAGACATTCATCCTGCCACTGTTATTAGCACGTTTCACCAGAATGTGTGTAACCGCAAGATGCGGGAAGAGCTGGCGATGAACAAGGTCAGGGATATTGCCGAGCTCTATGCTCTAGCTGACAAATGTGCTTGGGCTAAAGAGGGAAGGAGACTCCCCGGCGAGGATGATGGCGCAGGAATCAACTCTGAAGGAGAAGACGCCGCCGCCCCGATGAAGAAAGGCCGACGGCGTAACAAGAAGCGCAAGGGCAAGGCTGTGCTTGCTATCGAGGAATCCGGCAACCCCGGCGCCGCCAAGAAGGTCAAGGTTGATGGCCCCGGCAAGGAAGTTGCCGGGTGTGCCTCCTGTCAGGCCTTGGTGGCTGCCGACAAGTCGGAGGGCTCCGACAAGCAATATTGCAAGATCCATCGCACCAAGGGCCATGATCTCCAGAATTGCCGGCAAGTTGAGCAGCTTGTCGAGAGGCAGAAAGCTGAGTATGAAAGGAGAGATAAGGAGAGGGCCCAGGATGGTGCTGAAGGGTTTGGCAAGAAATGCGGTGGCCGTGGAGGTCGTCGCGGCAAGGCCAAGCAACAGAAGGAGAGGCCCGCTCGAGGCCGCGACAAGGAAGAGCGGGGTGATGATGACAACGAAGGGGACGAAGAGTCCAGCGAGCATGAGTTCCAAAAAGCTACAGAAGCTACGTGCGTTGATGGAGGCACCTCGTTGGATTCTTCTCACCGCCAACTTAAACAGTGAGTGCGCGAGATTAATGCGACAGAACTATCAGCCGATGCCCGGAAGCCTCTAAAATGGTCCAACACGCCTATTATTTTTTACGCTGAGGATCACCCTGATCGCACAACCGCGGTCGGGTGTTTCCCATTATTGGTTTCACCAATGATTCGCAACCTCAAGGTGACAAAAATGTTAGTTGATGGTGGGGCCGGTTTGAACTTGATCTCGCCTATTGTAATCAAGAAGTTTTAAATTCCTGATGAAGATATTGAGGAAACGGGCACGTTTCAAGGGATCAACCCAGGAAGGAGCCAGCCGAAGGGCAAGATCACACTGCCGGTAACATTTGGCAGTGAGCTGAACTACAGAACAGAAAAGATCGTTTTCGACGTCGCCAAGATCCCGTTGCCATATAACGGGATTCTGGGCCGTCCAGCGCTGGCCAAATTCATGGTGGCATCGCACTACGCTTATAATACATTGAACATGCCCGGGCCGATGAGCGTCATCACTATCAACTCTGACAAGAAGGATGCGCTTATCTACGCCGACCAACTTTACCAGGAGGCAGTTGCAGCATCTGCCTCCAAGGCACTTGCTCCTGCTGCTGAAGCTCCCGGGGGGAAGAAGAAGACCGGCAAGACCTCTAGCACACACTCCGGCAAGCGCACCTCCTCGGAGTGTTGCGCTCCCGTCGAGGATGTGCCGGAGAGCTCCACCGGCAAGAGCAAGAAATCCAAGGCAGCTCCACCAGAAACTAAGAAGGTGACCGTCAAGGAGGATGGTACGGGAGGAACTTTCACCATAAGTTCCACCCTCGATGATAAATAGGAAAGCGCGCTCATTGCTTTCCTGCGGGCGAATATCGATGTGTTTGCATGTCAACCATCTAATATCCCCGGTGTTCCTAGGGAAGTAATTGAGCACCATCTTGCTGTCTGTCCTCATGCACGGCCCGTCAAGCAGAAAGTTAGGAAGCAGGCTTTGGAATGGCAAGAATTTATTGCCGAAGAAATCAGGAAGCTGGAAGCAGCAGGTTTGGTCAGAGGAGTGCTCCATCCAACATGGTTGGCCAATCCAGTTGTAGTGCGCAAGGCGAATGGAAAATGGAGGTTGTGTATTGATTATATAGATATCAATAAAGCATGTCCAAAAGATCCTTTCCCCTTGCCGCGCATCGACCAGATTGTGGACTCCACTGCCGGCTGCGAGCTATTGTCATTTCTCGACGCCTATTCAGGGTACCATCAGATTTTCATGGCAAAGGAAGACGAAGAGAAAACCGCATTTATCATCCCATGTGGTACGTATTGCTTCATACCTATGGCTTTCGGATTGAAAAGTGCTGGTTCAACGTTTGCAAGAGCGGTCCAGATCGGTTTTGAGCCTCAGCTACATAGAAATATGGAAGCTTATATGGACGACATAGTGGTTAAAACCAAGGACAAAGCAACGCTCATACAAGATTTAGAAGAGACATTTGCAAATTTGCGCAAGATCAATCTGAAGCTCAATCCCGAGAAGTGTGTGTTTGGCGTTCCATTCGGCAAGCTTCTCGGGTTCTTTGTGTCTTAGCGTGGGATCGAGGCAAATCCCGACAAGATCAAGGCAATTGAGCAGATTGAAGCACCGAGACGCGTCAAAGATGTGCGTCGACTTGCCGGCTGCATCGCTACTCTGAGCAGGTTCATCTCCAAATCTGCTGAGCGTGCCCTGCCTTTTTTCAAAATCTTGAAGAAGGCAGGTCCAATGAAATGGACTCCGAAAGCGGAGGCAGCGCTGCAAGATTTGAAGAGGTACCTCTCCTCTCCGCCAACACTAGTCGCACCTAAACCACAAGAGCCGTTGCTGCTATATTTAGCGGCGACAAATCAAGTGGTTAGTGCTGCGTTAGTAGCGCAGAGAGAAGTCGACGAAGAAACAGCAGCAGCGGCAAGACCGTCAAACGACGAGCCAGGATTTTCCCCGGCAGAGTCTGGTGCCGACAAGGCAGGATTTGCGAAGTCAAATGAAGCAACACAGAGGAAGAAGATAGTGCAGCGCCCAGTTTATTTTGTCAGCTCCCTTTTGCAGCGGGCTAGGTCAAGATACTCTGGCATGCAGAAGTTGCTCTTCGACCTCCTTATGGCCTCGAGGAAGCTGCGCCATTATTTCCAAGCACACGAAATCACCGTCGTCACTCGCTTCCCGTTGCAGTGAATTTTACGAAATCCAGATGCGACCGGCAGGATTGTGGAGTGGGCGTTGGAACTGCCAAGCTTTGGTCTCAAGTTTGAAAGCACTTCAACAATTCAGAGCAGAGCCTTGGCGGAGTTCATTGCAGAATGGACCCCAACGCCAGATGAAGAAAGTCAAGAGACAACTCTCCCCGGCAAGGAAACAAATCGAGAGTGGATTATGTATTTTGACAGGGCTTTCTCGCTGCAAGGCACCGGTGCTGGCGTGCTGCTAGTCGCACCCACCGGAGAGCACCTCAAATATGTAATTCAGATGCACTTTCCCCGGGAGAGATCAACAAACAACACTGCAGAATATGAAGGGCTGCTTGCCGGTCTCAGGATCGCGGCGGACCTTGGAATTAAGAAGCTCATCGTCAGAGGTGATTTACAGCTTGTCGTCAAGCAAGTGAACAAAGACTATCAGAGCCCGTTGATGGAAGCATACGTAGATGAAGTGAGGAAATTGGAGGAGCGCTTTGACGGTCTGCAAATAGAGCATGTTCCTCGAGTAGAGAACAACATTGCTGACGACCTGTCAAAGCGTGCTACCCTCAAGTTACCTGTGGAACCAGGTACTTTTGTGCTTCGATTGACTCAGCCATCTGTAACACCATCAGCGAGGCAAGATAAACGAAGGAGGTTGGGTTCCGGCCAGTACTTTCCCGCAGAGTTCCCAGAAGTCGCCGGCAAGGAAGTTGCCGGGAACAACGCCAAGCTTGTCGGGGAGCAACAGGCTCCGGCAGGGCCTCGAGCCCTTGCCGTTGAGACAAACGCTCCCGCGACAGAAGACATGCCTTTAGTCCTTGCTATCGAGCCTCAGGCTCCAGCATGGGCACAGCACATTGTCCAGTTCCTCCAGACAGGGGAACTCCCCGAAGAACAAGAAGAAGCGGAGAAAGTAGCCCGTCGGTCTAGTATGTACCAATTCGTGGACAACGTCCTGTACAAGAAGAGACCGAACGGCGTGAAATTGAAGTGCATTCCTCGGGAAGATGGACTGGAGCTGTTGGCAGAGATACATGGAGGCATATGTGGCTCCCACATAGGCTCAAGGGTTCTTGTCGGTAAGGCATTTCGGCAAGGTTTCTTTTGGCCCACTGCCCTCCAGGATGCAACTGCACTAGTAACCAAGTGTGAAGCGTGCCAGTTCCATTCAAAGAAATTGCATCAGCCAGCTCAGGCTCTTCAGACAATCCCTCTTTCCTGGCCATTTTTGGTCTGGGGGCTCGACATATTGGGCCCTTTTCCCCGTGCTACCGGGGACTTTGAGTACTTGTACGTCGCAATCGACAAGTTCACAAAGTGGCCAGAAGTGGAAGCAGTGTGAAAGGTGACAACACAATCAGCCGTCAAGTTCTTCAAAGGACTAGTTTGCCTTTTTGGTGTACCAAACAGAATCATCACCGACAACGGCACACAGTTCACGAGCAACACCTTCATGCAGTACGTCCAAGACCTTGGCGGCAAAATCTGTTTTGCTTCTGTTGCTCATCCGAGAAGCAACGGCCAAGCGGAAAGGGCAAATGCTGAAGTGTTGTGAGGTCTCAAGACAAGGACTTTCGACAAGCTGAAAAAGTGCGGAAGGCGCTGGATTGATGAGCTGCCGGCGGTTCTTTGGTCAATCAGAACGACACCAAATCGAGCCACTGGCCAGACACCCTTCTCCCTAGTATACGGGGCGGAAGCAGTTCTCCCCACAGAACTCATATGCGGGTCACCTCGAGTGCTCGCTTATGATGAGCTTGAGCAAGAGCAGTTGCGGCAAGATGACGCTACACTCCTTAAGGAAGATCGTCTTCATGCTGCTGTGCGAGCTGCACGCTACCAGCAAGCCTTGCGCCGCTACCATAGCCACAAGGTTCATGCCCGAAGTCTTGAGGAAGGCGACCTTGTTCTTCGGCGCGTTCAGTCGGCCAAGAATTCTAACAAGTTGACGCCAAAGTGGGAAGGTCCTTATCGGGTAGTACGAGTCACCAGGCCCGGCGCAGTCCGCCTGGAGACCGAGGATGGCATTCCAGTGAGCAATTCCTGGAATATCGAACATCTTCGTAAGTTCTATCCATAAGGTGCGGTCGCCGGGTCTCCCGGCAACCACATTTTGTACGAGTTTTGCCGACAAGGCATATGATCCTTTGTACAAAGCCAGGCGTAGACCCTGTGCGTAGTTGAATAAGCTTAAGTGTTTTACAATTCTTGTTGATTTTCATGTTAATCTATATGCATGCTTGTCTAAGATATTGTATTACACTTGCTTCCGGTGAGCGTTAACGAACCGCCAAGGTTCCATATCCTTGTCTTATCTTCTTTCTTTTTCTCAAAGGATAGAAGGTTCCCTCGCGTGCGAGTTTGCTGGGGGGAGTGATGGTATGGATACCGACAGGCGACGTTCAAGGTTGACATCTTGCAGGAAGGAGTTGAGCAACAAAAAGCTAAGTTGCAGAACTTTGAGTAAATTTTTTTCTTTGAGGTTATTTTCCTTGAACGATTTCGGCCTTTGTATGGAAAACCTGCACACGAAGGAACTTTGTCATGATCGGTTGCGCCCTTACTCTGTTTCGAGTCCGCTCAACAGCTTAGGTGGCTTCACTGAAAACGTCAAGGTATCTTGCCGGTAGCGACACCTCCGGCAGGCTGCTAAGGATCCGTTCCTCGAAGCACTCGCAGCAAGGGCGTGCGCACCGGCATGTTTTTCCCAATAAGCATAGGGCATGTACCATACAGAAAGAAATCAGACAAGGGAAATAGCGTGCATTCATACAAAATATAGCAAGTTACATTACATTGATAGTCGCCGCGATTCTAACCTAAGATAAAATTGTCTTTGGCATGGAATGGTGACGGTAAAGGTGAAGCGAAGTGGCTAGTCCCTGCGCTGGCCTTCGACCCTCTTGACTTGGTTCACCTTGTCCACGATGGGCGCGACAAGATCTTTGAGTGCCTCGAGGTTGACATTCTCCGGCAGGCTGTCGAGAACGTTGGTGAGGTTGATGCCAGGGTTCTTGTGCACCACTTTGACGAGCACCTTGAGGAGGACGGCCCGACAGAGTTTGCGGGATTCGTTGGCCAGATGGGTTACTCATTCAGAATGGAGCAGCTTTAGGGCATCAACGACGCTCTCGAAGAACATGGTCAGCTTGGCGCTCGGAGGCACCCTGTCGTCGGAAGAGTAGTTGAAGTTCTGCAGGCCCATGGTGGACAGTTCTGCTGCAAGCCTTTCCGCGACGTCAACAAGGCGCTCGATCCAGATCTTCACACCTTTCTCAAAATCATTATAAGTGGCGGCGGCGCTCTTGAGCAGATCCTTCTCGTTCCAGAGGTCCTTGATCAAGGCCTTCTTGCGAGCCTTGCCGTCCTCCAGAGACTTCTCCAGCGTGGTCAGCTTCAGTTTCAGATCAGCGATGGATTCATTGGCTGAGGTGAGCTTTTTGGTATTGTCGGATATGGTAGTTTGCATCTCCGCCAAGCTGTAGAGAGTCTTATCTCTGTCTGCTTTGAGTGTCGAGAGCTCCTTGCCATGATCCTCGAGATCCGCCTCCAGCCTCTTTACTTTATCGCCCAGCTCATTCTTGGCGGCCTCTGCAGCTTCGGCGGCATCGATGGCCTCCTTCAACTTGCCGGCGTGATCTATGGCCAGAGCTTCGAGCGTCTCCTTGTGTTTCTGCTCCAGCTCCTGGGTTTGTTGCACGACGAGCTTTTCGATCTCCTCGTCCTTGCTGCGGAGCTTGGCGGCAAGCGCCTCCTCACGAGCGGCAAGGTCCTCTTCATGAGCATCAAGCCCGACGCGGCGTTCTGTTAAGCGAGCTTCCTCTGTAGCGGCCTGCTGCGCGGCCTCTTCCTGTGCCTTCTCGGCGTCGGATTGCTTTAAGAGGAACTCGCTCCAACTTTGACTCAGTTGTTCCCGGCCAGCCATCAGCTCCTGGAAAGCCTCTGCGTACCAGACTTGTGTTTCCTCGATGCACTTCTGGAAATCTGCCTCCGCTGCTTCAATAACTGCTGCCCTGGAGTCTAATTTCTCCTTTCGGGTGCGGTGAAGCGCCTGGAGCTTTTGAAAGTTGTCGCTCATGGTTTGGAGGAGCTGTTCTTCCTTGGACTTGCTGCTGCTGGCGCGTGGCTCGTCAACGATCTCAAGTCCGGTAGCGGTGATGACATCTTCATAAAAAATTTCCCCTTCGGTTGGCACCCCAGCGCTTCCCGTCCTTGGTATGCTGACGAATAGGTTATCGCCAACCTTAAGGTATCTGCTTGACGGGGGGACCTCGGATGTTGACGGTTGATCTTCGACAACCGCCTCGCCGGCAACTGGGGGCTCCGTGACCGGTGTAGCGCCAGGCGCTCCTGCGGCAGGAATGCCGTCAGTATGGTCGCCGGACTCCTTGCCGACCCTCTCAGCAGACCCCTTGGCGGTTTCCTCCTGTGCAACCTTGGCGGCTTCGTCAGCAGCGATCTTGTCGGCCTCGGCGGCAGCATCCTTGGCGGTCGCCTCGATGATGATATCAACATCCATTTGTTCCATCAAGGGAAGATCTGAAGACCGGGAAAGAAACAAGATGAGACCAAGGTTGAAAGTTCAAGAAGACAAAAACAAAGACAGAATGACAAGTACTTAGAGGCAAGTGGTTTACCTGTGTCGAGCTGTTGAGAGGTGGTTTCTCCTTTCCCGGCAACATTTGTTGCCGATGTAGGACTGCTAGTGCCCATGCTTGCCAGCTCCTCTTCAACACGAATAGGCTCGCCAGTGGAAGCCCTTGCCGGAGATTCATCTCTGGGCGGCACGGTTGACGGGGACGGCATGTCGGGAACGGCCTCCAGTGGCTCTCTTTGTTGCCGTTCTTCTCCTGCAAGCCCGGTGATGTCAGTAGCAAGGATAAACATCTCAATGCTCGCCAGCGGAAAATGAGTAGTGGACTCACGCTGGGGGCTGAGTTGAGGGCTGCGTTGAGGGCTGTGCTCCGGGCTGATGACGATGGGCTCTGGTGTGCCTACGGTGCTTGACGAAGGCTCATCGCCCGTTGAAGCCTTAGCCTTCTTCGCCATCCTTTGCGCCAATGTTTCCATATCTCTGTGGGGACAGGCCAAAGCAAGACAGATGAGTTAAGCAAAATCAGAAACTCAGAAGTTAAGAGATGTGCCAGGACCCTTACTCTTCTCTTTCCGGGCTAAAAGCGGAGATGTCGAAGTCGGCCTTCGTTACAGTACCCGTGCGAGGGGGTGGAGGAGGGGTCCTGGGTTGCTTGGATGTGACAGAAGCGGCGGGTCGATGTGACCCTGTTGCTCCGGCTGTTGGTGATGTTGTGTGAGACGCCCCAGCCGCTCCAGTTGTTGCCGCGGCCGTGCGTCTCGTACATCGCACGGGTTGCTATTGAGCTTCTTGCCGCTGCGCAGCCTTGCCGGCCGCCTTCTTGCCGGCAACCTCACCGCTCGAGGAAGGTTGATGTGCTAGGACGCCAGAGGCGGCTTTCCGCAGCACGCGCTTCTTCTTCTCTGGAGCAGGGGGCTCCTCGTGCAGTTGCTCCTCGGTTGTGTCTTCGACAGAAGGGCTCCCGGCAGCTGTGCCGCTCTACTCCCCGGCAGTCTCACCCTGCCCGGCAAGATTTTCCTCTGACATCACTTCTTCTTTGCTGGCCTCCTCTTCCACGAAGCCAGCGCTGCCGGCCTCCGCGGCAAGATTCGCCTCTTCCGCCCTGCTGGCGATATACGCCACTTCTTCGTCAGTAGTGGGGCGGATGAGATTTGTCTCTTCCCGGATGGCTCTTTCCGACAGATTGTCAAAGAACTCCTGTGCTTGCTCTACAAATGGCTCGACCCAAATTCCGTCAAGGCCGTGAGCATTACACGCCGGCATCATGGCGATGGTTGAGGTCAGAGCGGAGTTGTTGCACAGAGGAATTACGCTCGCCGGCAACTTATATTTCCCGCCGGGCCTGAACAGTTTGTGGCAGAGAGCTGTGTGTTGCATGATCGTCAAGTTGTTGTTCAAACCAGGACGCAGCCTCATGATATCTGCCGCATTCCGAAACTCCCAGGCTGGCCTCCCTTTGTTATGCAGAGGAGCGATGCGGCGGCGAAGGAAATCAGCGCCAACCATTTCTATTGTTAGCCCGGCAGCCTTGAGACGGTGGATCCTGGTAATTGCGATTGTGAGCTTCTCGTCTTGAGGATCGAGAGCACTCCAGTCGTTGCCGCGGGCCACTTTCGTTTGTCGGGGCAGACAGAAAGGCTGGGGATCTTTCTCCTTAATACAGCACCATTCGCCCCGCCATTCTTCCCACTTCGTATGGTAGAGCCCTTCTGGGTATATCTCTTTATTCCATACCCTTGGGATCCAGGCGATAGAACCGGAAAGGGCGTCTCCTTTTTCGATACGGGGAATGAAATAGTGGCGAAAGAGGGCTGTGCTGGGGATTACTCCGGCGAAATTTTCACAGAGATGGGCGAAGACTGACATGCATGTCACGGCATTCAGCGTGAAATCCAAGAGACGGAAGCCGTATGTGTACATGATGTCGATGAAGAAATCAAAAAACGAAGAGCAGAGCCAGCAATAAAAGTAGGCGGCAAAGAAAGGGAATTTATCTGGGCCACCCTCGGAGGAAGCTGGGTTTACGCGAGTAGCAGGGTGAGCCTTCGTCTCCCTTCCCCACATGCACAGATACCGATCCTTCAGGGCGCTCGCGTCGAGCGTCGGGGCGAAGACGACGTGCTCCTTCCACATCTTCACCAGCTCGCTCTCCTCCGCCTGTGCACCCGAATCGACGGCTTTCACCTCTTTGCCCTTGCTCGCTTTGGGCGGCATGGCGACTGAGGAAGCGGGGGCCAAGGGCAATGAGAGGGTGGAGGCGGCGGGTGGATGGGAGAGGCTCTGCTTTGAGTTCGAGGAAGAAGGCGACGGCGGTTTCCAGATTGGAAAGGATGAAAGGTAAATGAACAGCGCCTCTGCGGATTCCCTTTTATGGGGAAGGCGCGGGGCTGCCTCCTTTCTAATCAATATGAATGCGCTTTCGCGAGCGCGCCGCTACAGCGGTCGTTCCGCGCACATATCCCGGGTCGTGCATTCAATACGCGTCGTGGGGAAGCGCGGTAAATGAGATAAGTACAACAGCTAACTCCTGTCACGCGTGCCCGTGCACTGTTTGGGCCTAGCCCAACAACGCCTCGCACCCGTGTATGGCCTAGGCCCGAGGGCTCCTGTCGGTGTACTAAAGTTTGGGTCCTTTAGTACCCCCATACTTGTGCACGGACGGTTGTAGCCATACCAGCGGCAAGGCCTGCCGGGGGACAGCTGGAGGCAAGTGCAAGACTATCAAGAAGGCATTCAAACCAGTGACCAGAAGACAGAAGCCCAAAGGCCGGATCCCGGTTGTGTGGTGAAGTCCAGTTAGAGCTGTGAGCGTCTACGACCGTGGAAGCATGACAAACTGTGGAACAATTACTTCTTCATAAAAAATGGGATCGACATTACATGGTGACTTAAGTTTTGTGGTGATATTGAGCACTGGATCTTGAGCTCGAGAGTAAAATCTCTAAATCTGACCTTTACTAGTTACGTGGCAATCGTGACATTCCACATCATAAACTTGTTGGAGGCATTGTTAGAAGTTTGCTGAGTCTTCTTTTCTTCATGGTGAAAACACAATATTGTGTTGGATCTGGCAACAGCGATGATTGTGCGTCCTTTTCTTATTGGAGGCGTCGTTGTTTAAGTACTTTCCCCCAATGCGGGTGTTGTCATAGGTGGTGGTTGGTGTTGACAATTGTTGTTTCATGCTTGAGTTCGCTTCTACAAGACCTTTGGAGGTTGCATTTTTTTTTTGTGTCGATGTTAATTGTATGCGACATAGTCATATAGAGGCCGGGTATGAACCGTGCCTCGTGGTGTTTGTATTTTCTTAAAGCGATATTTTATGTTAATAAAATCCATCTTTTATTAAAAAAATCATGAGACAATCCAACAATGATTTCCGTGCATGACATTCGTGTGGAGTCAAAGTACTATTGCTAACCCCGATCTGACAACTGAAACCCTTCGGCTCATGCGTATCACGCGAGGCCGGTCAGAGATTTCACGCCTGCCGTCGGTGTCGTCACATATCGGGTTGTCTTCTGTGGTATTAGAGTCATGAAGGCGCGGTGATTTTGTCTCTTGCTGGTTGGAGGGCTCCTACTCCGCTTTTAGTTTTTTTTTGTTAGTTTAGGATTTGTGTTATGCTTAGAAAGGCGAGACGACGGCGGCTCTCTGAGATTGGAATATGGTTCATCCCGCCTAGTCCCCGTTGTGGAGGTGCATCTAGTATCATCGAAGGGCGTGTGGAGATATGTCTCCGAGAGATATCGCGGGATTCGGTCGGCGTTTGTCTTCGGTGGATCTATTTGGATCTGGTCTTCGTTCGTGTGTCTTCAGGTTAGATCCTTCTGTTCTGCGTTTCTTTTCATCGCCGACGACTGTTGTTCTGTTGCGCTGATCCTATTGGGTCTTAGTACGATGACTTCCCGACTGTCTAGTACAACATGGTTTTCTCTGCTTCGGTGAGGAAGGGGCGATGTCGGTAAGCTTCTAGCCGTTGCTATGTGGTCTATGAATCTGGATGTAATTTTTATTTTCCGTGTTCTTTGTACTGCCTTGAAAAATGATGAATATATTGGAATGTTATCTAAAAAAGTATTGTTGCCAAACGTCTAGGAAACACTTTTTATTAAGAGAAAAACGTTTAGAAACACGGAATCATTATGCCCGTGTTGCTACACGGAATCATTATTAAGAGAAAAACGTTTAGAAACGTTTAGAGTACCATGTTGTAATAATCATGAACAGCAGCCATTATGAGCCGACAATTAGTCGGCAGGTGCTGTGCTCCAACTCCAAGAGTACGACCCCATCAGTATCCCTAGCCCTAGCTGCGCGGGTGCAGTCCTCACTCGAGGAGCAGATCTGGAGAGGAGGAAGCGTTTCCAGCCCCTATAGCTCACTCGAGGTATGCATTGTACGGCCGGCTGGCTGGCTGCCAATTTGGCCAAGGTTTTGCTAGCCAATGATTTAGCCACCATTAGCAGGCAAATTGGACTAGAGCGAGAAAATGAGCATTGAGAATGCCAAAAAATTTGCCATGAACCTATGATACAACCCAAAGTGGCCTTGCGCTGTTTACTCACAGCTGATAAAAAAAAGGTGTGTGTTCAGAATTCGACATTTTTTGGTATAATAACGAGGCTGGTCATGAAATCCAACCAAACAGAGCCCTAACCTATCGTCGCACGGTTCACATCAAAAGCTCAAAAAGCGAACCTAGTTTAGCTGAACTAGTAAAGAGAAGATGTCATCATGGGCCTCACGCTCACGCGTGGCGTCCGATCCCATCACCGCGACGCATGCATGCATGCATGTGATAACTTTTGCTCAGGCTCGCCTGCGAAGAGTCGATTCCGCCCTGCAGCTTCTAACAATCTAACCTATCCCCGTAGCCCCAGTAATGCTACACTCACGGGAGCGAATATGAACCAATCTAACTTTTCCGTGGTGTTTGTATGTTAACCTATCCCCTGGAGTTTGATTAGTTGGAACAGGCCAGTATTAGGCCGCTATCGATCAGCGCCCAGCGAGGCCTCGTTCGTACGCCACCACCGATCCGCCGGCCGGGAGCGAATCGCCGGCGACAGTGCAGTAGTGGATTCGCTTTACGGCCGGGGCACAAGCGCGCAAGTACACATGTCCCCTTGGCTTCGCCCAGTTGCACCGCTAGAGCGAGGGAGAGAGAGAGGGCGCGCGCGAGCTGGCGGAGGGCGGGATGGGACGGCGACGTACGGCCGACGGACGGGCCGTTGATGCCTACTCTTCCTCCCGTCGTCGCCGCGAAATCATGGCCGCGGCCTGGCGCTTGTCGGGGTCGCGTCCAACCAGCGAACCCTGTGCTGGCCGCACGCTCGATCCAGCACGGGCTCTGGTGCGCGGTCCCATGAAGCAAAGCCGTGCGTCTTGTGGAGTCGTGGTTATCACGTGGCACGCCGGGAAAACTTACGGCGCCGCGTCGACGCTGAGCGTGCGACGCTACGGCCTACGGCATCGGCATGGTCCCTGTCCGTCCGCCGCGTGATGTGATCCGCCCGCCGTGCGGCCCGCGGCGGAGGTGGTCCGCTCCACACTCTACGGCGAGCCTGCACATGGCGCTCACCGTGCGATCCACGGATCCAGGGACCTGCTGTGGTGTGTTGTGTTGTGTTCCAGGAGAGCAATGGTGGAGCCTGTTTGTCGTTGGCGCCGTTGCGAAAGCCTCTGATCGCGACGTCCTCCCCTGGTAGGTGGTAGGGGCCAAATCACCCCCGGATCCCATGTTGTTGTAGTAGTACTATACATGCCGGTATAGCTACTGTCGTGCACAAATCTCAAGTGGTACAGATCGTAGTGCATGGATGGGCGCAATAAAATTAAATTGGACTTTGTGCACAAGGAAGAGATGGTCTCTTCCAAGCTCCACCCCGAAAAATGATGGGATGGTCCAGCTCTGGTTAGAGATCTCTGGCGGACCCGTGTAAAGCCGACCTGCAAAAAACGTTTACAGTTCGTGAAAAATCGGATTTACGGATCTTTTTTACGGGTCTGTTTTGCGAGGTCTGTTCGGCCGTCGCCCGCGCCGGTCCGCAAATCAATAATTTGCATTTCAATTTCAGACATGAAAGCATATTTCTTTGCTTTTTTATTTTCTTCAACGGCATTGCATACATAGTAATTCATCAAATCTTTGCTAGAATAGTAAGACCAAAGAAAACAAGAACTACAATTATGCATTTTAGAAGATATCCAACTTCCATAACTGGTCCTACTAGTTGGACCAATATCTTCTCCATGTCTTCGTTGTTGATCTGCAGATTGTTGATCTTGCATTCTACGTTCTTCTTCTTTGATTCTAAAGAAGTAGATGTTGCTTCCCCTCTAGTTTCTTCTCTAATTGCACATGCAGCCGCATCAGTAGCCTCAATTCTACTAAGGAGTGCACGAACATCTATTAAGTTTCTTTCTATCAATAAATCAATATATTCTCCTTCTCAAAACCAAAATGAGCATCCATCTTCCTACACACATGACGATGTCCATAAGCTATCGAAATTGAACCGATTAGGTGACAAAGCCGAATGGAAACAACAACATACCCCGTCGTTTTCGCATTTGAAGAATACCCATCCGGGGTGCTTGGGCGTGCTAAAAGTTAGCCGCAGCACTGTCCGCGTGCAGTCGTCGCACTGTATGAGCGACATCGGCGAGCCGCTGCGCGAGCGCCGAGCCCGGCAGCCGGCCGGCCGGCCGGTCGAATCCTTGCCGGCAAACCGACGGCGGAGGCTACAGGATGAACCAGTACCTGCACGCGGCGTTGGGGCTTTGCCGGGGCTACGCGGGGTGCTCCCCGACCAATCCATGGCTTGGCGCAGCCATCGGTGGCCGGAAACGCCAAATCCGGCCGCTGCGACGAACAGCCGCCGATCTGCTCGTTGCCGGCCCGCCGACGCAGGAGAAAGTGGCGGAGGGCAAGCTCGGGCGTGTGGCGGCCCTCCGGCGTGATCCCGCCGGCTAGTTTGGCCGGAATCGTAGGCGGCGGCCCGACGGCGGGGGGTGGGGAGAAGCGCGGGGCGTGGGGAAGAGGGGCGGCGGTGGGTGGGGAAAAGCATGGGCTGAAATGCCCGCCCCGCCAACCAGTACCGCTATATACAGGGCGCCGACGGGGCGAGGGGGGAACCCGCGTTTTCGCGGGTTGGGATGGGAATTATGCCGTGCCCCGCAAAATTTTTTACGGGTTGGACGCGTTTGCGGGGTCTGATCGGGCAGCATTTTCCGCGCCGACCCGTATTTTGGAGGTTATTTTGCGGGAGCATCTCTAGCAGACCCCGTATAAACGCGCGAACCCGCATAATTCCGGCGAGTACACGGGCTCTGTTCTGGCCAGAACAGAGCCCGTATACTTGCCCGGCCCATAATTTTTTTTACCACGGCCCGCAAAGATAACCACCGAAGCCGTATATCTACGGGTTTGCGGGGCAGATACGAGTCGAAACCCTATCCCCCCGCCGCCGCGTTTCCCTGCGATTCCCCACTCTCTCCCTCGCATTTCTCGCCGCCGGTGAGCCCTCTTCCGCCTCCAAACGCCATGTGGGGCCGTATGTGGAGCTTCGGTGGCAGCTCCGGCGGCAGCGGCGACCCCGAGCGCGAGCGGTGTGTCCACGTGGACGGCGTGAGGAAGTGCGCGGCGAGGAAGTGGACGAACCAGGGCCTCGAGCCGCCTTCAAGGCTCCTCCGTCACGAGACGGAGGAGTACGACCGCCGGCACGGGCGGTCGCCCTCCTCGGCCGCAGGCTCTTCCTCCGCCGTGAGGGGCCCTTCCGGCGCGGCGCTTCTTCCCATGAAGAGGGAGTGGGCGGAGGAGCCGAAGGACCGCGAGCTCGTCGCCGTCAAGCAGGAGCCGGAGGAGATCGAGCGCCGAGGCGTCGTCGGGCCCGAAGATTTCGTGGCCGATGTCGACGCGGTCGCGGCGGCCATTGCCGAACGGAGCTTGCGCGAGGAGGCGGAGTGCCGCCGCCACGACGAGGAGCTCAAAGACCTCATGCTCAAGCAGCCGGTCGCGGCCAACCTCGCCGCGAAGGACAAGGACGACGAGTGGCGGCGCATCCGCGAGGAGCAGAGGGAGAAGTTCGTCGATCTCGTCAGCTCCGACGAGGAGGACTGAGCTCTTCCACCGCGTCGTCCTCGGCCGCGAGCTCGTCCATTTTGGTACATCGACCTCGGCCTCGCCGCCGCGAGATCCCCCACCCCCCCTCTAGTAGTAGTAGTAGAATGTAGTATGTATGATCATGTAGTATGTGATGAACTATGAATGATCATGTAGTATGTGATGAACTAGTGTGGTTGCAATTTCTCCCGTGAATTTTTTTTTCTTCAAATTATACAGTTTCATATACGGGGTCTATTCTGCAGCGCACGATTTCGCCCCGCAAAACATATCTTCGTTGAACTATAAACGCCTTATGCGGGTCGGCATTATACGGGGTCTGCTATAGATGCTCTTAGCGACGATGGACGGATCCTGTAAACCCCAACGATTTCGGCCTCGACCGATAAGTTTGTCACTGCTTGCTTGCGTCTGTTCCCCGAATTACTGGGCCACGGCTACTTTTGTCATTTAGATAGCCTTTTTTTTTTGGAAACTATTTAGATAGCCTTTCTTAAAGGCATCCAAGAGTCTAAATGCAGCAATGCACACTGATTGCAGTAAGTACATCCACCAAAGCAGTCCTGGAAATGCCATGGTTTCCGCTAGGCTTGCCACCATGCATGACTAATTAGCTTACTGATTGGAACTCTACTTAGCTAGTCCAGCCATCACCTCAAATTCCACGGACATGCAAATACATGGCCACGAACTCCTGACGTTGGAGCGGAATTTCAGTTCAGAATCCACTGCAAATAAATTAAACTGACCCAGTCAGAATCAGGCAGATACATAGTACTGTATTACATAAGACAAGTGCGGAACACTGTGCTGTTATCATAGAGTAAGTAGTAAGTATGCAAGCCCACGCCAGACCGAGAGAATAGAATAGTGATGTTAGCATAACAAACACCCGCCAGAGCCGTTCCTACTACCAAGAATGAACTGCCAAGTCTTAACCTCCCTCTCACCTTCTTCTCCTTGTCACTCAACAACAGACACGGGGAGCGGGCACGCCCACACACGCACGCACGCACCGACGCCGCGCGTCGTACGCACCTTTCAAGCTGTAACCAACGAGCCTGCGAAACAGCCGAGCCAAGAAAATCCAAAGCGACGGTAGAGACCACCGCACCCACACCGACCCCATGAACCGATCGATGCAAGCGCTAGCCAGCCAGAGCGTAGACAGAGACGCGAGGTCGCGGTCGTACGCTGCGCTCGTACCAGATGATGGCATGGCATGGCATCAACAATTAAATGGAACAGGGTAAATATACCCGGAGTCGGAGATCAACATCAAAGCTACTGCTGTGCCGGTGGCAAGTTTTTTCTTCCTTTCTGGTGAGATCCATGCACCATCTACTCTGTTGGGAAGTTGATGATTCCATTTCATGTGGGTGCATGCCTCAATCATGCACCATATATAGAGGCAGGGGCCCATGAGGTATTCCATCCTATGTTATGTTGTGTCATTATTTCTCCTCCTATTGTCTCTAACACCTGTCAATTCCTCTTCTTAATCACTACTGTACCGATTAATAATGAGTTGATGATGTGCTTACTTGCTTAAGTACCGGGCAAGGGCCGGCGTGGCGCGCACTTTTACAGGTGGTGATTTGAACCGAGCGCGTGAAGAAGACACGGACCAGACATTCTCCATGACTTGAGACCTTCCCAAGCCTCCAAACAAATGGCCCCAATCAGTGTGCGTGCATCCGCGCTAAGCAAGCAGACACCTTTTCGGCCGCTCATGTGGCCCAGTATGCGTTTGGTTAGGATAAAGCACTGCCGTGCGCCCATGATGACGTTGCTTTCCTGCACCAACTTTGACTGAAACATACAGGAGGACCGTCTGCCTTGATACCACCATTGCCACTCCGTGTTCAGCTTTACGACGGAAGAATGGACGCAGGAATGGGCTCTCTTCACATTAGCCCAGGCTCAGAGCGCATCGGTGACTGATGAAGATTTATGTACTCAGGTCTCTTGTTACATTCTTCAAGATTTATGCAAGGAAGTTTGACTGCACTGCAGTGACTGTGGGAGTGATATTAGAATTCTACTCGGCCCATTCATCGTACTGTTCCCTTGAAAAATATAGAGAAAAGAAACGGAGGCTGTTCAAAGATTCCGGTTTCAATAATTCCAATGCGACAGCATACGTCCATCGGCCATCCAGTCCTAGTAGATCTCACAGAAAGCTAGTGAAAGAATATTTATCTATCAGTGTACTATATTGATATAGTAATACTTGCATATTCTCCGGTTGGCCTATTTTACAAATGTCCAGCGCATGCGTGCCACATTTCCTGCCATGAAGCAATGTCTCGTTGTCCCACCCAATCAACTGGAGTATTTCAAATTTTCACGAGGACTTAATTTCTGCACATATCGAAAACACATCGGTCACCCTTCTTGGTTCTGCTTCTAGCAGACAGTGAGATTTTTTTTTCAAACAAAGATGGATTTTATTGACCAAGAATAAAGCATCAAGATGATACAACACAGTCAGCCTTTGCATAGTTAGAATGTACACAACTAGCACCAAGGCGCACGTAAAAAAAACACGTCAGCAAATAGCAGACCATAAGAAATTTCTAACCATGAACTGTAATCAATCATGAGGGCTTAGCCATAGTTTCAGTGCAGGCTACAACTCCTCCGAAGCTTACCTAGAGAAAAAACTAGTACTAACACATCTCACCTTCCTCCTCCTCCTACATGTGCACGGATACAGCTCCGTACGCTACGCAAGAATAAAGGTCATGATCATATGCGTACAAGCGCAAATCTGGCAGCTAATCGACAAGGAAACATACAGATACACACGCAAACGGACCACGTCAGGCGTCAACTAACATATGTACAGACGTCTCTCTCGTGTCGATAAGTTTTACTACATTTGACCGGTCCGCTAAGATAATCCCCTGCGCCGGCTTGCTCGCCGTCCATTGCTGCCCTGGACCCAGGACGAGATACTACTACTACGAGACAGACAGGAGCGCATAGTTTACGCTGAAATCATACGCCCTGGAGACGAAAGCTCTGAGCATGGCTTGGTCCGTTCCCATTGGTTGTTTTCTGAGGCCCCGTACCCTCATACATGCATGCAAGACGCGGACGCAAATCCACGGGCTCGTGAACCATGCAGCAAGACGCAGATGCAAGCGATAAAACGGCCTGACGCTTGCACACATACGCTACGAGATAGGATTTCATGTTTGGCAAGAGCAGAGCAGCTGCCAAGAGAGACAGCAGGATTATCATTTAGCAGCAAACGCCTCCGAATGCTGCATGCATGCATGCATGTGGAGCTGAGTACGGAGTACTCCCAAATACTCCCTCCGTTCCTAAATATTTGTTTTTTTAGATATTTCAAATGAACAACCACATATGAATGTATATAGACATACTTTAAGTGTAGATTCACTCATTTTGCTTCGTATGTAGTCACTTGTTGAAATCTGTAGAAAGACAAATATTTAGGAACGGATGGAGTACATGCTTCCATAATACTCCATCCGTTCCCAAATATAAGTCTTTTTAGAGATTCCAACAAGTGACTACATACGAAACAAAATGAGTGAATCTACAATCTAAAATATGTCTACATACATTCGTATATTGTATTGTAGTCCATTTGAAATGTCTAAAAAGACTTATATTTAAGAACGGATGGAGTAGTCGATAATAGCAACTGATACCTTTGATGCCGTCCTATTAGTTTCACTGCTGTTTAACAACTAGTATCTAGTCTAGTCCTGTTGGGCGTAGTAGCATTATACTGCACCCGTAGGGCCATAGGGAATGGCGTTGATGATGAAACTGGTATAAATAAAAGAAACGAAAGTCTGAGAGTTGATCGATCCAGGATTCTCCTGGACAGCCATGGGCGAGCACGCAAGGTTAGCTGCCTGTTGGTGCAGTGAGGCAAGCGAAAAGGGAAAGCATAAAAGAAGGCCAAGACAGGAGCAGGTGGAGATCACTCACCTTGATAGAATGTCACACATAAAATATGGACTGGTTTCTCTGTAGCAGGTGTCCTCAGGGTGGGAATAAGATGGAACAGCAGCACTAGTGTAGGAAAGAATAATAGGCAGCAGAGCAGTGTCAATTTTCGCAGCAGAGCAGTGTCAATTTTCTGTTGGGAGTGGCCAGTGGCTGTGTTTGTTTCGGCTTCGGTTTTGACAGATTCAGTTTTGGACTTGCTGTGCTGGCAAAGCTGCTGTGGTGAGGAAGCTGCTGAAATTAATATTAGCTGTTTGGCAATGCAGCTGTGGAAACGACTGTAGGCTGGTGAAAACCCTGAAATGTCCTTAGAATACTGAGATTAGTGTAACTTGTTGATTCTGTGTTAATAGATTATTTAAATGGTATTTTGACTGACGGGGAATGATTTGTTCTATGGTAATGCATAAAATATTTCATAATAATAATTCTCTCACTTTCTTACTCATCTATACATAGAATAAGAGCATCTACAGTCGGAACTTGCAAATCCGACCCTCAAACGCCCGCGGACCGCCATTGCCTCCTCCAATCCGCAGGGGACGGCGAGCGGATGAGGACGAATATATGTGGGGTCGATGCGGGCCAGTGCGGGTCAGGCGGGCGCGCACGGGAGCTCCCATATCCACTCCATATTTGGGCTGGATATGAGAGGTGTCGGTCAGCCCGGACGTTTGAGGTCGGTTTGAGAGGCCTGACTGGGTCGAAATTTCGTGATCGGACGGCCTGTCAGGGCGTTTAAAGGGGGTATGAGGGGTCCGATTGTAGATGCTCTAATAGTGAGCAAAAGAATTATGTTGTCACACTGCTAGTCCATGCAAGTCACAATTGTTTGTACATACTTCCTCCGTCTTTGAATATAAGTCTTTTTAGAGAATACACTACGGACTATATACGAATGTATATATATGCTTTAAAGTGTGGATTCTCTTATTTTGCTCCATACGTAGTCTGTCCTGAAACGGAGGGAGTACAAAAGATAGTCCATGTCGCTAGGTTCCTCTCCCTCTGTGTCATAGATCGGAACAGGGCATGTCAATTTGTTTGTAAATTGGGTGAACTAACAGGGACAGCGTGGGAATTTGACCGAGCGAGACCAGTCTCGTGGCCAAAGTACGCATCGAGTCGCTTCAGGCCATCACACGTAAAAAGGCCAGAAACCGCTTCGAGCTGTGAACTGGCAACTGCTTCATTTTAGCTGTTTGTTTCAGCTTTGACAGCTTTAGCTTTTTTGTATCCGGAAACTGGTCTTCGAAGCTGAAACAAACATAGCCAGTGTACCCACTCCGTCCAGTGTCCCCCTGTTTTGAAGCTCAGGTTTTTTTTCTTTCTTTTCTTTTCTTATCTTTTCTGGAGGAGTGCATGCAGGCTCAGGCTCAGGGGCTCGTGCCCTTTCCGATCGACGGCCAGCTTCCAGCCGTGGCCCATCCATCCATCCGTCCACCCATGACCCATCCATGAGCCGAATCATCTCGTTTGATCATTTCAGACGATGGGACTTTGATTTGTTTTGATTCGCCGGTGCATCAGGTGATGTTTGAATCGAATCGAACCGAATCTGAATTCGAACGTCTGCTGCGCCCCGCAGGCTGCTGTTGTACGAGCTTTTGTTCCATTCGCCAGTTCCTCTAGATTCGCGCTCCATGGTTTCATACTTTCGTACCACCTACTGTTCACAGGGAGTAGTACAACACTTGAACCAAGTTATCACGAATTTGAAATCTGGCTCCAAGGCCATTCTGAATCTGCTTTGGCTCCATCCATCCATGCATGCATGCCCTAATATGATGCCCTAGGCGCACTGACGCGTCATCTGTTATGTGATGTGATTCAAGCTGTAATCATGTTCCAGGTCGACAAGGTTGCCTTTTTCGCTGTGGAATGGATGTACCTATGCTTTGACCCAAAACCATCACCGAGACCGGCTTTTTAGCTACCACACATGGTGATGATAATCTCATACTAGCATTACTGTATTCCCATAGGAAGAATCATGTCATATGATCCTGTCATATTGCGCCTGGAAGTTCTCTGTGGTTTCTGAAGCAAACTTTTTTTCATTTTTTTCTGGAACAGGGATCCTTCCTTCTTCACTTGGGAGAGGATGGGAATTCGGACAACCCAACCCCCATCGCCAAAGAGGCCCCCGTCCATGAGCCTCCAATCCACCGTAACAGACACTCTTCTTCACTTGAGAGAGACCTATGGGCGCTGATATGTCTCGCCTTCAATGAGACAAGAGTTCGCTGAAGGCGAGCACCATATTGGCCCGGCCCATCCCGCCGCTGGCCACAGGCAATATTCTCGTTTTTTACGTTTTCTGTTTTAGTTTTTTCTTTTCTTTTACTTTATTTATATTTTCAGATATTCTATATTACAAAAAATACTTTAATTTTTTTTAAATAATCAAGCTTTAAAAAAATGTTTAATATGTATTGATTTTTTTTCTTATGTATACAAAAAATACAAATTAAAATGTGTATAGAAAAAATGTATACCATTTATTTATAAGACATTAATCCAAGAATTTGAAATTAATGTTGAACAAGCATTCAAAAAGATTTAAACTTGTATTTGAAAACTGTTCAAAGTGTATAGAAAATATGTTGACCATGTATCCAAAACATGTTAAACTTGTATTTGAAAACTATTCAAAGTGTATAGAAAATATGTTGACCATGTATCCAAAACATGTTAAACTTGTATTTGAAAAAATGTTAAATGTGTATAGAAAAATGTTGACCATGTATTAAAAATGTTAAGCCTATGTTTGAAAAATGTTACAACATTTGACAAAAAAAGGTTGATCAGTATTTAAAAAATCAAAATCAAGCATTTAAATGTTAAATATCTATATAAAAAATGTTGACCATATATTACAAAAATGATAATTTTATCTCATGTATATCAAAATGTTAATCAAGCATTTGAAATATGTTTAATAATTATTTTAAAAATGCAATCAAGCATTCAAATGTTGAATGTGTATATAAACATATTTAGCATTTAATAAAAAAATGATAAAAACTTGATCAGTATATAAAATATGTTAATCAAGCATTTGAAAAATGTTGAACAAATATTTGAAAAATATTAATCAAGCATTTAAAGAATGTCAAATGTGTATAGAAGAAATGTTGGCCATGTATTGAAAAATTGATAAATTTTTTGATCATGTACACAAAAATGTTAATCAAGCATGTGATAAAAATGTTGAACATGTATTTGAAAAATGTTAATCAAGCATTTAAAAAATATTAAATATTTATAGAAAAATTATTTATCATGTATCTAGAAAATGTGGAAAGTATTTGAAATATGTTAAACGTGTATTAGATATATATCAAAAATATGTGGAAAAACAGTGAAAACCGAGGAAAAACAAAAGAAAACAGATGAAAAATGAGAAAGAAACAAACAAAACCGAAGAAAAGTCAAGAAAAAGAAAAGAAAAAACTATTAAAAACCGAGAGAGAAGCAAATAAAAAGGTAAAAAAACACGAAGAAAAAAATGAAGAAAACCAGAGAATAAAAGAAAAACAAAAAAAGCATGTGGAAAACCGGGTTGTTTTGTTTAAGTTGGTCACGCCCTAGTAGTCTTACACGGAATCGACGAGTACGTAGTGGCTAGCAGCACCACGCTCTAACCAATTGGATCTAGGATCGAATCCCGCTCGGTACGTCCCCCTTTCACTCCTCTATTCTTTTAACTCCACTAGTGTGCCGACCCGTCGGTGTATAGGATCGACGCGAGAGCAGCTTCTGTCTCTCTTATAATACTTCTTTTAACTTCACTAGTGGGCCGACCCGTCAGTGTATAGGCTCGACATGAGAGTAGCTTTTGTCTCGCTTAATGCGAGACATAGCGCTCGCGAGCTCCTATTCGTCGCGACGCGACCGCGCACGCAACCCCCCCCCCCCAACACCCCCATGCCCTGGTGCAGGTAGATCATGTCCGATTTTGGGAAGGTTCTAGAACCTTCCCAAACCGGGTTTTCTCTTCTATTTTTTTACCTATTTCGATTTAGTTTTTTTTTCCTTTTTGCTCTTTCATTTCGTTTTTTCATTTTATTTTTTTTTTACAATTTTTATTTTTTCCTTCATTTCCCTTTTTTATTGTTTGTTTTTTTCCTTTTATCGTTTTCGTGAACATTTTTTTCACCAAATTCAAAAAATATTCATCTAATTCAAGTAATGTTCATGAAATTCGAAATTTGTTCATTGTATTCAAAATTTGTTCACCATAATTTTAAAAAATGTTCATCCAATTCAGAAAATATTCATCCGATTTAAAAAGGTGTTCTTGAATTGAGAATTTGTTCATCAATTTCAAAAAAATGAAACATGTTCATCGTATTCAGAAATTGTTCATCGTATTCAAAATTTGTTCACCATAATTTTCTGAAACAATTATCAAATTCAAAAAAATTCATCCATTTTTTAAAATGTTAATTCCATTTTCAAAAAATGTTCTCTGAACTGAGAATTTGTTCATCAAGTTCAAAAAATGCTCATGAAATTCAAAATTTGTTCATCTGACAAAAAAATGTTCATGAATATCATTAATATCCAAATTCATGAACATTTTTTTTGAAATCATGAACATTTTTTGAAATCACCATTTTCAAATTCATAAACATTATTTGAACCACCTTAGGCGAACTCCAACCATCGAGCGCAAACAGACGTCCGTTTTGTTCGGATTACGTCCGTTTGGGGCGGCAAAACAGACGTCCGTGTTCGGTTTTTGCCTATCCGCCGGTCGGTACACCCAACGCACAGCCGCATCGCCATTTGTCCGCATCGCATCCCAGCACTTTAGAAAAAAAGCCAGCCGCACATTTTTAAAAAACACACAGAAAACATAATTAAACATTAACATAAATTTAAAATTGTTCAAACTAGTCCTGACCGCACATTTAAACTTAACTTAAACTAAAAAACATAAAAAAAAAGATAGATTAGCCGCCCCGCCATGGCCGTATTGGATAACGCTGTCGTCTTCACGCGCCGCCGTCCTCGTCGTCGTCCATGGTGAGGTCGACGTACGGCGGTGGCGTCCAGAGGTGGGTTGGAGGCGCGCGCACCACCTCTTCCCGTGGCGGGGACGGCTCAGGTGACCGTGGAGGCGTGGGCGCCCATGACTCGGCATTCACCTAGTCGGCCATCTCCACCGCCATGCACGACCACGTCCACCTCTCTCCCACCAAGCGCGGGTTCCACACGGTGATGGGGTTCCTCCACCATCTCCTCCTGCACCTCCTCCTTGACGGCCATGTCCAGCTACGAAATGGCGACATCACCGGCTACGGAGAGGGCCAACTGGGTTTCGAGGCCCTCCCATTGGCGTTCGTCTTGGGTGTTCATGGAGTCCTCCATCATCCGCCTCATGAGCTCCGCCTCCTCCTCGTCGGTCATGGGAGGTGGTGGTGGCGGGGACGGGGACGGAGATGGCGTCAGTGTGAGACCGCGCACCCACGCGTTTGGGGCAGACTTAGAGCACGCGTGTGGCGGGCAGGACGCGGCCACCGCGGGCTCGGAGGACGACCAACAAAAAAGGATTGTCATCGCAGTATCCCACAACTGTGAACCTATGACGTACCTACGGTTGTAGAGCAGATCTAGTGGCAGGCGGGCGTGGCTGCTCACCGGGACCGGTGGGATGGGCACCCGGTTCGCGGAGAGATGCCAATTGTTGAGGAGGTGAGCATCGCTCCAAGGGAGTGGCGTCGCTGTCTCCCAATAGCGCTGGCAGATGTCGGCGCTGATGTAGGGCTGACTGCATTGTGGCGCGAAGCTGGTGGAGCGATGGTGACCGGAGGACGACCCGGCCTCGTGGTCGTGTTTCCTCTTGCTGATCTAATGCCACCCCCATGGTCGCCGGCGAGGAAGTGGAGGAGAGGAAGTGGAAGAGCGGCTAGGGTTTGCTCACTCGTGTCGGGCCTCGATGTAACATGCCAATAATCAAGCTACAGTAATCCCTCGTGATTAAGCTAAGTCACTTTGCTTTGCAATGCTTGATCACTATGGGTTCATATCTCATTTCAAACTCCACCTCCGAAATCAATTCAAATTGCAAGTGAAATTTAAGTTTCACAAACATGGTTGCAAAATAGTCCATTATTTAGAAAATATTTGATAATAATTATTTGTTAAGGGAAAAAACATCACTTATTTGCTTAATTGGGCTCTAGCAATTAAAACAGTGCCAAATCAGCCTATTTAAATGGTTTTGCAAAATTCAAACAACTTCAAATTGTTTTCCAAACTTTTTCTGGCAGTGCCAAATAATGCAAAGTAAATATATGGCCAAGTCCCATATTTTAAAATTCATTTGTTGGCTAAATAAAATGCAAAACTGCTGCTGTAAAAGAAAACAGAAAAGGAAAAAAAGAAAAGAAAAGAGCTCATGTGTTCAGCTGGGCTCTAGTCCACAGGGACAGGCCCAGCTGGCCCAGCCCACCACCACCACCTCACCTTCAACCTCCTGCTATAGGAGGCCGACCAAGCGCGCTCGCCCGCGCCCGTCCCCGCCGAGCCACCTCCCCGCCTGCGCTGCTACAGGCGCCCGCGGGTGGATAAGGCATCCACCGCGGCTCCTTGGGGACAGCCCTAGTCCTTATCCTCTCGCTCGCTCGCTCTCCCCCTCTCGTCTCCACCTCACCGAGCGCCGTCGTAGCCATGGCTCCGGCGTAGCCACGGTGCCCGTCAGCTCCGCCTCGCTCACCGCGTTGACAGTGTTGGAAATATGCCCTAGAGGCAATAATAAATTGGTTATTATCATATTTCCTTGTTCATGATAAATGTTTATTATTCATTCTAGAATTGTATTGACCGAAAACTTAAATACATGTGTGAATACATATACAACACAGCGTCCCTAGTGAGCCTCTACTAGACTAGCTCGTTGATCAAAGATGGTTAAGGTTTCCTAACCATAGACATGAGTTGTCATTTGATAACGGGATCACATCATTAGGAGAATGATGTGATGGACAAGACCCAACCGTAAGCTTAACATCAGATTGTTTAGTTTATTTGATATAGCTTTCTTCATGTCAAGTATCTGTTCCTTAAACCATGAGATCGTGTAATTCGTTGGCACCGGAGGAATACTTAGTGTGTATCCAAATGTCACTTCGTAACTGGGTGATCATAAAGGTGCTCTACAGGTATCTCCGAATGTATCTGTTGGGTTGGCATGAATCAAGACTGGGATTTGTCACTCCGTATGATGGAGAGATTTCTCTAGGCCCTCTCGGTAATAAAACATCTTAAAGAGCTTGCAAGCAATGTGACTAATGAGTTAGTCATGGGATCTTGTATTACGGAACGAGTAAAGAGACTTGCTGGTAACGAGATTGAACTAGGTATGGAGATACCGATGATCAAATCTCGGGCAAGTAGCATATCGGCGGACAAAGGGAATGGCATATGGGATTAACCGATAAAAGATCTTCGTGGAATATGTAGGAATCAATATAGGCATCCAGGTCCCGCTATTGGTTATTGACCGAAGAGGTGTCTCGGTCATGACTACATGATTCCCAAACCCGCAGGGTCGCACACTTAATGTTCGTTGACACTAGAGTAGTATTGGGATATTTGATGATTGGTAACTGAATGTTGTTTGGAGTCCCGGATGAGACCCCGGACATCACGAGGTGTCTCGGAATGGTCGAGAGGTAAAGATTTATATATGAGAAGTCATATTTTGGGTTCCAGAAAAAGATGCAGTTTTTTCGGTATTGTATCGTGAAGCTTCTAGAAGGTTCCGGAGGATTCTGGAGGGGTCCGGAAGTCCACAAGTGGGTCCACCATGACCCAAGGGCTGGCATGGGCTGATGGGAGGGGCCCTGGCCTTATTGGGCTATGTGCACCAAGTCCTCAAAAGCCCATGTGGCTAGGGAAGGGAAAAAAGGGGAGTCCTAGTAGGAATAAGATTGGACTTGGAGTCCAATTCCTCTCCCCCTTGGCTGCGCCCTAGGGCTTGGTGGGGCTGTTCCCCATGCCCCTCCACCTATATATAGAGGGGAGGGGGTGCCCCAAAAGCACACACCAAGCCCTTGGCGCCCCTCTCTCTCCCGTTACTCCGTAGTTCCCCCGTCCTCATTCTAGTAGCGCTTGGCGAAGCCCTGCTGAACTAGCTCCACCACCATCATCACCACCACGCCGTCGTGCTGGTTATGATCCCATCTACTTCTCCGTCTTCTCTTGCTGGATCAAAGAGGAGGAGACGTCATCGAGCCGCACGTGTGCCAAACTCGGAGGTGTCGTCCGTTCGGCACTAGATCGGTTGGATCGTGATCGGATAGCGAAGAGTACAACTACATCAACCGCGTTATATACGCTTCCGCTTTTGGTCTACGAGGGTACGTAGACACACTCTCCTCTCTCATTTCTATGCTTCTCCTAGATAGATCTTGGGTGTTCGTAGGATTTTTTTATTTTCATGCTTCGTTCCCCTTCAGACTGCTGCCACCCGACGGAGCTGGGAGCCCCTGCTTCGCCGGATCCGCCATCGTCTTCAACCTTCGAACGCTGCCGGACCTCAACATCGATTCACCACCATCGAGCCTCCTCCAGGCCCACATTTCACCCCTACAGGATCCCGGTGAGCCCACGCGCAGAACCCCTCTCCTAGCGTTGTGTTTCGTCACCCGTAGCCGTTGTTGCCATCACGTCCGAGCTCGCCGTCGCGGCCACTGCTTGCAAAGTTCATCACCGAGCTTCGTCTTGAGCTCCTGGGGCTCCAAGGAACCTGTAGCACCTGGCAGACCTTCTCCCCGTGCCCTGCATCTCCGAGACCAAGCTCGCCTGAAGCTGCCACCGCTTCCTCTCGTCGCTGGTGCCGTTTCCGGCCATATCAGCCCTTCACACCACCGTCGTTTGACGTGCCACACCACGGTCATTCAAACGACCCCCTCAACTAGCCCGCTAGCCCCCCCGGCAGCCTCGCGCCCGTGCATAGCCGAACTTTGGCCGCCGCCATTGTCAACACCATCATCGTTTTGGTCCACCTCCGCCCGAACCAAGGCCGTCGTTGCACGCGTGGCTCTTCGCTCGTTCGAACGCGCCCATCCGCGCGCGATTTGGTCGTCGGAGGACGGATACCGCGCGTCGCCGCCGGCGCGCCTCCGCATTTGAATCGGCCCGAGTCGATGACTCGTGGGCTCAGGTGTTTAGCCCCACTAACCCAGCCACTAACGCCTCTGACACGTGGGCCTGGCACTGTATCTAATTAGTTTTAAGTTAAATCAACTATGTTAATTAGTTCACCCACTAACAGTTCGGCCCCACCTAGCTAATTAATTTAACTAACTAAATTAGATTAACTACAGAGTATGACACCTGGGCCCCATGATGACCCACAAGTATAGGGGATCAATCGTAGCCCTTTCGATAAGTAAGGGTGTCGAACACAACAAGGAGCAGAAGGAAATGACAAGCGGTTTTCAACAAGGTATTTTCTGCAAGCACTGAAATTATCGGTAACAGATAGTTTGGTGGCAAGGTAATTCGTAATTCGTAACAAGTAACAAGTGTAACAAAGGTGCAGCAAGGCAGCCCAATCCTTTTTATTTCAAAGGACAAGCCTGGACGAACTCTTATATAAAGCAAAGCGCTCCCGAGGACACGTGAGAATTATCATCAAGTTAGTTTTCATCATGCTCATAATAGTTTGATATGTGGGTGGACCGGTGCTTGGGTGTTGTCCTTACTTGGACAAGCCTCCCACTTATGATTAACCCCTCTTGCAAGCATCTGCAACTACGAAAGAAGAATTAAGATAAATCTAACCATAGCATTAAACATGTGGATCCAAATCAGCCCCTTATGAAGCAACACATAAACTAGGATTTAAGCTCTGTCACTCTAGCAACCCATCATCTACTTATTACTTCCCAATGCCTTCATATAGGCCCAAATCATGGTGAAGTGTCATGTAGTCGACGTTCACATAACACCACTAGAGGAAAGACAACATACATCTCATCATAATATCGAACGAATACCAAATTCACATGATTACTTATAACAAGACTTCTCCCATGTCCTCAGGAACGAAAGTAACTACTCACAAAGCATGTTCATGTTCAAGATCAGAGGGGTATTGAATATGATTATGGATCTAAACATATGATCTTCCACCGAATAAACCAACTAGCATCAACTACAAAGAGTAATCAGCACTACTAGCAACCCACAGGTACCATTCTGAGGTTTTGATGCAAAGATTGAATACAAGAGATGAACTAGGGTTTGAGATGAGATGGTGCTGGTGAAGATGTTGATGAAGATTAGCCCTCCCACAATGAGAGGATCGTTGGTGATGAAGATGGCTTCGATTTCCCCCTCCCGGAGGGAAGTTTCCCCGGTAGAATCGCTCCGCCGGAGCCCTAGATTGCTTCTGCCCAGGTTCCACCTTGAGACGGCAGCTCTTCGTCCCGAAAGCCTTCTCCTTATTTTTTTTCTAGGTCAAAACCCCTCATATAGCAGAAGATGGGCACCGGAGGCTGGCCAGGGGGCCCACAAGCTCAAGGGGCGTGCCCTGGGGGGTAGGGCACGCCCCCCAGGCTTGTGGCCACCTGGTGGGTCCCCTTCTGGTCTTTCTTCACCCAATATTTTTTATATATTCCAAAACAATTCTCCGTAAAGTTTCAGGACATTTGGAGTTGTGCAGAATAGGTATCTCAGATTTGCTCCTTTCCGGTCCAGAATTCCAGCCGTCGGCATTCTCCATCTTCATATAAATCTTGTAAAATAAGAGAGAAAAGACATAAGAATTGTATCCTAAAGTGTAATAACAACCCATAATGCAATAAATATCAACATAAAAACATGATGCAAAATGGACGTATCAACTCCCCCAAGCTTAGACCTCGCTTGTCCTCAAGCGAAAGCCGAAATCGATAATCATGACCACATGTTTAGAGATAGAGGTGTCGATAAAACAAAATACGGAAATGAGGGCATCATGATCATCATTAGAACAGTAATATTTTGTCATATAACTTCTTATGCTAAAGTAATAATTCGTTCACAAAGCAAAATATGAACCATAAACTTCATTGAAAACTAACAAACTATGATATCAGTCATTGGTGCAATTGCAATTTGTCATAATGTCAGAAAGAGTCAATGTAAGAGCTTCTATTTAGCAAGTTCACATACTCAACCATCATTTAGTCTTTCACAATTGCTAACGCTCACATGATACTTATGAGATCAAAGCTTCAGTCAAACATATAGAAAGATAGGGGGCTTATAATTTCGCCTCCCAACCATTTACCTCAAGGGTAATGTCATATATATATATATATATATATGGATCTTTCTCCAACACATAGGGCTTGCCAAAAAGAGAAAATAAAAAGGAAGGGTGAAGATCACCATGACTCTTACATAAAGGTAGGTACTAAAAATAAAAGATAGGCCCTTCGCAGAGGGAAGCAGAGGTTGTCATGCGCTTTTATTTGGATGCACAAAATCTTAATGCAAAGGAATGTCACTTTATATTGCCGCTTGTGATAGAGAACTTTATTATGCAGTCTGTCGCTTTTATTTCTTCCCCAACACAAGTTCGTACAAAGCTTATTTTCCTCACACTAATAGATCATACATATTTAGAGAGCAATTCTTATTTCTTTGCACCGATGACAACTTACTTGAAGGATCTTACCCAATCCATAGGTAGATATAGTGGACTCTCATGACATGAAACTGGGTTAACGGTTTTTGGATGCACAAGTCGTATCTCTACTTTGTGCAGAATTTTTTGGCTAGCATGGGGTAGAAAGCAAGCTCAACATGTTTGAGGATCCATGACATTATAACTTCTATTCGGACATAAGGAAACATAACCCATTACGTTGTGTTCCTTGTCTAACATCAACTTATTAGCATATAATATTTTAATGAGTGCTCACAATCATAAAGGATGTCCAAGATAGTGTATTTATATGTGAGACCTCTCTTTCTTTATTAATTCTAATTAATTGCAACAATGACCAATACTATTTTTGTCATCCTTCAATAAATTTCATGTATTATACTTCTTATATGTGAAGTCATCACTCTCCATAAGATTATTACATAATCTTTTATTTTCTTTATTATTTTTCTTCTTTAAGATCAAAGCAAGAAAGTAAACCCTCAACTCAAAACAAATCTTCATTATAAAACCCTCGTACTCAATTTCATGGATAGATAACGAAGCAAAAACTAAAAAACTAGATCATACTAAAACTTTTATTCTACTAGATCACGATTAACCAAAAGGATCAAACTAAGATAACTGATAAAGATAAAGATGTGATGGTGATACGATATTGGGCGATCTCCCCCAAGCTTGGCACAAGCCAAGGGGAGTGCCCATACCCATGTACTCAAGTCTCCTTCTTCGGGGGTGGTGGTGCAATATTCTTGGCAATAATGCCCTTCAAGATGCGATTTTCCTCTTCGAGCCTATTGACTTGCTATCTGAGATCCATAATTTCCTTGCGTAGCTTCCCTATCACGGTTAAAGCACCGTCCATCCACGGGTGCATCCTGGCTACAGAGGAAGAGGCAACACTCTTTTTCAAGTTATTGTAAGAGATAAATTTGGTATTGGGAGGTTTGACCGAATTCGGCAGGCTCGATTTCTTGAATTCCACATGCATGTCACCAGGTTGAGGAAGGGAAGTGACTTCTTGATCCTCCTCCATGGCGTCCACTCTTTTCAAGTCTGCTTCTAGCTCTTCTTCCGTCGACCACCCGAAGGGATCAACTTCATCGTACGCTATTGAGCCCGCGGTGAGGTGAGAGACACGACTCTCTCCGTCTGATTCTTGTGAAGACATACTTTCAGATATGTCAGAAAAATAGCTCGAAACAAGAACAGAGGATATTGTCGTGATACGGTGGTCAAAACCTCCGGGAGATTATATAATGAATTTTTACCGTGCAAAACAAGTAATCTGGGAGAAACGGAGTCCGGATGGCACACGACCTCACCACAAGCTTGGGAGGCGCGCCCCCCCAGTCTTGTCGCCTGCTCGTGCACTTTCCGGACTACTTATTATTTTCCTTATTTTTTAAATATTCCAAAACAGAGTGAAATTGCTTTTATGGAACTTTTGGAGTCGGTTTACTTACCATATCACATACCTCGTCCTTTTCAGGGTTCTGGAGTGTTCTGGAAGGTCTCTTTTATGTATTCCTCCGGTGTCATGGTTTGAACAATGTTAGTTTCAACATTAATAGGTGTACCTGAGATATAATGCTTGATTCTTTGCCCATTCACCACCTTCGGGTTAGTGCCTTTGGAGTTGTTGATCTTGATAGCACCGGAACGATAAAGTTCTTCAATAATGTAAGGCCCTTCCCATTTGGAGAGAAGTTTTCCTGCAAAAAGTCTTAAACGAGAATTGTATAGCAATACTTGGTCACCTACATTAAATTCCTGCCTTTGTATTCATTTGTCATGCCATCTTTTAACCTTTTCTTTAAACAATTTAGCATTTTCGTAGGCCTGGGTTCTCCATTCATCAAGTGAGCTAATGTCAAACAACCTCTTTTCAGCGGCAAGTTTAAAATCATAATTGAGTTCTTTAATTTCCCAGTAAGCTTTCTGTTCTAATTCAAGAGGTAGGTGACATACTTTTCCATAGACCATTTTATATGGAGACATACCCATAGGATTTTTATAAACAATTCTATAAGCCCAAACTGCGTCATCGAGTTCTTAGACCAATTTTTCCTAGATCTGTTGACAGTCTTTTGTAAAATCAACTTTATTTCTCTATTACTTAATTCTACTTGACCGCTAGACTAAGGATGATAGGGAGATGCAATTCTATGCTTAACATCATATTTAGCAAGCAATTTACGGAAAGCACCATGAATGAAGTGTGAACCACCGTCTGTCATTAAATATCTAGGGACTCCAAACCTCGGGAAAGTAACTTCTTTAAGCATTTTAATAGAAGTGTTGTGATCAGCACTATTAGTTGGAATAGCTTCTACCCACTTAGTAACATAATCAACGGCAACTAAAATATGAGTATATCCATTGGAGGAAGGAAAGGGTCCCATATAATCAAATCCCCAAACATCAAATGGTTCAATAACAATTGAATAGTTCATAGGCATTTCCTGATGTCTACCAATATTACCAATTCTTTGACATTCATCACAAGATAGAACAAACTTACAAGCATTTTTGAAAAGCTTAGGCCAATAAAACCCAGATTGTAATACCTTGTGTGCAATTTTGTCTCCCGCATGGTGTCCTCCGTAAGCCTCGGAGTGACACTTCCGTAGGATTTGTTCCTGTTCATGCTCAGGTATACAATGTCTAATAATACCATCTACTCCTTCTTTATAAAGATGTGGGTCATCCCAAAAGTAATGTCTTAAATCAAAGAAAAACTTTTTCTTCTGTTGGTATGTGAAACTAGGTGGTATAAATTTAGCGACAATATAATTTGCATAGTCTGCATACCAAGGAGTATTACGAGAAGCATTTATGACAGCTAGTTGTTCATCGGGAAAGCTATCATCAATAGGTAGTGGGTCATGAAGAATATTTTCTAATCTAGACAAGTTATCAGCTATTGGGTTCTCAGCTCCCTTCCTATCAATGATATGTAGATCAAATTCTTGTAGCAGAAGAACCCACCTAATGAGTCTAGGTTTAGCATCTTTCTTTTCCATAAGGTATTTAATAGCAGCATGATCCGTGTGAACAATTAATTTAGAATCAACTATGTATGACCTGAACTTATCACAAGCAAACACAACTGCTAAAAATTCCTTTTCAGTGGTAGCAAAATTTCTTTGAGCACTATCCATAGTTTTACTAGCATAATGAATGACATTTAATTTCGTATCAACTCTTTATCCTAGAACAGCACCAACAGCATAATCACTAGCATCACACATAATTTCAAAGGGTAGGTTCCAATCAGGTGGTTGAACAATAGGTGCAGAGATTAAGGCTTTCTTAAGTATTTCAAATGCTTCTACACAATCATCATCAAAAACGAATGGAACATCTTTTTGCAAGAGATTAGTAAGAGGCCTAGAAATTTTAGAGAAGTCTTTAATAAATATCCTATAGAAACCAGCATGCCCAAGGAAACTTCTTATACCTTTGATATCTTTAGGACATGCATTTTCTCAATTGCATCAACTTTAGCTTTATCAACTTCAATACCTCTTTCAGAGATTTTATGCCCCAAGACAATACCTTCATTCACCATAAAGTGGCACTTCTCCCAATTCAAGACAAGATTAGTTTCTTCACATCTCTGCAAAACTTGATCAAGGTTGTTTAAGCAATCATCAAAAGAAGTTCCGTAAACAGAAAAATCATCCATGAAAACCTCAACAATCTTTTCAGAAATGTCAGAGAATATAGCAGTCATACATCTTTCAAAGGTAGCAGGTGCATTAAATAAACCAAAAGGCATACATCTATAAGCAAAAATACCAAAAGGGCATGTAAAAGTAGTTTTTTCCTCATCCTCTTGTGACACAGGTATTTGGGAAAAACCAGAGTATCCATCTAGAAAACAGAAATGCGTATGTTTTGATAATCTTTCTAGCATTTGACCAATGAATGGTAGATGATAATGATCTTTCCTAGTAGCTTTGTTTGGTTTTCCAAAATCAATTACCATCCACTGGTACAAGGAGCTGCTATACAAACGGTTTTTAACCCCTTTCCACGACGGCATTCTGAACCATCGCCTAGTGAGTGTGGGCGATAGGGGGTACTTCTCACACGGCCCAGAAACCGTCGGGGATAGGCCCTCCGGTTACACGCGCTGGGCAAAATGAGATCTGCGCGACGAGCGAGGGATCAAATACAATTATACAGGCCCAATCGGTTCCGGTTGTCAGTACATCCCACACAGTCAGTCCGAGACAAACGTTTCCGTTTGTATGTACATTCCACACAGTCAATCCAAGGAATAAGTTCCGTTCTTATGTACATCCCACACAGTCAATCCAAGAAGTATGTTTTCGTTCTTATGTACATCCCACACGGTCAATCCAAGAAGTACGTTTCCGTTCTTATGTACATCCCACACATTCAATCAAGGGAAAATGTTTTCGTTCGTATATACATCCCACACGGTTTTATGTATAGCCTCGTGTGTGATAGGTGTAACGATCAGACACGCTCTGCCTCGGTTAACCGTTTGCTTTTATTCAACTACATCACACACGATTTGATGAAGAAAACTGTATGGCATTGGGCTATCCATCACAACCGCTTTTACTGCTAGAACCGTTTGCAAAGTTCCATGACCCATTTAGCAGGTTTATTAGTTTACAATTAATAATTCCAGTATTATGCAAATTCACATTTCATATCGAACAACTATTTTCCAATTTCATATCAGGCACATAAATATATTTTAACATCACAGTACGATAGCTAGCTGAAAACAGCACAATACAACATATAGCTAGTTCAATTTCATAAGAACAATATTAGAATAATATATTCATTTCCCTAATCGAGATCAGCCAGGCTCGTCTTATCCACCTCTGCTTTTAGTTCAGTAAGAACCTGTTTTGCACTGACCAACTGGGAAAGTGCCTCCTCCTTCGCCAACACCATCTTAGCAAAGTCTAATTTAAAAAATCTGAGCTCATTCTCCATCTTCCTCTTTTTTTCCTGCATCTTGAAATATTCATCAGCGTTGACAACACTTTCTCTAAGCCTACCTCTGTTTTCTTCCTCATACATGCTCCAGAGCTTTGCTAGGCACATCTACAAAGACTATGGCCACTCTTGATCAACTCACTCCAGGTAAGAACACTTCCGTTCATCCTATAATATTTGAAACTAGATCAGTAACAATTGTAGGGGAAATGGGTTTCTAGCAACATAGAAAATCACCAAATACATATTTTGAAAAACTGAAGAAACATGTTAATTGTGACATTTCTTCTCAAAAAGATCAATGTGCAAATGAATTAATTGCTACTGAGACAACAACCAAATTCTGAAATATCAGAAGCTATAAACATCAACGCTACAAGTTCTTAGTCATGTACTATAAATAACAAATTGAACATTTTATGAGGAAGCTAAATATAACTGCAACAGCATAGCGACAGTGTTTGGATGACATCAAATTGATACTAACAGGTGTGTACATGCACAAATTTAGTAACATAGAACTAATAGCACTAAGGCTGTCCACTATGTATGCCGAAACCGGTGTCAAGACAACTGTTGCTACATTTGGCACCGGTGCCCTGCACTGGCGAGCTGATGGAGAGGAAAAAATCAGGGAACCGGACTCCGGAGCACCTAGTTGCTCCGATGCCCAGTTCCTTCGTGCCATAATGATTTAGTATTTTACTGCTTGGCTACTCGGATGTGGGGACCAAAGTTGGCTGCACAAACTGCTGAAGCGGTGCCAAATAATTTTCTAATGGCACCGCTGATGAGATGGCAACATTTTTAGATTCTAGGTACAAACTGTGACACTGTCTTAACATCCATAATAACATAGCACAGTGACAGTGTCTGAATCACATCTAACAAATGATTTGTAACAACGAAAGTGGGGCTAACCTTCTCTGCACATGCCAAAAACTTCCACCCACTGGCCACAGATTCAAACGCAGCTAACTTCACGCATGGAGATTGATGGTGACAATGAGCAGGCAGATTTTCAGCCACCCCGCTCCATTCGTTGCAACTGATGGTCCTAGGGAGCTACAAGAGGAAGAAATGACTCAAATCGACAGCCGGGTTAAAATCCTTCATTCCAAATCATAACCCGAGAGAGAGAAGAGAGGCATACCCGGGTGGTGAAAGAGTCGTCGTTGGAGGAGGAACCGCTGGAGAGGTCATTGAAGAAGCCCATGGCGACCCTGGCGGTAGGATGCTAGACGGCGAGAGCGAGGAAGCAAGCAAGGAAGCGGCTATAGCTTGGGAAGGAAGGAAGGAGGAAACAGGGGAAATGTGACTTGTGGTCGGGGAAAAAAGGGGGTGGGGAGGGGGGTAGATATTTCAGCGGTAGGTCAAAAAATTTGAAAGGTGGAGGGAAACTTTGCGCGCAATGCCGCCGGACACCAATCACTTTGAACGAATATGTGCATCGCAAACGATTCTTCTGCTTTACGCGCATGCGATGAGTTTGATCATTCAAATATTGGTGGAAATTTCCCTGGGTACTGTCCTCATCCACGTAATTGCATAATTTAACATCGCTTGCTAATTTGGGCACAAAAAATAGCCTACAGCACAAAGACCAAAGTTACTGAATCGAGCAATTTTAGTAATTAAACAGAGCCAGTTGACCTAAATATTGCTCTAACAAAAGACAGGCGTTATAAACAAAGGCTAAGTACGCATAATTTAAACAAAGCCGCCGCTGCGCCGCCCTACGCCTCGCCGGTGTAAGATGAGACGTCGATGACTTGTGCTGGCGACATGCCACTGTTGGTGGACTCTGCATCCCCCCGGCTGAAGTCGACCGCGTCCTCGTCCTCGTCCTCGGTGCCGCCCTCAAGGTTGTAGTACTCGTAGTAGTGGCTGCGCCAGAGCTCGCGCTGGTACTCCACCGCCGATTCCTCGATGGACAGGCTCTTCTCAACCTCGTCCTGAGCCATGCGCAACTCCTCCTCCCGACGCTCCTTGATCTCCGTCGCCTACTGCATCTCCAGCTCCCGCTCGGCGATATCATGAGGACGCAGGTGCTCCATGGCCTCCGTCGCCTTTTCGGACGTGGGTTGCATGCTTGATTCTGAGGTGGCCTAGAATATCTTGGCGTGTGCGTCCTCGATCTTGGCGTGGCGGGCCTCGACCCGGGCCAGGGCGACATCGGCAGCGCGGACGACAACTCGAGTGCTCTCGGTGTTTGCTGCTGCCGTCTCGGTTGCTGCAGCTACCCTGTCGGCTGCTGCAGACGCCCTCTCGGCGGATGCGGCCGCGCTCAATGCGGATGCGGCCGCGCTTTTGGCGTAGGTGGCCGCGCTCTCGGCGCAGGCGGCAGCGCTCGGGGAGGACACGACCACCGTATAGGCTCTCACGAAGCGTTTCCACGGTGTCATTGTTAGCAAGAAGGGGTTGCGGGAATGGGGATCTGGGATTCATGGATTCAGGGGTGACCGACACTAGAGCAGACAAAGCCGGCGAAGGTTATGGAGGAAGACTTAAGCAGACCCACGAATTTTCATCGCAAACGGTCCCTACAACAAACTATGTGTGATGTTGTTGATATTTTGTATTAGCTGTGAAAGATGAATTTGGGGTACAGTGGCAACAGCTGGTGTTTTAAATGTACGAGAAAATTTGGAGTACTAATACAACTGTCATGTCAAAATTTGGAAACATTCAGGGGTCATTTGACCTTTTTAAGACATTTAAGTGATTTTCTAGCCATTTAATGACTGTAATTCAACTTTGAACTACATATACATGCAACAGCTAACCATAACGGTTTGAAAAATCATAGTTGTGTACTTGTGTGAGAGTTAATTCCATGAGTAGTAAATTGGAAGGAATTTTCAAACATATTGGTGTCCCGGCTTGGACACAAGCATGGAGTGTCATGGCATTTAAATTCCAAAAAATAAAAAAATGATCAGAAATACATTAAACCTTGCTTGACGTAATGGCATGCCACCAGGATGTTGTGGTAAAAAAAATTGGCCTGTTTGACGAAACTTTGGACACACACCCCTCACAAACTGAAGCTACTCAATAGAAGGCTCGTGGTTCCGAGAGGACACAATGCATCTTTGATGACGAACCGGCGAAAGCTTCCTCTTATGGCCTTCAAAAAATTTCTACAGTAAATGTGCACTAATACAACTACCAAGTCCAAATTTGGAAAATTTCAGAGGTCATTTGACCTTTTTAAAACATTTAAGTGATTTTCTAGCCATTTAATGACCGTAATTCAAATTTGAACTACATGTACATGCAACAGCTAACCATAACAGTTTTGAAAAATCATATTTTTGTACTTGTGTGTGATTTAATTTCATGTGCAGTAAATTGGAAGATTCTCAAACATATTAGTGTCACGGCTTGGACACAAAGCATCGAGTGCATGCCATGGCATTTAAATTCCAAAAAATTCAAAAATGATCAAAAACACATGAAACCTTGCTTGACGTAATGGCATGGCACCACGATGGTGTGGTAAAAATTGGCCTGTTTGACGAAAGTTTGGACACACACCCCTCACAAACCGGAACAACTCACTAGAAGGGGCGTGGTTCCAAGAGGGCACAATGTATGTTTGATGACGAACCGGCGATAGCTTCCTCTTATGGCCTTCAAAATTTTCTACAGTTAATGTGCACTAATACAATTGTCATGTCAAAATTTGGAAAATTCCAGGGGTCATTTAACCTTTTAAAGATATTTAAGTGATTTTCTAGCCATTTAATGATCATAATTCAAATTTGAACTACATGTACATGCAACAGCTAACCATAATGGTTTGAAAAATCATATTTGTGCACTTGTTGTGTGCAAGTTAGTTCCATGTGCAGTAAATTGGAAGGAATTTTCAAACATATTGGTGTCATGGCTTGGATACATGCATGGGGTGCCATGGTAACACTAAATAAGCATTCGTCCCTTATATGAGGAAACAAAATGTAAATATCTGGCAAGACAACCGGGCCCCACATGATTGGCACTCTATTTTGCGCCTCGAGTTTTAGAAGGTCAGTGGCGCGGGTTATTAATCAGACGCGGTTCTGTATTGGAAACCGTCAGCTATTAAGTTCACACACGGCTTTTGCTGCGGGAATCGTGTGCAATTCAAACTACAGTACTCGTAAATTCTGGCGATCGGCGTGTGTACTGTTCCCGTCGATCTAGATTCCGGCCGCCAATAAATACTACCTTGCTCACGTCGTCCCTCCTGCATTCTCATTTACATCCTCCCCTCGCTCGCCCTCTCTCTCTCTCTCACAAACACACACAAATCTCTGCCATGGCGCCGCCGATCTGACCACGCGCCGACGTGGAGGCGCCGTCCCCGAGGACGTTCAGTCGAAGAGCATCGACGAGGTGGACCCCTATGGGCCGTCGGACAAGGTTGCACCGGACCCCCCAACTTTGGAGTGGTTTTGGGGCCAGTACAATCTTTGTCTGTGGAAATCGTTGCCGCCGGCTGAGAAAGCCAGTCAAGTGGCATTCAAGAAGGAGATGGCAGAGGAGGAAGCCAGGTACCAGGCGGCCTGTGAAGCCCGTGAGGCCGCCTGGAAAAAGGAGGCAGTGGAGCTTTGGGGGCGGGCGCGTCATCGTGCGGAGGAGGTGTACGAAGATGGGTATTTCGCGAGGAAGGTCAAAGGCGCTAGGCGCCTCATCGCTGCATGGAGGTGGGCCGATAAGCTCCAGTGTGCCACCGACGAGGAGCTCCGGTGGGCGCCCAACGAAATGGCAAGACCGTTCGCGCTCTTCCGCCAGTAAGAGGCAGATCGATACGTTAAGCGCTGCAAGGCGGAGGAGGTGGAGTACTGCCTCCGCGCTAGGAAGATGCCGTGCACCACGGAGCCGGTGGTGAGGGGCTGCCTGAATACTGCCCCCAGGAGGGATTCTTAGTTTTAGTATTGTTCGTTTTCAATTTTATGCATTGTACATGGTAGTTAAGTATCATCACGTATAAGTGATTATATTATATATATTCTGTGATGAGCTAATGAACAATAAATATATATTATGAATCCATTTTTCTATCTGTTTTCGTATACTAATTTGTATGTAGCTGTTATCATCCACATATATAGAATGGAAAGCATATATACACACATTGAAACAGAACATATAAGAACGGAAAACAAAGTACACACATTGAAACAGAGCAATAAACAGAGCAATATTATGATTGTTATGAATACATAGCGCTCCACGTCGAAATGAGTCAACAAAATAAACGCGTCCATGACTAGCGGCTCTTGCCTAAGGTAGCTCTTGGCTCTGCCTGAACTCGTGCAGGCGTTCATCCAAGCGGTCGACACGCTCGCGGTACATCTGGAGCGCGATCTCGAGCTCCAAGTTGGCTATTTCATCGAAGATCACCAGCTCGAGGATGCGATGCCCATGTTCCTCTACTGCGCCCAGGTGGACACCTGGGCCAAGGAGGCGGTCGAGCCTAGCGACCAGCGCGTTGGCATCGAGCGGGCCACAGACAAGACGAACGGCGCGACCCATGCGAACGGCCTGACGGGCGTCCGGTGCAAGTACGGCGCGACCGGCTTCTGGTGCAAGTACGGCGCAGACGATCTCTGCCCACTCCTGGCGAGGAATGGGGGTACTGACAGGACGTGTACCCAACTGCAACGCCCTGTCGACAGCAGGCAAGCGCCGATGGATCCGCTCTTGCTGTGCGGCACTCCAACGGTCTCGCTGTGCAGCGAGCCGCAGCCTATCGGCACGGACGCGCCTAGCTTGCTCTGTGGCGCACCATCGATCATGTTATGCGGTGAGCTGCAGCCTCTTGGTGCTGACATGCCTATCTTGATCCGCGGCGCCGAAGTGCCATGCGCCAAGGGTCTGCTCAACCCTGGCGATGACGCGCATCATGGCGTTGTCCATCGCGTTGCCGGGGAGCGCCTCGGCCTCGACGGGCCATGGCACCTTCTTGTTTTCCTCGTCGAGGAGGTTGATGGCAGAGACGGCGCTTTGGTGGGTTGGCATGCTTGGAAAAGGTGGATGTGCTACAGGCTGCGCTTGTTGCCTCGGTGCGTCGCGCGCCGCCTAGGTTTATGCGCAATATCGCTGGGTGGCGGCGGGAAACCGGTGAGGAAATGGCGGGAAACGGTGGTGTGTTCATAAAACGACATCAATTAATGGAAACTTAGCATAGAAGGAACATCGAACTAGCACGACGCGTGCGGGCATATTGCTCGCCCAAGGCTGTGACCCATATACTTGTGTGCCCAATAGAGCACACTATTCACAGTAAAGAATACTGTTCCGTTTATCCTAGTAGAGAAGTGGCGGTAAGCATCACAAGAAGTAGATGATGATCAGATGATCGTTTATCCTAGTTAATTATGCATGTAATAGTTTACTTTGGTGTGTGGCAATGTCATGTGTGTACTAGCCACCTATGTAATTGGATGTTTGCCGCGTATCACACACATCTTGTTTACACGAAATGTTTCTGTTCTCTTGGCTCAACACAAACAGTTTATCGAAATGAACTGTATGCCCTTCATTGCACACACCTTGATCTGGCTGAACCGTTTCTGTTGCGTTGCCTAATCGAAAACAGTTCATCTGAGTGAACCGTATGCCATATATCGCACACACCTTGATCTGGCTGACCGTTTCTTTTGTGTTGCCTAATCACAAACAGTTCATCCGAGTGAACTGTATGCCGTATATCGCACACACCTTCATCTGGCTGCCCATTTCTATTGTTCCGCCTCATCACAAACAGTTTATCCGAGTGAACTGTATGTCGTATATCGCACACACCTTCATCTAGCTGCCTGTTTCTGTTGTTCTGCCTCATGGCAAACAGTTCATTGAACTGAACCGTATGCCCAGCATCACACACGCAGCTAAAATCTGAACCGTGTTTGATGTATCCACCATCGCAAAAGTTTTGCATTTTTTGATGGTTTTTTTACATCACCGTTTGCGATTAATGCATCGCACACAGTTTCGTCGAAGGGTCTCTGATTGTAGTGTCGCGTTAGCAGCATCCTGCAGTAGTGATCCTATAACTAGTTACAATTCTTTGTGGGATAAGTTCATTTTTATCATTAGGGACAACAGTAATACCTCCCTTCTTGGGGACACAATGAATAGGACTTGCCCATCTACTACCAGCTATAGGATAGATTATACTTGCTTCCAGAAGTTTCAATATTTCACTTCTTACCACTTCCTTCATCTTAGGATTTAATCGTCGCTGGTGATCAACGACTGGCTTAGCATCAGGCTCCATATTAATCTTGTGCTGACATAGAGTGGGACTAATGCCCTTAAGATCATCAAGAGTATATCCAATAGCGGCACGGTGCTTCTTCAGAGTTTTCAATAACATCTTTTCTTCATGCTCTCAAAGGTTAGCACTAATAATAACATGATATATTTTCTTTTCATCAAGATGAGCATACTTCAATGTATCGGGCAATTGCTTAAGCTCAAACACGGGATCACTCTTGGGTGGTAGAGGATCTTCGAGAGTCTCAATAGGAAAATTGTGTTTCAAAATAGGCATTTGTTTAAAGAATATCTCATCTATTTCATTTCTTTTATTCATATGCATGTCATTTTCATGGTCTAGCAAATATTGTTCTAACGGATCAGTAGGAGGCACGGCAATAGAAGCAAGACAAATAATTTCATCCTTACTAGGTAATTCTTTATCACGAGGTTGTCTACGGAATTTGGAGAAATTAAACTCATGAAACACATCACCAAAATTTACACTAACGGTTTCTTTAGTGCAGTCTATCTTAGCATTGGTCGTATTCAGGAAAGGTCTACCAAATATAATGGGACAAAAATCATCTTGTGGGGAACCAAGAACTAGAAAATCAGTATGGTATTTTATTTTCCCACACAAGACTTCAACATCTCTAACAATCCCAAGTGGTGTGATAGTATCTCTATTAGCAAGCTTAATGATAACATCAATATCTTCTATCTCAGCAGGTGCAATATCATTCATAATTTCTTGATATAAAGTAAACGGGATAACACTCACACTAGCACCCAAATCACATAAGCCATGATAACAATGATCTCCTATTTTAACAGAGACAATAGGCATGCCAACAACAGGTCTATTTTTATCTTTTTCATCGGGTTTAGCAATTCTAATAACTTCATCACAGAAGTAAATAACATGCCCATCAATATTATCAACCAAGAGATCTTTAACCATAGCAACATTAGGTTCAACTTTAATTTGTTCAGAGGGTGTAGGTGTTCTTATATAGCTCTTGTTAACCACAATTGAAACCTTAGCATGTTCTTTTATCCTAATAGGAAAAGGAGTAGGAATAACTTGATCAACATTATATGTACCAATTTGTTCTTTAGCTTTAATTGGTTCTTCTACTTCTATAGGTGGATGATATTTAAACCACTTATACTTAGGGAGATCAACATGAGTAGCAAAAGATTCACAAAAAGAAGCTACTATCTCATAGTCAAGTCCATACTTAGTGCTAAAATTATGAAAAGCATCGGTATCCATAAAAGTTTTAACACAATCAAACTCAAGCTTTATACCTGACTCTTTACCTTCGTCGAGCTCCCAATCTTCAGAGTTGCGTTTAATTCTTTCCAAAAGGTCCCATCTGAATTCAATAGTCTTCTTCATAAAAGAACCAGTACAAGAAGTATCGAGCATGGATTGATCATTACGAGAAAGCCGAGCATAAAAATTCTGTATAATAATTTCTCTTGAGAGCTCATGATTGGGGCATGAATACAACATTGACTTAAGCCTCCCCCAAGCTTGAGCGATACTTTCTCCTTCACGAGGCCAAAAATTATATATATAATTCTGATCACGATGAACCAGATGCATAGGATAAAACTTCGGATGAAATTCCAATTTCAGTCGATTCCAGTCCCAAGCTCCAATATCGTCACATAGCCTATACCATGTCAATGCCTTTCCCTTCAAAGATAAAGGGAAAACCTTCTTATTAACTTCATCTTTGGGTAAACCTACAAGCTTAAATAATCCACAAACTTCATCCACATAGATTAGATGCATATCAGGATGTGATGTTCCATCTCCTGCATAAGGATTAGCTAGCAGTTTCTCTGTCATACCCAAAGGAATTTCATAATAAATATTTTCAGTAGGTGCAGTAGGTTGAGGAGAAACTCTTTGTGCTTCTGGTTGAGGTGAAGATACCCCGAACAAACCCATCAAAGGATGGTTTTCCATAGTAACAAGTGACAGTAAATTTCAGCATGCAATATAAAAGTTTCCTTACAAAATTCCACTCACCAAAGGCGCTTCACTGCCCGGCAACGGCGCCAGAAAAGGGTCTTGATGACCCACAAGTATAGGGGATCAATCATAGTCCTTTCGATAAGTAAGAGTGTCAAACCCAATGAGGAGCAGAAGGAAATGCTAAGCGGTTTTCCGCAAGGTATTTTCTGCAAGCACTAAAATTATCGGTAACAGATAGTTTGGTGGCAAGGTAATTTGTAACAAGTAACAAGTAACAAGTGTAAAAAAGGTGCAACAAGGTGGCACAATCCTTTTTATTGCAAAGGACAAGACTGGACGAACTCTTATATAAAGCAAAGCGCTCCCGAGGACACATGGGAATTATCATCAAGTTAGTTTTCATCATGCTCATATGATTCGCGTTCACTACTTTGATAGTTTGATATGTGGGTGGACCGATGCTTGGGTGCTGTCCTTACTTGGACAAGCCTCCCACTTATGATTAACCCCTCTCGCAAGCATCGGCAACTACGAAAGAATAATTAAGATAAATCTAACCATAGCATTAAACATGTGGATCCAAATCAGCCCCTTACGAAGCAATGCATAAACTAGGGTTTAAGCTTCTGTCACTCTAGCAACCCATCATCTACTTATTACTTCCCAATGCCTTCCTCTAGGCCCAAATCATGGTGAAGTGTCATGTAGTCGATGTTCACATAACACCACAAGAGGAAAGACAACATACATCTCATCAAAATATCGAACGAATACGAAATTCACATGATTACTTATAAGTTATAACAAGACTTCTCCCGTGTCCTCGGGAATGAAAGTAACTACTCACAAAGCATGTTCATGTTCAAGATCAGAGGGGTGTTGAATATGGTTAAGGATCTGAACATATGATCTTCCACCGAATAAACCAACTAGCATCAACTACAAAGAGTAATCAACACTACTAGCAACCCATGGGTACCAATCTGAGGTTTTGAGGGAAAGATTGAATACAAGAGATGAACTAGGGTTTGAGATGAGATGGTGCTGGTGAATATGTTGATGAAGATTAGCCCTCCCACAATGAGAGGATCGTTGGTGATGACGATGGCTTCGATTTCCCCCTCCCGGAGGGAAGTTTCCTTGGCAGAATCGCTCCGCAGGAGCCCTAGATTGCTTCTGCCCAGGTTCCGCCTCGAGACAGCGGCGCTTCGTCCCGAAAGCCTTCTCCTTATTTTTTCTTGGTCAAAACCCCTCATATAGCAGAAGTTGGGCACCGGAGGCTGGCCAGGGGGCCCACAAGTTCAAGGGGAGCGCCCTCAGGCTTGTGGCCACCTGGTGGGTCCCCTTCTAGTCTTTCTTCGCCCAATATTTTTTATATATTCCAAAACAATTCTCCATAAAGTTTCAGGACATTTGGAGTTGTGCATAATATGTATCTCAGATTTGCTCCTTTCCGGTCCAGAATTCCAGCTGCCGGCATTCTCCCTCTTCATGTAAATCTTGTAAAATAAGAGAGAAAAGACATAAGAATTGTATCCTAAAGTGTAATAACAGCCCATAATGCAATAAATATCAACATTAAAACATGATGCAAAATGGACGTATCACCCCAGCTGTCAGCTTGACCAGGTCAACAATCAACTCAGTTGACTGCTGACTGGACCGTTGACTGGGTCAACTGGGGCCCCCGGCCCCACCTGTCATCCACTGTGGCTAGCCCATAGTGGGTATAAAAAGTACTTTATTGTTTACTTTTGAATTAATAATTAATCCAGTAATTTCATAATATTGTTTAAAACTTTGAAAATCATATAAATTCAACCGTAGCTCAGATGAAATTAATTTATACATGAAAAATGATAAGAAAAATAAGACGAATCTGTTTATGCCATCCACATACCTGTCACATGTCTCTAACACTGTAAACATGGAACCTTCCCCTCCGGTTCGCCTGTCCGATAATTGCCTAAAGCTGGGAAAATATTCCCAGATATTTTCCCCTCTCCGTCTGTAACGCGTAGCACTGCATTAGGTCACCCCTAACACAGCATATTGCCATGTCATGCATTGTGATGCATTTGTTTGCTTTATATTTATTGTTTCTTCCCCCTCTTCTTCTCCAATAGACCCCGAGACCGCTGCCGATGCCCCTGTGATCGACTACGTCGATGACGACCCCTCCTTCTCGATAGAGCTTCCAGGCAAGCAAAATCCCCTTGATCATTCCTATATCGCCCATTCTTTCTCTCTCATGCTTGCATTAGATTCTGCTACTGTTGTTAGGTAGCTGCTATTCTGATGCATAGCCTCCTTTTGTAACCTGCTATTGTTACTTTACCTGTTATCCTATATGCTTAGTATAGGTTGGTTAGCGATCCATCATTGGCCCCGCACCCTTGTCCGTGTTGTCATCCTTTGCTTCTAGATGTCTCGATCAATGAGATCGATGTGCAAAGACCGACACATCACCGGCACCCCCTTAGTTGTATGACTCTGCAGAGCTACTATCGAGTGACGAGGGTGATACCTCGCATCTCACTCCTGATGATTTCTCTGTAGTGTAGCTAATCGATCGTGGATTACAGAGGTTGATTCCTCATTCACCACTCCCGATGATGACTCTGTCGTGCAACACCTCAAGTGTGAACCCTTCGAGGGTTATTCCTCCAAGGTCACCTTGACAGTTACATCAAGTAGGAATCCATCGAGGGTGATTCCTTAGATTCCCCCTTGATGTTATGGACACACGGATACCTTGACCTTCACCTCAGTCCTTTGTTGAAGTTGGGTCGACCCAAGGGGTACCCGCGTGTCGTGGTGGAACACGATCACCTATGGGGCCATCGACCCCTTGTGGTTCGGCAAGGGGAAGGTCACATTGCACAAAGAGCAGAGGCCATGGAACAACACGACGACGGTGACACTGGTGTTTTTTTACCTAGGTTCGGGCCGCCGTGAGGCGTAAAACCCTACCCTGCTTTGGTGGAATTGATGGAGGAACCCAACAAATGTGGAGCGCTCAAGCCCGACAAGGTGGCCTCAGGGAGAGCAACTACGCACGTACAAGGGTGCGATGGTCTGAATCCTTTGCTAGGTCGCCTTAGACCTCCTTTTATAGCTTAAGGGGTAACCACAGTGGCAAAATAATCTTTATCTACTGATTAGATAGCTAATAGTGCTATCATACCTAACTCTGGCAGTTAGGACAAAGTGCATTAAATGCACTGCTAGGTGTCACGCTGAGGGCGAAACCCGGCAGGCCTGCCGAGCCGCTTAATCATCTCTTACTTATCATCTTGACACGCCTCTGGACAGGCGTCACTTGGATAAACCTTGTCTTCCAACGGGCCACCACGTGTTTAGCAGAGGCCACTTAATCACTTGGGGGCTCGACACCGCACTGATAAGTGACTTGCGTCACCGTGCGGTGGAGCGGTGGTGTCTTGGCGGGGAGCCCCACCCCTGGCAGACCCGGCAAGCTTGCCAGGGAAACCTTGGGCTCGCCCCTGGGGTGACCTCGACCCGGCCAGGCTCTCTTGCCCGGCAAGGGAGACCTTCCCAAGGTGATATTCTTCTGTCTTGTTTATTCTTGGTCTTCTTGATCCACTCTTTGATTTTACTAAGAGCTGCTTCTTTGGCTTGGCCTTGGTTTGTAGTGTTGATGTTGAACAGACGACGCCAGCACGCCTGTGTGTAAGTCTGGGCAACGAACATGAATGTTTGTTGCACCGACAGGAGCCCCCGGGCCTGGCCCACACGTGCTGCTGAGCATCATTGGGGTAGGCCCCAACAACCACACAGGCGAGCACTCGAGCCATGCTACTACGGGTTTTAAGTCTTTCTTGACGTTCTCATTGCTTCTTCATTAACCTATGATTGAGTCAGTTCCCAGTTTTTCCGCGAGTCGTGTGAAACGGCGTGGGTAATTCACGTCGTGGCCCGTGGGCCGCCCATGTTCACAGGGAGGTAACTGCTATTTTACTCGTCCCACACCCCTGCCATTTCCGCCACGTACGCTGCATGCATTGCGCGGGGTTGGTGGAGGACGGGAAGGGCGCAGGAATGAGTGCCATGGCAGAAAGCTTGGCACCATGGATAGGCGCAGGTGGGCGGTCTTGATTCTGTATGTCGTCAGTGACGCAGAGGAGCTGGAGTGGTGGAGTGGGACGGTTGCCCTCCGGGTGGTGAGGAGCCAGCCCCCGGCCATACCTCCCTATAAAAGAGGGCATGGATGGAGGGCTCACCCACACACATCTCCTCCTCTTTCTTCTTCTTGCATCTCTCTCCCACTATGGTGAGGGGAAGTGGTCGTGGTCGAACTCCAGCGGTGGCGACGAGGGCCTCTTCTTAGCAGCGCCTCCCTCCCTCAGCAGATGATGCAGGGGCAGGGTCCAGCGCACAAGGTCGCGCCAAAGGACGTAGGTGCGGTCGCCGTGGTGCCAGGGGCCGAGGAGGACGCGAAGGTGTCCTGATCGCCCCTCCCCCGGTAGCCGCAGCCACAATGCAAGGTCACGCTGGGGACCAGCCATTGGAGTTCATTGTCAAGCTGCGCGGGCTGCCGCGCAGCCATCTTCGGCTTCCCACCCCATTTGCAAGGGTGATGGAGGAAGAACAGCCGCCCGAATTGAGGCTGCACAGGAGGGGTTACTGTAATGGCAACATACGGGCGGACGTAGAGTTCCCCGCACCTCATGTCATGCTTCTCCGGCGTGGCTGGAAAACCTTTGCTCATGCCCATAGCTTGGCGGCGGGGCACGTTCTCCATTTCAAGCTAATGGATGCCACGCTGCTCTCTATCAAGGTCTTTGGGCGTTCGGGGTGCTCACTTAGGGTGCTGCGCGGAAAGCTCGACCGACGACGAAAGCTCCTCCTCGAGCGGCAATGACGAAGAGGACAGTGTCGGTGAAGACGACAGCGCCGAGTGGGAGGACGGTGGCTTGAGCTCCAGCTGAGCGCAAGCCGCACCATCATCGTCAGGAGGGCGGCAACAGCACCATCATCTGCACCTGGGTCTTCTTCCCCCGGCAGAGCGATTTGCCGGGGTGTTGGGTGTGGATGCCTCTGTCTCTTCCAGCAGGGCCCCGGCAGGCCTCCTCCGTGGACTCTGGCTTCATCTTCCCTGCCGGGGGCCTTCCTGCCACGTTCCGCTGGTCCTGGCGGGGTCAGGCTGGGCTTCTGCCTAGGCACTCCTTTTGCCCTCTTCGCCTCCCGCAGTAACCCCTAGGAGGAGAGGGACAAGAAAGGCATTACGGGGCACTTATCTTTTTCCAGTCTAAAACATGTAGGCATTTGCCAATCTTTTATCTAAAATATGTAGTCCTCTACCCATGCTTGTACTCTGTATGGTCTATACTCGTTTATCAGCGTATCAATGAAAAAGAGAGCTTGCCGGGTACTTTTGTGCATGTGTAATGTTCATGCTGAGGAATAAATCCTCAATACTTTGAAGTAAACAACGTTCCCCGGCAGCACATCTTGTCGGTTCCTTCCCCTGCTACTACTACTCCCTTACGGTAGGGTAGGAGCAGGGATAGGGTGTCGGATTCAGGGCTCCGCAGACCCAAGAAAGATTCGAACTCTGGGGTGCATGCGAAGAACTCGCTCTCCCCAATCTACCAACTCGTCGCTCTCACAGCCTAGCTCGTCGAACGGGAAAGGAAAGGGACACAACAGTTTACCCAGGTTCGGGCCACCTTGCGGTGTAAAACCCTACTCCTACTTTTGGGGTGGATTGGCCTCGCGAGGGGCTGAGGATGAACTAGTACAGGGGAAGAACAGCCTCAGGAGGTCAGTTCTTGTGTTGGTGTGAGCTAGTGAGGGTTCAGGGGTGTCCGATCCCTTTTATGGTGGTGGCTAACCTATATATATAGAGGCCTCGGTCCTCTTCCCCCAAAATATCGGCGGGAAGGGATCCCACAACGGCCAAGTTTGGAGGGAGACAACTAGTACATCTTATCCTGACGAAAGGTGGTCTTCACCTGCAAAGGTTCTGGTCGTGACGCCGTGGTGGGCTCGGCGATGACGTCCGTCCTGCCGTCCTGGAAGTCTTGGTCTTATAGCATGGAAATGGAAACCTTTGGCCGATTCCTCGGGACTCTGCGTCTGCGCTTGCCTCCTTAGCACCGAAGAGGAAACCTGCTGTACTGCGCCCACTGGCGCCCGCCTGGCTTTGGTCGTCATGGCTTGCGTCACCTTAACCTCATGAGGTGGGCGCCTGCATAGAAATCTCCACTTCTCAGGAGCCGGCCTAGGGAGGCCACTCCCTCTGGAGGTCTTGGTGTTGTTCGCCTCACGAGGCTTGGCCCCTCGCGATGGTCTTGTCTTGTCAATGCTGAAGATGGGCCATACCAGGTCATTGACGGAGCCACGCCGTGGGCCGCAGGCAGGCAAGTCTGGGTACCCTAGTTCCCAGAACACCGACAGTAGCCCTCGGGCCCAAGGCGCGCTCGGACTTGGCTTCGAGGCAAAGCCAAAGGACAAGGGTGATGCGCCGTGGGCCCCAATCGCCTGCGGACCGAGTCAACGTGTGGCGCTTGATGGGACGTGGGTTGCGGAGGAGGACAGGCGGTGGCTGCGCGGCCACCCGGCTCACGAACCCATGCCGAAGGCACGGCACGCGAGTTTGTGGTGTGGGCGGCAATGCCGCCGCGCACATGGATCCGGCTCCCGCGATCCTTTGCAGGGGAGATACCGCCGAGGGGGCCCGTCGAGCTATGGCTGCAATACGCCGGGTGCTGCGGCCAAGCTTCCGAGGCGGAAGTCGAGGTCATCCACTCTGGCGACGTATTCATGACTCGAGGATGGGGTGAGGTCGCCCGCGCCTGCTGCCCGGAGGGGGCTCTCACCATCCACTTCGAATATGACGGAGCTTCAACGCTCTTCTTCAAGGTTATTGGCGAGGACGGTTGGCGCCTGGAATGCTGCCCTAGGAGAGGCGGTCAGGGCGGCACGGCCACGGGCGTTGAACTTGCCCTGGGCCTTGCCCGCAACTCCTTCGACAGCAGCAGCGACTCCCCGGAATCCAGCGATGACGACAGCTATGAGCCGCCGCGCCCGGAGCACGGCAGCTGCGTCGTCTCGGCACCGTCGGTGATGTCGCTAAGGCCGGCGGTTCTTGAAGATCCCTTTCTTTTGCTTCCCCTGTACAAAACCATGATGAGCCCCTTGGGGGTATGTAAAAACTGTAGCGCTTTTGCCTTAATGTTATTATTCCTAGCTCGGTGTTGCGATCGCGTATCCCGCCTTGGCACGGTACTCCCTTTCGTTCTCGCGGTAGCTTAGTGCTCTACGCCGATAGGACCTAGTCCCCAGCCAGGCTTCAGCCGTCGCTGGTATGCTAGGTCGCGATGCCGTGGTCAAGGCCAGGAGGTGAGCGGCCTGAGGTCCAGTAAGAGCCCCTGAGGCGCGATGCTCAGGGGGTCCCCTTTAGCGCGCAAGCGGCTCCCTGAAGGCCGAAAGGGAAACATCCTTGCCCGAGCGAGATCGCGAGAGTCAAAATACTGAATCGTGAGGTTTGCGCCGGCGTGTATGGGGTGACTTATCTTGGCGAGCCTGCGGTGATTCTTTTGCTGTGAAGACAGTTGTTGCGCGACGCCCGACTGTGCCCTGGTAGTGGTGCTTCCAAGCAAGGCTCACGCCGATCCCCTCTTCCTCGCTCATCTGTATGCTCTACGTCCTCGGGTCCCGGCCCTCGAGCGAAGCTCAGCCGCCACTGGTATGCCAGGTCGTGATGTCGTGGTCAGGGCCAGGGGGTGAGGGCTCGAGAGCCAGTAGGAGTCCCTGAGGCGCGATGCTCAGGGGCCCCTCTTTAACGTGCGAGCGAATTGCGTGAAAAAAGGAGTGCCTGGCCTTGCGAGGGTGCCTTGGAGGGGTCGCGACTCCGGAGGTCCCTGCGAGTTAGTCGGAGAAAGAGAACATAGCACATAGCCGCGCTTGCTGTCCTGCCGGTGATCTTTCCACAAGAAGACGAAGGCACTGAGGACCCGGTGAGGTGACGTGCGCGGGGCAGGCCACGAACCAGAGCTTAGTCTCTCAGGTTTATCAGCGCTGCAGGGATGGACCCGAGCATAGGCGGCATGCCAACAGCCCCCGTTGCGGGATGAGCAAGAGGCGGGTTAGCAACGCGCGGAGGCCGCGAAGGGCGATTCCAAAAATAACGAGATAGCAGAGATGATACCAATAACCATGATAACACAGGCAAGCATACTGGTTCGGAGTACATGAAATAAAATGGTGCGGCCGCGGGACTGACCCTGGCAGCTTGAGGATAATGCAGCCCGAAGGGCGCCCTCAATTGAACAAACCAAAAAGTCACCTGGCACCATCGCTGAAGAAGTGTTGGAGTAGCTGAAGGCGCGTGCCGCAGAAGTCGCTCCTCACGAGTCGTCCAGGTCCTGAGCCTCGTGAGGCTCCGGGGACCCGGGGGGCTGCGAGGATTCATCACCTCCTCCGTCCGGACCATCCTGAGCCTGGCCTCGTGAGCCTCCAGGACGGCCCGCATGTGGCGCTGGTGCGCAGCAGCCGCGCTCGGCAGACGGAAAGGCATGCGAACGTAGCTGTGAGGCGGGCCCTCACACCGGCCGACGTGGGACGGCCAGAAGAGCTCCTGAGATGCGGCTCTATTAAGCCCTGGGATGTTGATGCAGGCGCGCAGCTCACCGCCCGCGTCAGGGGCGGAAGCTGCGCTGGGTGGTGCGGAGCGACGCTTGCCTCGCATGGCTCTTGCCTCCTGAAGCTCCTCGGTCGCCTTGGTGATGAACTCCTGAGCACCTGGCGCCTCGCGCCCTGCGCTCTTCTCGCGGAAGCGCGCATCAAAGCACGCCTCCAGATGGTGCCCGAACGCCTCCCTTGTGACGCTGGCCTGGTCTGAGGCCCTCCAGAGGAGAGCCCCCAAGCCCAACCTAAGAGGGGCGCCGGGCGCGCCTTCCTATGCGAGAGGGGAAGGTGCCCCATTAGTGGGCGCGGGGACGATCGTCGGACGCCCCGTCCTCCTGAGGTCCTCGGCGGAGCAGCAACTTCTTCTTGGGGATGATCTCAGGAGGGTAGATGGCGCCTTCTTCATCTGGGTTCTCGACCGCCGCAGCCTGATAGGCACGCTCGAGGGAGCACACCACATCCTTTTCGTCGCAGGCGACCGTGATGATGCCGCCGCTTCCTGGCATCTTGAGGACATTGTAGCCGTGGTGATTTGCGGCCATGAACTTGGCTAGGGCCGGATACCCAAGGATGGCATTGTACGGGAGGCGAAGGTGGGCGACGTCGAAGTCGATGAGCTTAGTGCGGTAGTTGTCGCACTTGCCGAAGGTGACAGGGAGGCGGATCTGCCCTATGGGGACGGTGGAGCCGTCGGTCACCCCCGAGAAGGGCTTGGTAGGCTGAAGCTGGTGATACGGCACTTGGAGCGTGTTGAACGTCTCAACAGAGAGGACATTGAACCCTGTGCCGCCATCGATAAGTGTCTTGGTGACGAGGACATTGCTGAAGGTGGGTGAGCAAAGCATTGGGAGCGCGCCGGCAGTGGCCGCGCACTTGAGCTGGTCAGTAGAGTCGAAGGTGATGGTGTATTTGGACCAACTCAGCGGACGCGACGCCTCGAGCTTGGGGAGGGCCGCGTTCACCTCACGAGCGAACTGCTTGAAGATGCGATGGGAGGCGGGAGCCTAAGCGCCGCCTAGGATGCAGGCGATGGCACGAGGCTCTTGGAAGCCCCCGTCCCCATCATCTTGGTGGTGGTCGTCATTCCTTCTTGGCGGTGGTGGCAGCGGAGGAAGGCCGTCATTGCCCTGAGGACGGTCCTCACGAGGCTGATCCCTCCAGGGGCCCTCATGAGGCTGGCCCTGCCAGCGATCCTCACGAGGCTGATCGTGCCAGTCCTGGTGGGGGTCACGGTTGTCCCAGCGTCCCCCACCTCGGCCTCCTCCACAGCCATAGCCGCGGTCGTTACGCTCGGGGCGGCGGCCAAGGCGCCCGTCTCGGATGGCCCTGAGCTCTTGGCAGTCGTTGGTGTTGTGGCTGTGTACGTTGTGGAAGATGCAGAGTGGGCGGCTGCCCTTGGAAGACTCAGGGTGGTCGCAGCCGCGCTTTATCTCAGGTTTAGCCGCGAGCACAGCTGGGCCCTTGCGCTTCACGTCCTTGGCCTTGGCCTTCTTATCTTCTGGATCGGCCTCCGGGAGCTCAAGGAGGGAGAGGCGACCTTCCTCGGCCCTCGCGCATCTGGTTGCCATGTTGAACATCTCCAGTGCCGAGCACAGGTCCTCATGTATGGCGAGCTCTTCATTCATCTTGACATCCCGTACGCCATCAGTGAACGCCGAAATGATGGCCTCATCTGACACCTTGGGAATCTTGAGGCGAACGTTGGTGAAGCGCTGGATGTATTTGTGCAAGGTCTCCCCTGGCTGCTGCTTGATGCGCCACAGGTCGCCCGCCGCAGGGGCGCGGTCGCGAGTTCCCTGGAAGTTGGCGATGAAGCGCTCTCGCATGTCATCCCAGGAGGAGATCAATCCCGCGGGGAGGTTCAGGAGCCATGAGCGCGCGCCATCCTTGAGGGCCATGGGAAACCAGTTCGCCATGACCTTCTCGTCGCCGTTGGCCGCCTCGATGCTCAGCTCATAGAGCTGGAGGAACTCGGCAGGGTCAGGGGTGCCGTCATAGCGAGGAGGCAGGTCTGGCTTGAACTTCCCAGGCCAGACGACACGACACAGCTCCGGGGTGAACGCATGGTAGCCTGCCACGCTCACGGGAGCTCGTCGCAGAGGGGGAGCTTGGTCTTGGCGCTCGTGCACCACCGCCTCGGGCAGCACGCGGTCTTGACATGGCGGTGCTGGGAGCGCACGCGCCTCTCCTTGAGGCCGCTGCACCACTTGGCAGCTTTCTTCGTCGCGCGCCGAGGGGCCTCACGCCTTAGCTCAAGGACGACATCTTGCCTGGGAGGTGGAGGAGGCGCACCATGGGCCACGTCGCCCGCAAGAGGCGGCGGGGGAGGCAGTGAGTGAGACGGCGCAGGGGCCTCTCCAGCGGTGTTGACGAGCTCGGCGATTCGGTCTAGCCAGTCCTCGTAGAGGTCATCGGTTGGGCGGTAGCGCAGAAGCTCCCGCGCCATAAGCAACGCAGCCTGCGCGTTCGCCGGCCCGCGACGAGCATGGGAAGACGAAGCAGCCGCCGGAGTCAGCGATGGAGTGGCGGTGCGTGCATCACGCCGCACAGAAGGCTGCAACGACGAAGCCTGCTCCTCGTGGGCCGCAGGGCCGGTGGCAGCGTTTGCCGCTGCCGATGGGGAACGACGGGGGGCGCCGTCGCCCACCGGTGCTGTCTGGGCAACGCAGGCGGCGAGGGCAGCCCGGCGCTCAGCACGAACTCGACGAGCGTCAGCCATGAGAATGGTGGAACGGTGGCGAATCGATCGGTGGGAGAGAGGCTCCGACGCAACCCTACCTGGCGCGCCAAATGTCGGATTCAGGGCTCCGCAGACCCAAGAAAGATTCAAACTCTGGGGTGCGTGCGAAGAACTCGCTCTCCCCAATCTACCAACTCATCGCTCTCACAGCCTAGCTCGTCGAACGGGAAAGGAAAGGGACACAACAGTTTACCCAGGTTCGGGCCACCTTGCGGTGTAAAACCCTACTCCTGCTTTTGGGGTGGATTGGCCTTGCAAGGGGCTGAGGATGAACTAGTACAGGGGAAGAACAACCTCATGAGGTCAGTTCTTGTGTTGGTGTGAGCTAGTGAGGGTTCAGGGGGGTCCTATCCCTTCTATGGTGGTGGCTAACCTATATATATAGAGTCCTCGGTCCTCTTCCCCCAAAATATCGGTGGGAAGGGATCCCACAATGGCCAAGTTTGAAGGGAGACAACTAGTACATCTTATCTTGACGAAAGGTGGTCTTCGCCTGCAAAGCTTCTGGTCGTGACGCCGTGGTGGGCTCGGCGATGACCTCCGTCCTGCCGTCCTGGCGGTCTTGGTCTTGTAGCACGGAAATGGAAACCTTTGGCCGATTCCTCGGGACTCTACGTCTGCGCTTGCCTCCTTAGCACCGAAGAGGAAACCTGCTGTACTGCGCCCGCTGGCGCCCGCCTGGCCTTGGTCGTCATGGCTTGCGTCACCTTAACCTCATGAGGTGAGCGCCTGCATAGAAATCTTCGCTTCTCAGGAGCCGGCCTAGGGAGGCTGCTCCCTCTGGAGGTCTCGGTGTCGTCCACCTCACGAGGCTTGGCCCCTCGCGAGGGTCTTGTCTTGTCAATGCTGAAGATGGGGCGTACCAGGCCATTGATGGAGCCACGCTGTGGGCCGCAGGCAGGCAAGTCTGGGTACCCTAGTTCCCAGAACGCCGACATAGGGGCAACCCCTTTGCCCGCTCTTCTCAACTGTTACTGCGACCAGCCTCTGATCGAAGGAACTTCGGATCAAGAACGATGGGAGCACAGAGGATAGGAGCGACTAGGTTTTCTCACACTCAAGTTTTTCATACAGAGGTACATGATGGATAGTGGAGTGAACTTTGCTGTGTCTGTCATTCTTCTTATTATCCCCGGTAGCAATAGGCCGTCGGGGGTAGACGCGCCGGCCTTCCCCTTTACTTTTCCTTTCGGGAAGTTCACCCGCGGCAGAAGCTGTGAACCAAAGAAGCACAAGGGAGAAACCAGCTGTATACGATCCCTTTGTAAAGGATTTAATCAACTTATGCTAAGCACTGTTATAATCTTAATGAAGATATATGCTCAAATTAAACATGCATGCAAGTTTTAGGCGCCGACGCTTCATTTTATTATCTTTGCACAGGGTCTGCGCCTGGCTTTGTACAAAGGGTTACATGCACATCGGCAAGGCTTGTACAAAAGGTGGCTGCCGGGCAACCGCGCCTTACGGGTAGAACTTGCGAAGATGCTCAATATTCCATGAGTTTTGCACCTTAATGCCATCTTCGGTCTCCAGACGGACTGCGCCAGGTCTGGTGACTCGTACTACCCAGTAAGGGCCTTCCCACTTTGGCGTCAACTTGTTGGAACCCTTGGCGGACTGAACACGCCTAAGGACAAGGTCACCTTCCTCAAGGCTTCGGGCGTGAATCCTGCGGCAATGATAGAGGTGCAAGGCTTGCTGGTAGCGTGCAGCACGCACAGCGGCCCGGAGACCATCTTCCTCGAGGAGCACGGCATCGTCATGCCGGTGCTGCTCCTGCTCTACTTCATCATAGGCAAGTACTTGAGGTGACCCCTATATGAGTTCCGTGGGGAGCACTGCTTCTGCCCCATAGACTAGGGAGAAGGGGGTCTGCCCGGTGGCTCGATTCGGTGTCGTACGGAGGGACCAAAGAACCACTGGCAGCTCGTCGATCCAGCGTCTGCCGCATTTCTTCAACTTATCAAAAGTTCTTGTCTTGAGCCCGCGCATCACTTCAGCATTCATCCTCTCGGCCTGCCCGTTGCTCCGGGGATGAGCAATAGAAGCAAAAGAGACCTTGCTCCCAAGGTTCTGGATGTACTGCATGAAGGCGCGACTTGTGAATTGGGTGCCATTATCAGTGATCACTCTAGAGGGCACTCCGAAACGGCACACTAACCCCTTCAAGAACTTGATAGCTGACTGTGCGGTTACCTTCCTCACTGGCTCCACTTCCGGCCACTTTGTAAACTTGTCGATTGCAACGAACAAGAATTCAAAGCCCCCGGTGGCACGGGGGAAGGGGCCCAAGATGTCGAGCCCCCAGACCGAAAATGGCCAGGATAAAGGGATCGTCTGGAGAGCTTGAGCTGGTTGATGAATGTTCTTGGAGTGGAACTGACAAGCTTCACATTTGGTGACTAGCTCAATCGCATCTTGGAGGGCCGTGGGCTAGTAGAACCCTTGTCGGAAAGCTTTTCCAACCAAAGCCCTTGATCCAATATGGGAGCCACACACGCCCTTGTGTATCTCCGCCAGTAGTTCCTGCCCCTCTTCCCGACAAATGCACTTCAATTTCACCCCGTTTGGCCTCCTTCTGTACAGAGTGTCATCGACAAACTGATACATACTGGACCGTCGGGCTACTCTTTCAGCCTCTTCTTGCTCTTCGGGAAGTTCTCCTGTTTGAAGGTAGTGGACTATGTGTCGTGCCCAAGTTGGAGCCTGAGGCTCGACAACAAGGACCAACGGCACCTCCTCGTTCATGGGAGCGCTCAGCTCATCTGCAAGAACCTGTAGTTCTGCGGAAGAGTGCTGCTCACCAACTGAAGCGGAGTGGTTCCCGGTAGCTTCTCTACTAGCGGCTTCGGGAAGCTCTGCCGTGAGATACTTGCCGGAGTCCAACTTCCTCCTTTTTCTGGCCATCGTTGATGGAGATACTGAAGGTTGAGTCAAGTGGAGGACAAAAGTCCCCGGTTCCACAGGGAGCTTTTGTGCTGCACACTTTGATAAATAATCAGCAGTGCTGTTTTCCGCACGCGGCACGTGCTCTGTTTGTAATCCATCAAAGTGCTCTTCCAACTTTCTCATTTCCTCTATGTATGCCTCCATCAATGGGCTCTGGTAATCCTTGTTGACTTGCCTCACCACAAGCTGCGAGTCTCCATGAATGATCAACTTCTTGATTCCCAACTCTACTGCGATTCTGAGCCCGACAAGGAGCCCTTCATAGTCAGCAGTGTTTTTGGTGGCCTTCTCCCGGGGAAAGTGCATTTGGACCATGTACTTGAGGTGCTCTCCGGTGGGTGCAACAAGGAGCACGCCAGCTCTAGCGCCCTGTAACGAAAAAGCACCATCAAAATACATGATCCACTCCTGAGGTGCCTCCTTGCCGGGGATAACTGTCTTTGGTATCTCTTCATCTGGAGTGGGCGTCCATTCTGCAATGAATTCTGCCAGCGCTCTGATCTGAATGGTTGAGGTACTTTCATACTTCAGGCCGAAGCTTGACAGCTCTAGTGCCCACTCAACTATCCTGCCGGTAGCCTCAGGGTTCCTTAGTATGCGCTGCAGGGGGAAACAGGTGACAACTGTGATCTCATGGGCTTGGAAGTAGTGGCGCAGTTTCCTCGAGGCCATGATGAGGCTGAAGATTAGCTTTTGCACCCCAAAGTACCTTGACCTAGCCCCCTATAATAGCGAGCTGACAAAGTACACTGGGCGTTGTACCACTTTCTTCTTTGCCGCAGCTTCAGAACTGACCTTGCCATTTTGCTCCTCTCCTCCTTGACCCGTGTCCAGTCTTGCCACGACCGGTTCAGTTTCATCTCTGGAGAGGACAGTAGCTGCAACTGCTCCTTCGCCTACTTCCCGTTGCGCCACCAGCGCTGCACTAACCACTTGATTAGTTGCCACTAAATATAGCAGCAACGGCTCTTGCGGTTTAGGAGCGACCAGGGTGGGAGCAGAGGAAAGGTAGGTTTTCAGGTCTCGCAGCGCTGCTTCTGCCTCCGGGGTCCACTTCACCGGCCCTGCCTTCTTCAAATTTTTGAAAAACGGCAAGGCACGCTCGACAGACTTGGAAATGAACCTACTCAGCGCGGCAACACATCCAGTTAAATGTCTCACATATTTGACCGTCTTGGGTGCTTGTATCTGCTCGATTGCTCTGATCTTGTTGGGGTTGGCCTCTATCCCTCGGTGAGACACAAAGAAGCCAAGTAGCTTGCCGGAGGGAACACCAAACACACACTTCTCAGGGTTTAACTTCAGGTTGATCTTGCGCAAGTTAGCAAAGGTCTCCTCCAAATCTTGAATGAGTGTTGATTTGTCCTTGGTCTTGACCACTATATCATCCATATAGGCTTCCACATTTCTGTGCAACTGTGGTTCGAAACCTATCTGCACTGCTCTTGCAAAAGTAGATCCGGCGCTCTTTAACCTAAAAGGCATGCGTAAAAAGCAGTATGTGCCACATGGAGTTATGAATGCGGTCTTCTCTTCGTTTTCCATGGACATGAATATTTGATGGTACCCAGAGTATGCATCCAAAAAGGAGAGTAGGTCACACCCGGAAGTGGAATCCATAATTTGATCAATGCGCGGCAGGGGAAAAGGGTCCTTCGGGCAGGCCTTGTTCAGGTCCGTGAAGTCTATGCAAAGCCGCCATTTCCCGTTTGCCTTGAGCATTACCACTGGGTTCGCCAACCATATTGGACGCAGTATTCCTCTGACCAAACCAGCCGCTTCAAGTTTTTTAATTTCTTCGGCAATGAATTGCTGCCGCTCCAAAGCTTGCTTTCTGACCTTCTGCTTAACGGGCCGAGCATGAGGGAAGACAACAAGGTGGTGCTCGATTACCTCCCTGGGAACACCGGAGATGTCAGATGGTTGCCAAGCAAACACATCGACATTCGCCCGCAGGAAGGCAACGAGCACGCTTTCCTATTTGTCATCAAGGCTGGCGCTGATGGTGAACGTACCGTCAGAGCCATCCTGCCTTGCCGGGACCTTCTTCATAGCAGGTGAAGCAACCTTGGACCTCTTACTAGTGGAACTCTCCGGCAAGTCTTCAATAGGTGCAGCGCACTCCGGAGAGGCGCGCTTCTCAGATTCCTTGCCAGCATCTCTGCTAGCCTTCTTTTCCTTCTTTGCGTCCTTGGCGGGAGCTTTGGCTTCTGCAGCCTCAGCTGCTACCGCGTCTCGATACATCTTATCGACGCATATGATTGCATCTTTCTTGTCTGACGGGATTGAGATGACGCCCATCGGCCCTGGCATCTTCAAGGTATTGTAGGCATAGTGGGACGCCGCCAGAGCCGGACGCCCAAGGATCCCATTGTATGGCAAAGGAAGCTCAACAACGTCAAACACAACCTTTTCAGTCCGGTAATTCAGTTCTCCACCAAATGTTACTGGTAGTGTAATCTTCCCCTTAGGATGACTCCTACCGGGGTTGATTCCCTGGAATGTGCCAGTAACCTTGAGTTCTTCGTCAGGGATCTATAGCTTGCTGACCACTTTGGGGAAGATCAGATTCAACCCAGCCCCGCCGTCAACTAGCATCTTTGTGACTCTGAGGTTGCGGATTGTTGGGGAGACCAACAATGGCAAGCACCCTACCGCAGTAGTACGATCAGGGTGATCCTCTTTGTCAAAGATGATAGGCGTGCATGACCATTTGAGCGGTTTCCTGGAATCTACAGCCGGCTCCACGGCATTGACCTCTCGTGCCCACCGCTTGAGCTGGCAGTGAGAGGAGTGCAAGGATGCACCTCCGTCAATGCATAAGGCTTCAGTTGCTTTCTAGAATTCTTGCTCACTAGTCTCTTCTTCATCCCCATCATCACTTTCATTATCTCCCTCTTTCTTCTCATGGCCTCTAGCTGGTTTCTCATTTTGCTGAGGGGTCTTGCCGCGACGGGCTCCTCTGCCGCCACGGCCCTTCCCTCCAGCACCCTCTTGGTCTCTTTCTCTGTCACACTTCTCATACTCTGCCTTCTGCCTCTTAACAAGCTGCTTGACTTGGTGGCATTCCTGGAGATCGTGACCTTTGGTGCGGTGAATCTTGCAGTAGGGCCCATCGGTCTTCCCAGCTTTCTCTGCCGCCGCAGCCTCCCGGCAATCAGCGCACGCGGCAGCTTCCTTGCCTAGGGCCTCAGTTTTGGCTTTCCTGCGAGTGCTGAGATTGCCAGGGCTCTCGACGGCCAATACTGATTTAGCCTTCCACTTCTAATTGCGCTTCTGGCTTCTCCTCTTTGGGTTGGCGGTCTCGTCATCTTCCTCTGAATCAACCTCGACGCCATCCTCTTCTCCGGGGAGTCACCTTCCCTCTTCAGCTCGAGCACATTTATCCGCCAAAGTGTACAACTCATTGACAGTCTTGGGCAGCCGGACATTCATCTTGGACCATATCCTTCGGTTGCGCACATTCGAATGGAATGCGGCAACCACAGCTGCTGGGTGTATCTCTGGAATGTTGCAGTGTACACGACTGAACCTTTGCATGTACTTCCGCAAGCTTTCCCCTTCCTTCTGCGGAAGGACTTGTAGATCGCTAGGTCGGCCTAGCTCTTGGTGGCCACCCATGAAGGCGCCACCAAATTCGTTGCATAGGTCAGCCCATGATGAAATGGAATTCTCTGGTAGGTGCATCAGCCATGACCTCATGTTCGGCTTGAGTGCCAAAGGGAAGTAGTTGGCAAACACCTTCTCATCCCTGCCTCCAGCAGCTTGAACAACAATAGTGTAAATGCTCAAGAACTCTGTCGGGTTTAGCTTTCCATCGTACTTCTCTGGTAATTCAGGCTTGAAGACGCGGGCAGATGGCCAGCGGACTTGCCGCAGCTCGCGAGTGAAGGCGGGGCAACCAACCTTGTAAGGCAAGTACCCGCGATCACTGGGTGCGGGTTCGTCAACGTCTGGATCATTTCGCCTGTCAGATTGACGGCGAGTCTCCCGGCGTCGCTCTATGGTGACGCGCGCATCTTCCCTCCGCCGATCCTCCAGGACCTGCCGCTGGTCCCGATGGGCTCACGGATCAGAGGAGGCCATCGATGCTTCATCGGGCTTGCGGACCGCTGTTCTTTCTGCTACCACCCCTGGGTCTGCTGTCGCGGAGGAGACTGCACCGTTGGCGCAGCGTCCTCTGCGCGGTTGTCAGCCCTGGCCGCTGCTACCATTCGCGGGTGCCGCGATGGCTCTACCCGTTGTGACTTTGCAGCTTCAGCGAAACCGATCAAGCTCTGGATGGTGGCCCTCCATTCATCCATTTGATCAGCCGCCGGTGGGAATCCCAGTAAAAGTTGGGCTCATGCCATGGCTTCCGTAGCTGAGCTTGGTGCAGCTGTCGAGGTTGACCGCGATGTCGCTCGACTCCTGGTGGGACCAGCAGGAGCGTCGCCGTGTTCATGCCGTCGCGAACCGGCCGCCAAGGCAGTCTGGTGCTGAGCGGGCTACGCTCGGGGATCAACACCCCCATTCGGCGCTCCGTCTTGCCTTCCCTGCTCCGGGCCAGGTGCGCGTCCAGTAGCCGCGTTGGTGGCAGGCACGGCTAAAGGGTCGCGGTTCGCACCAGAGCGGGCGTCATCACTGCGGCTGCGCCCGCCAATCCGGCGAGGTGGAGGAGGTTGAACGTCTGCTCCATCCGTAGCTTGAGGGTTCCGCCCGTCGGGGTGTTGCCCTCCTCCGGTGCCTCCCGCTCCCGCCTCGTCCACGAGGGACACAACGACGGCGCCGCCTGCGCCGGTCATGTCTCCTGCGGCACCCACCTCGCCCAACGCCACCATGGTGCCAACAACGTCCGTGGCCGCGTGCGAGGGGGCCTTAGAGATGGAAGGGTGCGCGGTAGCACCGGGTTTCTTCTTGGGCGCCATGGATGAAGACGATGATGATGATGAACGCGCTGTTCACAACCTCAGGTTCGCTCAAACACCAACCCCTACCTGGCGCGCCAAAGATGTCGTGGTGGAGCACGATCACCTATGGGGCCATCGGCCCCTTGTGGTTCGGCAAGGGGAAGGTCACGTTGCACAAAGAGCAGAGGCCATGGAACAACACAACGACAGTGACACTGGTGGTTTTACCCAGGTTCGGGCCGCCGTGAGGCGTAAAACCATACTCCTGCTTTGGTGGAATTGATGGAGGAACCCAACAAACGTGGAGCGCTCAAGCCCGGCAAGGTGGCCTCGGGGAGAGCAACTACACGCGTACAAGTGTGCGAGGGTCCAAATCCTTTGCTAGGTCGCCTTGGACCTCCTTTTATAGCTTAAGGGGTAACCACAATGGCAAAACAGTCTTTATCTACTAATTAGATAGCTAACAGTGCTATCATACCTAACTCTGATAGTTAGGACAAAGTGCATTAAATGCACTGCTAGGTGTCACGCTGGGGGCGAAACCCGGTAGGCCTGCCGAGCCGCTTAATCATCTGGACACGCCTCTGGTCGGGTGTCACTTGTATAAACCTTGTCATCCAACGGGCCGCCACGTGTTTAGCAGAAGCCACTTAATCACTTGGGGGTCGACACCACACTGATATGTGACTTGCGTCGCTGTGTGGTGGAGCGATAGTGTCTTGGCAGGGAGCCCCACCCCTGGCAGACCCGGCAAGCTTGCCGGGGAAACCTTAGGCTCGCCCCTGGGGCGGCCTCGACCCGGCCAGACTCTCTTGCCCAGCAAGGGAGGCCTTCCCAAGGTGATATTCTTTTGTCTTGTTTATTCTTGGTCTTCTTGATTCGCTCTTTGATCTTACTAAGAGCTGCTTCTTTGGCTTGGCCTTGGTTTGTAGTGTTGATGTTGAACAGACGACGCCAGCGCGGCTGTGTGTAAGTCTGGGCAACGGACGTGAATGTTTGTTGCACCGACACCGCGATAGTTATTTAAGTCGGGTTGACCATGAGGGTACCTGCGAGATAATGACGCGGCACGACCGCGCAGGCAGAGACCACCCTAGAGAGGGATAGGCCTGGCCCTTATCGTAAGTCTGCAAGACGGGGAGAGAGGAGCACTGATCGTCACCGCGAGCTCCCAATACACTAACGGTTTAGATATGTGATCTGAGTAGGCCTCTGGCCTTTTTGCACTAACCACCACATGGGAATAAGTATGGGCACTCGGCGTCATACGATTCTCCCGAAAGCTCTTCGGACGTCAGGAGTTGAGTGGCGCGTGCCTGGTTGGACAGTAACCGCCTGCGCTTGTATAAGGAGGTGGGTCTCCAGGCCGCGTACGCAACACGCATGAGTGCAAAGGGCGTTGGGCCCTGACCCCTGAGCGCTTAGGATTTAGACTGGCGTGCTGGCCTCTCTGTTAAACCTAGGTAGGACTAAGGCGTGTCGATCAGCCGAGGCCGGGCATGACCCAGAAAAGTGTGTCCGGCCGGAGTTAATCAAGCGTGTTGGGTAAGTTGGTGCACCCCTGCAGGGAAGTAATCTATTCGAATAGCCGTGTCCACGATAACGGACGCTCGGAGTTGTATCCCGATCTACTACAACTAGAACTGGATACTTGTGATACTAAACTCATATGATAGCTCCAGGATCATTTTCTCGCAGGGAGTCGAGGAAGGATCTCTGGGCATTGCTAATATATACTTGTTACTATATGTTAAGTTACTCTACTCTCTTCTGTTGCTGCAAGATGCTGCAAGGTGCTAGTCTTTGATAGGCTAGGCCTTATCCCCCTACTCTGGCATTCTGCGGTATAGTCCATAGATACAGCCCCTTCCCATTGATACCGATGCATACTTAGCTTAGATCCGATGTAAGTCTTGCGAGTACTTTGGATGAGTACTCATGGTTGCTTTGCTACCTTTTCCCTTCTACCCGGTTGTTGCGATCAGATGACGGAGCCCAGGAGCCAGCTGATCCCGCCGATGACTACTACTACACCGATGGAGCCTACTACTATGTGGAAACTGATGACCAGGAGTAGTTAGGAGGCCCTAGACAGGAGGCCTGCGCCTTTTTGATCTAGTTGTCGTGTTTTGCTAGCCTTCTTAAGGCAAACTTGTTTATTTATGTCTATACTCAGATATTGTTGCTTTCGCTAACTTATGTATTCGAGCCTTCGTGTTCCTGACTTGTAATATAAAGTTTTATGTTTGAATTTGTGTCTTAGAGTTGTGTTGTGATACCTTCCCGTGAGTCTGCGCATTTGTGTGTATGATTAGTGCATGGTCGAGGCAAGGGTGTCACAAGTTGGTATCAGAGCCGACTGCCTGTAGGAAGCCCCTTTCCAACTCCTTGGCCGAAGTTGAGTCTAGTCTTTGAAAAACTATTTTCTAAACTACTAACCGTGTTCTGTGGCCTACGGGTCCATATCACCTATGGGTGGGATTAGGATCTTTTATTCCGTATCTTTACTCTGGGATTCTAATCTCTCTTCTTTTCAGGTTAAAGATTTTACTAACTCTAACTCTAGGTTCTCGTAACTACTTCCACCCAGAGATCCCCTCATTCCAGATGATCGCTTGATACACCAGAAGATTCCGAAGATACTCTTCGATGTTTTCCTGAGACCCTTGTGCCCACAGCCTTTGCAATTCCCTACCACGGATATATCCCTATGGATAACTACATACACTTGCCATTCATACAATCATTCCCCATTGCTTTTGTTATTACAATATACCCCAAAATATTTTCCTATATTCCGAGAATCCATTGTGCCTACTGCCTTGCAGCTCCATTTCCGCATGAATACACCTACAAATAGTTCCTCACACTTACTGGGGATTCGTTCATCCCCACTTGTTCATGTATTTCGCAAAATACTTCACAATGCTATCCGATCTTCCGAAAATCCTCTACAGCCTAGTGCTCTTGAATTTCTTGCCTGCTTGCATTATGGTAAATCCCATATGTCTAGTAATCTTATTGGCATCCTTTGTCGCTATCATTTTGAGTCCCTTTATTCAATATGTTGCGAATGCACACAATCATCAGTTGATCACTATGAATTCATACTTCCGGCTCAGACGCCATTCCGGATATGAGCTGGTTTTCAGCCAATCAAACCTTGACCGATTATGCCTCTAAGTCTATTCAACTTACTCATTTGATCAGAGAATCTGATTCTAATACGCCGATCTGGAAATCATAATTTCTTTGTATTTAAGCTTTGGATTATTCAGATGTTTCGATAATCTGATGCCTTTCCATTCTTTCTTCTTCTGGTTGAGTACCGATACTCACATCAGATCCTTTGTGGACCGCCAAATCCCTTGTTGGATTATTAACCTACAGTGTCTTTCACATTCATAAATGTTGTGAGTTCTTTCCCTGATACATAATGCCTTTGTTAAATTGTATCCTCTGCTTTTGTCAATCATGCTCTACTATCGAGCTTGTGTTATTTACTCTTGAAGTTTTTTTATATGTTCCTAAGGTGCCCTGATGGGTTCAACCAATGGCTTCCCTAATCTGTTTGAACCCAGAAAATTCTATGGGTCATACTCTACTGGTGTTACGCCGAATAAAATTCCAACACTACAACTTCATCAAAAGCGAGACGTAAATGAAAGGTTATGGGTTGAAGAAGTGGGAGTCGACCTTGAACTTTGTGTTCATGCCTATGGAAACGATGTAGACTGTCACGGAAGCTTCTTGCAAAAATAATTATCCATTTGTATAATTATTTCGGTGTCCTTAACTTGATTCCATGCAGTTATTTTTTTAACCATGGCGACCTCATATTGATAACTCCAGTCCTGTGCCTCGTCTATTTTTCGACAAGATTAAAGTATCTGTTGTCGCAAGACAACAACCTAGTTCAGTTTCTATTATGTTCTACCTTCGAGTATTACCCCTGGTATCTCGAGGATATCATGCCATTGCACTACATCTTATGAAATTTTGATGAAGTAATAACTTTCCCTGTCATAGTCACTCCATGGTTTCTGGGTTGTCGTCAATCGAGAACACCGAATAGTGAATCAAATCCGCACTGCAATTCAATACCCCTAGTAATTTGTTGCTGGGAAATTTAAACTCAATCTTGTCATTCCTAGACTACCGGCTACATCCTTATCATGCTACCTTTGACCATGCTACCTCATCCTTCTTTGGTGCATGAATTCTTCAGACCGTGAGCAAGGCTTACGTCGAGTTTTCAACATCATTTTTTTGTCTGGAAAAGCTACCCCGATTTCGAGCTTGCATCTTGTCTGTTGTTCCCATAACTTTGTCATTCCCTTTCTTGATGTCGTTATTGTTCGATTGCATCCTCTTGAAACCTCTCGACAAAATGTGTTGTGATCATCTTCAACTTTTTGCCTTCTTCCAAGATGTGAGTCGAATTCATGAGAAATACCGTCCTTGCACTCAATAATTTGTGTTATCGTCGACAACATCCTTGCCTTCTTTCCAACCCAGACTTGGTCATGTTTTGGTTATGCCTTTAGTTTCTTACTGTTCTTGAAATTTTTCCTTGTGTATTTCTTGTGATCTTCAGACCCAACCCTTACTTGAAACACCATACCATTGCTACCTCGAGCATGACTGTGGTACTTAAACATCAACAAGAACATTGGAAGCATAATGCTAAATGTTTCTTGACCAATTATATACCCAAACACCATTGTATGGGTAACATCATGAATTTCCTTGCCCCTTTACCTAAATGGTTATCTACTTGTTGTCCTCTTATGTATATCATGCTCTGCTTTTTCTTGTGAAGGATATACTCCTAATACTTGTGTATAAACACATTTTCCTTTCCATTGGTCTGCTTAATCTGATAATCACATTTTCCTTTCCATTCTTTTATTTAACCTTTCTTGTAATCTAACTTATCTGAGCAGTGATAATTCCCTGCTTATGTCAACACCTCGGTTGTACAACTCTATCAGCAAGACCCTATTACTATTGTTGATGACATTCCGGTAACCACCGGTGGATGAGAACTTTGCCTATTGGTCCGCCTCGCCTTGCGAGCAGGAAAATGGTTCTCTTCGTCCCCCGCCCTTGGCACCGACACTGTTGCCAACATAGCTGACAAAATTTCCTCTAACATGCCTTGCTATCATGACCGTGCAAGATGTCATCATTCTCCATACTTTAAACAAAGTTCCACAGGATCGAAACCTGACTCTCCTGTACATCCCTGTTTCCAAAGTTATTCCTCGCGCTTGGCTTTGTATGTAATTCATGAGGACCTTCCTATAGATGATCTATTTTGGTATCAGATGCAAGACTATTCCTCGCTGCTCTGAACCCATTTTGCACTTTGTTGTTATCATCGCATGATTGCCTACCTGCTTGAAACTCCTCGTGCCTACTTTTATTTCTCTCAATGTATTTCCTAAGTTCCAGCTCGAGAGATACTCATGTGTTCATTCGTGGGATAACCACAGATGATTACCCCTTATAGCATTCTATCGTTGTCGAGCTGCCCCTTACCTATTCGTAAGCACGATGGAGATTCTGAAGAAAGGATGACAACTTCATCGTGATGCCCTGATGCAGCAAAATGAAGACTTCAACACCTTTACTGACCTCTTCGAGAAGAGCAACCAAGACCGAGAAGACTCATTAGAATTTCGTAACCAAATCCTTCCCCCTTACTCTACCTCTTAAATCTCGGGATGAGATTTCTTTTAGTGGAGGAGATTTGTAACACCCCAATAATCAAGCTACAGTAATCCCTGGTGATTAAGCTAAGTCACTTTGCTTTGCAATGCTTGATCACTGATATGTCTCCAACATATCTATAATTTTTGATTGTTCCATGCTATTATAGTATCAATCTTGGATGTTTTATATGCATTTACCAACAATTATGTATCATTTTTTGGGACTAACCTATTAACTTAGTGCTCAGTGCCAGTTGCTGTTTTTTGGCCTGTTTTTGGTTTCTCAGAATATCAGTACCAAACGAAGTCCAAATGGCACAAAACTTTTTGGAGGTTTTTTTCTGGACATAAGAGACCCTGGAAGCTTTGGGAGGGGACGAGAAGATGGAGCAGTGGCCACGAGGCACCAGGGCGCGCCCAGGGGGTGGGTGCGCCCTGGTGGCTCATGGGGCCCATGTGGCTCCATTTGACCTAACTCTGCCTCTATAAATTGTCTAAAATCGGGAAACCAATAGAGAGCCACCCAAAATACTTTTTCGCCGCTGCAAGTTCCTGTTCTCGTGAGATCCCATCTGGAGGCCTTTTCCTGCACTCTGCCAGAGGGGGAATCAATCACGGAGGGGCTCTGCATCAACCTTGCTGCCCTTCCGATGATGTGTGAGTAGTTTACCACAGACCTACGGGCCCATAGTTAGTAGCTAGATGGCTATCTCTCTCTCTTTGATCTTCAATAGAATGTTCTCCTTGATGTTCTTGGAGTTCTATTCGATGTAATCACTTTTTGCGGTGTGTTTATTGGGATCCGATGAATTGTGGGTTTATGATCAGATTCTCCATGAATATTATTTGAGTCTTCTCTGAACTCTTTTATGCGTGATTATTATAGCTTCGTATTTCTTTTTGATCTATTGATTTGGTTTGGCCAACTAGTTTGGTTTTTCTTGCAATGGGAGAGGTGCTTTGTGATGGGTTTGATCTTGCGGTGCTCAATCCCAGTGAGAGAAGGGGACATGACACATATTTGTATCATTTCCATTAAGGATAAAAAGATGGGGTTTATTCATGCGGGAGTTTACTTTGTCTACATCATGTCATATTGCTTAAGGTGTTACTCTGTTCTTTATGAACTTAATACTCTAGATGCATGCTGATAGAGGTCGATGTGTGGAGTAATAGTAGTAGATGTAGAATCGTTTCGGTCTACTTGTATCGGACGTGATGCCTATATACATGATCATTGCCTTGGATATCGTGATTGCTTCTATCTGCGTTGGTATTTCCCCGAAGAGGAGAGGATGATGCAGCACAGCAACGGTAAGTATTTCCCTCAGTTATGAAACCAAGGTTATCAATCCAGTAGGAGGATTCACCCACACTATGTAAACAACACCTGCACACAAATAAGAAATACTTGCAACCCAACGTGTTAGAGGGGTTGTCAATCCCTCCTCGGTATTGAGATAGATTAAATTTTATGAGATTGGATAAATAGATCTAACAAAAACACAAAATAAAATAAATAAAGAACAATTGAAGCAAGGTATTTTTGGGTTTTAATATGATAGGAAATAGACCCGGGGGCCATAGATTTCACTAGAGGCTTCTCTCGAGAAAATAGCATACGGTGGGTAAACAAATTACTGTTGGGCAATTGATAGAAAAGAGAATAATCATGACGATATCCAAGGCAATGATCATGTATATAGGCATCATGTCCAAGATTAGTAGACCGACTCCTGCCTGCATCTACTACTATTACTACACCCATCGACCGCTATCCAGCATGCATCTAGTGTATTATGGTCATGAAGAAACGGAGTAATGCAATAAGAATGATGACATGATGTAGACAAGATCTATTCATGTAGGAATAGACCCCATCTTTTTATCCTTAATGGCAATGATACATGCGTGTCATGTCTCCTTCCGTCACTGAGATTGAGCACCGCAAGATCGAACCCATCACAAAGCACCTCTTCCCATGACAAGAAAAATCAATCTAGTTGGCCAAACCAAACCAAAGTTTCGGAGAAGAAATACGAGTCTATAACAATCATGCATAAAATAGTTCAGAGAAGACTCAAATAATATTCATAGATAGAACTGATCATAAACTCACAATTCATCGGATCCCAACAAACACACCGCAAAAAGTCATTACATCAAATAGATCTCCAAGAACATCAAGGAGAACATTGTATTGAAGATCAAAAAGAGAGAAGAAGCCATCTAGCTACTACCTACGGACCCGTAGGTCTGTCGTAAACTAATCACGCATCATCGAAGGGGCAAGGTTGTTTATGAAGAACCCCTCCGTGATCGTTGACCCCTTCGGCAGAGTGCCGGAGAAGGCGTCTAGATTGGATCTCGTGGTTCTGGAAATTGTGGCAGCGGAAACTATTTTCTCTCGACTCCCCTAGGGTTTATGGGATTTAGAGTATTTATAGAGCTGATAGGTGGTGGAGAAGCTTCCCGTGGTGCCCACTACCCACCAGGGCGTGCCCTGGTGCCTAGTGGGCCCCACGGGCCTCCTCTGGTGCACTTCTTTGGCTCCCTGGGTGTCTTCTGGGCAGAAAAAAATTCTCCAAAAAGTTTCATGCCATTTGGACTCCGTTTGGTATTGATTTTCTATGAAGTAAAAAACAAACAAAAAATAGCAACTGACACTGGGCACTATGTCAATATATTAGTCCCAAAAAATGATATAAAGTTGCTAGTAAATGAATATAAAACATCTAAGATTGATAATATAACAACATGAAACCATCAATAATTATAGATACGTTGGAGATGTATCAGCATCCCCAAGTTTAATTCCAGCTCGTCCTCGAGTAGGTAAATGATAAAAACAGAATTTTTGATGTGGAATGCTGCCTAACATGTTCATCACATATTATTTTCTTTTGTAGCATGGATATTTGGACTTTTAGATGATTCAAAGCAATAGTCTATATTTGACATGAGGACATCAATACTCAAGCATATCAATAAGAACCATGTCTTTCAAAATATTAGCACTAAAGAAAGCTATCCCTAGCCTATTATGCTCAATCATTGATCCATTCATAAAACACACTCAAATATTAACTATGCCCAATGCACAAGTATGATAATAGTGTCCCCTTGTTGGTGCTTTATAAGAGAAGATGGAGACTCAATAAAAATAAAAATGGCATCAAAGTAAATAGATAGGCCCTTCGCAGAGGGAAGCAGAGATTTGTAGAGGTGTCAGAGCTCAAAGCTTAAATTGAGAGATAAAATTGTTTTGAGAGGCATGCTTTTCCTGTCAACAAAAATGACCGAGAATTCCCAATACTTTCCATGCTAGATAGATCATAGGCTGTTCCCAAACATAAAATCAAGTTTATTCCTTTTTCCACCATTCTTTCACAAGCCATGGCTAGCCGTATCCACGGGTGCCTTCCATACCAACACTTTCCAAGGAATTTATTATTTGACAACATAAATTTTTTTTTTTTCATTTTGGGACTGGCCATCCCTATTACCTTGCCACACTCTCGTGCAATGACAAGTGAATAAACACTCATGTTGAGAATAAAATATCTAGCATGGAAAATATTGGCCACCCCCTGCCGCTTCATGAGCGGTACGGGCACACAAAAAGGAAATTCATTTTGAAAATTAGAGTTGGCACATACAAATTTACTTGGAACGGCAAGGAAATACCGCATATAGGTAGGTATGGTGGACTCATTTGGCACAACTTGGTTTAAGGAGTTTGGATGCACAAGTAGTATTCCCACTTAGTAGAAATGGAGGCTAGCAAATAGATTGAGAAGCGACCAACCAAGAAACAAAAATGATCATAAATGAGCATTAAACATAACTAACACCGAATAATGCACCACTAGTAGGATGTAACTTCATTGCATAACTATTGACTTTCGTGCTTGCATAGGGAATCACAAACCTTAACACCAATATTCTTACTAAAGCATACTTACTCACCAACTTGATTCCCATATTACTATCTCCATATCTCAAAACTATTACAAGGAATCAAGTTTATCATATCCAATGATCTTCATGAAAGTTTTTGTTCTATCCCTCTTGAATATCTATCACTTTGGGACTAATTTCATATTTTACCACTGCTACTAACAAAGCTCTCAAATAAATTTAAGTGAAGCATGAGAGCACATATTTCTTCAAAACAATTTTCATCTCTCAAAATAATTTAAGTGAAGCATTGAGAGGATATTTCTTTAAAATTTTACTAACTCTCAGAATAATCTAAGTGAGGCATGAGAGCATATTTCTTCAAAATTAAAGCACCACCGTGCTCAAAAAGATATAAGTGAAGTACTAGAGCAATTCCATAGCTCAAAAAATTTAAGTGAAGCACATAGAGCAATTCTAACAAATCATGGCATAATTATGGCTCTCTCAAATAGGTGTGTCCAGCAAGTATGATTTTGACAAACTAAAAATCAAAACAAGCAAAGACTCATATAATATAAGACGCTCCAAGCAAAACTCATGATATGTGACGAATAAAAATATAGCTCCAAGTAAAATTACCGATGGTCGTTAGAAGAAAGAGGGGATGCCTTCCGGGTCATCCCCAAGCTTAGTTGCTTGGTTCTCCTTGAATATTACCATGGGGTGCCATGGGAATCCCCAAGCTTAGGCTCTTTTCACTTCTTATTCCTTCATCCATCGTGATCTCACCCAAAACATGAAAACTTCAAGCACACAAAACTTAACAAAAACCTTCGTGAGATCCGTTAGTATAAGAAAACCAATCTTTACTTTAAGTACTGTTACAAATGCATTCATATTTTGTTATTGAATTATACCTATTGTATTCTAACTTTACCATGGCTTATAACCCCCGATATAGTCCATAGATTCATCAAAATAAGCACACAATGCAACGAAAACAGAATCTGTTAAAAACAGAACAGTCTGTAAAGACTCGAATTTTGCTCATACTTCTATAACTCCAAAAATTCTAAAAAATTTGGACAATGTAGGAAATTTGTATATTAATTTGTTTAAAAAATTCAAATTTTTTTGTCCCTCCAGTGATTTTTAACAATTCTGCTACTGGACGTAAAAGTTTCTGTTTTCCAACAGGATCAAATCAACTATCACCCAAGCTATCCTAAAAGCATTACTTGGCACAAACACTAATTAAAACATAAAAAGCACAATAATAACAGAGGCATAATTGTGTATTTATTGAAAAATAGAAAAGAAATACTTATTGGGTTGTCTTCCAATAAGATCTTTCTTTATAGCCATTAAGATAGGCTTGAGATTTCAATGATGCTCACATGAAAGATAATAATTGAAACACGAAGAGAGCATCATGTAGCATGTGAAAAACACATTTAAGTCTAACATACTTCCTATGCATAGAAATTTTATAAGAAAACAAATTATCAAGGCAAGCAAAAACTAGCATATGCAAGGAAGAAGAAAGAAAAATAGCAATCTCAACATAACAAGAGGTAATTTAGTAACATGAAAATTTCCACAACCATATTTTCCTCTCTCATAATAATTACATGTTGGATCATATTCAAATCCAACAATATAGCTATCACATAACATATTCTCTACATGATCCACATGCATGCAAAGTTGACACTCTTCCAAAATAGTGGGATTATCATCAAATAAAGTCATGACCTCTCCAAGCCCACTTTTATCACAAATTTCATAGGCTTGTTCATTCTCCAAAGTAGTGGGATCATTATTACCTAAAGTTGGAACTCTTCCAAACCCACTTTTAATATTACTGCAAAGACTATTATCAATATCATATTCATCATGAGGCTTAAATAAATTTTCAAGATCATAAGAAGAATCACCCCAATCATGATCAGTGCAATAAGTAGTGGACATAGCAAAATTAGCATCCCCAAGCTTGGGGTTTTGCATATAATTAACATAATTGACATTAATAGAATTTATAGTAAAATCATTGCAATCATGTTTTTCATTCAAGGAGCTATCATGAATCACTTTATAAATTTTTCGTTTACCACTTCATCACAATTTTCAGATTCAGGATTTTCAAGCAAAACTTCATAGAGATAATCAAGTGCACTCAACTCACTAGCAATTGGTTCATCATAATTTGGTATTTTGAAAAGATTAGCAAGTGGATGAGGATCCATATAAATAGATTTTTAGCAAACAAAGATGCGAGCAAATAGAAGACACATGGCAACACAAGCAAAGATAGCAAACAAGCAAAAAGGCAAACGGAAAATATTTTTATGTTTTTCTGAAAATGTTTTAGAAGTGGGGGAGATGAAAATGAGAGGCAAATGGCAAATAAAGTAAATTGGAAGGAGATGAAATTTGTGATTAGGTACTTGATAGATGTCGATGGCGTCTCCCCAGTGCCAGAGATTGACACATGAACGGAAGACTTGATCCTCCCCGGCAACGGCACCAAAAATTCTTCCTGATTGCTTGTATCATCGTTGGTATTTCCCCGAAGAGGAGAGGATGATGCAGCACAGCAACAATAAGTATTTCCCTCAGTTACGAAACCAAGGTTATCAATCCAGTAGGAGGATCCACCCACACTATGTAAACAACACCTGCACACAAATAACAAATACTTGCAACCCAACACGTTAGAGGGGTTGTCAATCCCTTCTGGTATTGAGATAGATTAAATTGTATGAGATTGGATAAATAGATCTAACAAAAACACAAAATAAAATAAAAAGGAAAAATTGCAGCAAGGTATTTTTGGGTTTTAATATGATAGGAAATAGACCCGGGGGTCGTAGATTTCACTAGAGGCTTCTCTCCAAAAAATAGCATACGGTGGGTAAACAAATTACTGTTGGGCAATTGATAGAAAAGCGAATAATCATGACGATATCCAAGGCAGTTGATACGTCCATTTTGCATCATGATTTCCTACTGTTATTTATAATGTTTTTATGCATAATAATGCTTTATGGAGTAATTCTAATGCCTTTTCTCTCATAATATGCAAGGTATATACAAAGAGGGAGAATGCCGGCAGCTAGAATTCTGGACCTGAAAAAGCTACGTCAGAGATACCTATTCTGCACATCTCCAAATAAGCTAAAACTTCACGGAGAATTCTTTTGGAATATATAAAAAATACTGGAGCAAATAACTACGGGAGGGGGCCACCTGGTGACCACAAGACACCAGGGCGCGCCAGGCCCCCCAATCGCACCCTGGTGGGTTGTGGCCAGCCCAGCCCCCCTCCAGTGCCCATGTTCTCGTATATAAGTCATTTTGACCTAGAAAAAAAGGAGAGGACTTTCGGTATGGAGCGCCGCCTTCTCGAGGCGGAACTTGGGCAGGAGCACTTTTGCCCTCCGGCGGAGCGATTCGACCGGGGGAACTTCCATCCCGGAGGGGGAAATCGAAGCCATCGTCATCACCAACAATCCTCTCATATTTGGGAGGCCAATCTCCATCAACATCTTCAACAACACCATCTCCTCTCAAACCCTAGTTCATCTATTGTGTTCAATCTTTGTACCAGAACCTCAGATTGGTACCTGTGGGTGACTAGTAGTGTTGATTACATCTTGTAGTTGTTTACTATATGGTTTATTTGGTGGAAGATTATATGTTCTGATCCATTGTGCTATTTAATACCCCTCTGATCTTGAGCATGAATATCATTTGTGAGTAGTTACTTTAGTTCTTGAGGTCACGGGAGAAATCACGTTGCAAGTAATCATGTGAACTTGATATGTGTTCGATATTTTGATGATATGTATGTTGCGATTCCCTTAGTGGTGTCATGTGAACGTCGACTACATGGCACTTCACCATCTTTGGGCCTAAGGGAATCCATTGTGGAGTAGTTATTAGATGATGGGTTGCTAGAGTGATAGAAGCTTAAACCCTAGTTTATGCGCTACTTCGTAAGGGACCGATTTGGATCCAAATGTTTAATGCTATGGTTAGATTTTATCTTCATACCTTTCTCGTAGTTGTGGATGCTTGCGAGGGAGTTAATCGTAAGTGGGAGGTTTGTTCAAGTAAGAACAACACCCAAGCACTGGTCCACCCACATATCAAATTATCAAAGTAGCGAACATAAATCAAAGCAACATGATGAAAGTGACTAGATGAAATTCCCGTGTGCCCTCAAGAACGCTTTGCTTATTATACGAGACCGTTTTGGCATGTCCTTTGCTACAAAAAGGATTGGGCTACCTTGCTGCACTTTATTTACCATTACCGTTACTTGCTCGTTACAAATTATCTTGCTATCAAACTACTCATTACCGACAATTTCAGTGCTTGCAGAAATTACCTTGCTGAAAACCACTTGTCATTTCCTTCTGCTCCTCGTTGGGTTCGACACTCTTACTTATCGAAAGGACTATGATTGATCCCCTACACTTGTGGGTCATCAAGACTCTTTTCTGGCGCCGTTGCCGGGGAGTGAAGCGCTCTTGGTAAGTGGAAATCGGTAAGGGAAAATTTATATTACGTGCTCAAATTTATTGTCACTTGTTACTATGGAAAACCATCCTTTGAGGGGTTTGTTCAGGGTATCTTCACCTCGACCTGAAGCACAATTAGTTGCCCCTCAACCTACTACACCTACTAAAAATATTGGTTATGAAATTCCTTCGGGTATGCTAGAACAACTGCTAGCTAATCCTTATGTAGGAGACGGAACAGAACATCCTGATATGCATTTGATATATGTGGATGAAATTTGTGGATTATTTAAGCTTGCAGGTTTACCCGGAGATGAAGCTAAGAAGAAGGTTTTCCCTTTAGCTTTGAAGGGAAAAGCATTGACATGGTATAGGCTATGTGTTGATATTGGATCTTGGAACTGGAATCGATTGAAATTGAAATTTCACCAAAATTTTTATCCTATGCATCTAGTTCATCGTGATCGGAATTATATATATAGTTTTTGGCCTCGTGAAGGAGAAAGTATCGCTCTAGCTTGGGGGAGGCTTAATTCAATGTTATATTCATGCCCCAATCATGAGCTCTCTAGAGAAATTATCATTCAGAATTTTTATGCTCGGCTTTCTTGTGATGATCAATCCATGCTCGATACTTCTTGTATTGGTTCTTTTATGAAGAACACTATTGAATTCAAGTGGGATCTTTTGGAAAGAATTAAACACAACTCTGAATATTGGGAACTCGACGAAGGTAAAGAGTCAGGTATTAAGCTTGAGTTTGATTGTGTTAAATCTTTTATGAATACCGATTCTTTTCACAAGTTTAGCACTAAATATGGACTTGACTCTGAGATAGTAGCCTCTTTTTGTGAACCATTTGCTACTCATGGTGATCTCCCTAAGGAGAAGTGGTTCAAATATCATCCCCCTATTAAAGAAGAAATCAAAGAACCGGTAATAGCTAAAGATGAAACTACCATTTATAATGTTGATCCAGTTGTGCCTACTGCTTATATTGAAAAACCACCTTTCCCTGTTAGGATAAAGGAACATGCTAAGGTATCAACTGTGGTTCGCAAAAGTAATATTAAAGCACCTAAACCCTCTGAGCATATTAAAGTAGAACCTAGTGTTGCTATGGTTAAAGATCTCTTGGTAGAAAATATTGATGGGCATGTTATTTACTTCTGTGATGAAGCTGCTAGAATTGCCAAACCCGATGACAAAGATAAACATAGACCTATTGTTGGCATGCCTGTTGTCTCAGTTAAAATAGGAGATCACTGTTATCATGGTTTATGTGACTTAGGTGCTAGTGTGAGTGCTATTCCTTTTACCTTATACCAAGAAATTATGAATGATATAGCACCCACTGAAATAGAAGACATAGATGTTACTATTAAACTTGCTATAGAGACACCATCACACCACTTGGGATTGTTAGAGATGTTGAAGTCTTGTGTGGGAAAATAAAATACCCTACTGATTTTCTAGTTCTTGGTTCCCCACAAGATGACTTTTGTCCCATTATCTTTGGTAGACCCTTCTTGAACACTGTCAATGCTAAGATAGATTGTGATAAACAAACTGTCAGTGTTAGCTTTGGTGATGAGTCTCATGAGTTTAATTTCTCTAAGTTTAGTAGACAACCTCATAAGAAAGAATTACCTAGTAAGGATTAAATAATTGGTCTTGCTTCTATTGCCATGCCTCCTACTGATCCACTAGAACAATATTTGCTCGACCATGAAAACGATATGCACTTGCGTGAAAGAAACGAGATAGATAAAATATTCTTTGAACAACAACCTCTCCTAAAACACAATTTGCCTATTAAAACTCTTGGAGGTCCTCCTCCACCTAAAGGTGGTCCTGTGTTTGAATTAAAGCAATTGCCTGACACTTTGAAATATGCTTATCTTGATGAGAAAAGATATATCCTGTTATTATTAGTGCTAACCTTTCAGAACATGAAGAAGAAAGGTTATTGAAAATTCTAAAGAAGCACCGTGCTGCTATTGGATATACTCTTGATGATCTTAAGGGCATTAGTCCCACTCTAGGTCAGCACAAAATTAATATGGAACCTGATGCTAAACCCGTTGTTGATCACCAACGATGATTGAATCCTAAGATGAAAGAAGTGGTGAGAACTGAAATACTAAAACTTCTGGAAGCAGGTATAATCTATCCCATAGTTGATAGTAGATGGGTAAGTCCTGTTCATTGTGTCCCTAAGAAGGGAGGTATTACTGTTGTTCCTAATGATAAAAATGAAGTTATCCCACAAAGAATACCTGTTTTCTCTCAAATACCTGTTTCACAACCTGATCAAGAGAAAACCACATTTGCTTGCCCTTTTGGAACCTATGCTTATAGACGTATGCCTTTTGGTTTATGTAATGCACCTTCTACATTTCAAAGATGTATGGCTGCTATATTCTCTGATTTTTGTGAAAAGATTGTTGAGGTTTTCATGGATGATTTTTCCATTTACGGAACTTCTTTTGATGATTGCTTAAGCAACCTTGATCGACCTTTGCAGAGATGTGAGCAAACTGATCTTGTCTTGAATTGGGAGAAGTGCCACTTTATGGTTAATGAAGGCATTGTCTTGGGGCATAAAATTTCTGAACGAGGTATTGAGGTGGATAAAGCTAAACTTGATGCAATTGAGAAAATGCCATGTCCTAAAGATATTAAAGGTATTCGTAGTTTCCTCGGTCATGCTAGTTTCTATAGGAGGTTTATTAAAGACTTCTCTAAAATTTCTTGGCCTCTTACTAATCTTTTACAAAAGGATGTTCCATTTGTTTTTTATGATGATTGCATAGAAGCCTTTGAAACACTTAAGAAAGCCTTAACTACTGCACCTATTGTTCAACCACCTGATTGGAACTTGCCTTTTGAAATTATGTGTGATGCTAGTGATTATGCTGTTGGTGCTGTTCTAGGACAAAGAGTTGATAAGAAATTAAATGTTATCCATTATGCTAGCAAAACTCTAGACAGTGCCCAAAGAAATTATGCTACTACTGAAAAATAATTTTTAGCAGTTGTGTTTGCTTGTGATAAATTCAGATCTTACATTGTTGATTCCAAAGTAATTGTTCACACTGATCATGCTGCTATAAAATATCTTATGGAAAAGAAAGATGCTATACCTAGACTCATTAGGTGGGTTCTCTTGCTACAAGAATTTGATTTACATATCACTGATAGGAAAGGAGCTGAGAACCCTGTAGCAGAGAACTTGTCTAGGTTAGAAAATATTCTTGATGACCCACTACCTATTGATGATAGTTTTCCTGATGAACAACTAGCTGCAATAAATGTTTCTCATAATACTCATTGGTATGCTGACTATGCTAATTATATTGTTGCTAAATATATACCACCTAGTTTCACATAACAACAAAAGAAAAAAATTCTTCTACGATTTAAGGCATTACTTTTGGGATGACCCACATCTGTATAAAGATGGAGTAGACAGTATTATTAGACGTTGTGTACCTGAGCATGAACAGGAACAAATCCTACGGAAATGTCTCTCCGAAGCTTATGGAGGACATCATGCGGGAGATAGAACTGCTCACAAGGTATTGCAATCTGGTTTTTATTGGCCTACTCTCTTCAAGGATGCCCGTAAGTTTGTTTTATCTTGTGATGAATGTCAAAGAATTGGTAATATCGGTAAGCGTCAGGAAATGCCTATGAATTATTCACTTGTTGTTGAATCATTTGATGTTTGGGGTTTTGATTATATGTGACCTTTTCCTTCCTCTAATGGGTATACACATATTTTGGTTGCTGTTGATTATGTTACTAAGTGGGTAGAAGCTATTCCAACTAGTAGTGTTGATCACAACACTTCCATTAAAATGCTTAAAGAAGTTCTTTTCCCAAGGTTTTGGAGTCCCTAGATATTTAATGACTGATGGTGTGGTTCATACTTTATTCATGGTGCTTTCCGTAAAATGCTTGCTAAATATGATGTCAACCATAGAATTGCATCACCCTATGATCCTCAATCTAGTGGTCAAGTTGAAATTTGCAATAGAGAAATAAAAATAATATTATAAAAAACTGTCAATAGGTCCCGACAGAATTGGTCTAAGAAATTAGATGATGCACTTTGGGCCTACAAAACAGCTTATAAAAATCCTATGTGTATGTCTCCATATAAAATGGTTTATGGAAAGGCTTGTCATTTGCCTCTTGAGTTAGAACATAAAGCATATTGGGCAATTAAAGAACTCAACTATGATTTCAGACTTGCCGGTGAAAAGAGATTATTTGATATTAGCTCACTAGATGAATGGAGAACCCAAGCTTATGAAAATGCCAAACTATTCAAAGAAAAAGTTAAAAGATGGCATGACAAAAGAATCCAAAAGCGGGAATTCAAAGTTGGAGAATATGTTCTTTTGTACAACTCTCGTTTTAGTTTTTTTGTAGGAAAACTTCTTTCCAAATGGGAAGGACCATATATTATCGAAGAGGTTTACCGCTCTGGAGCTATCAAGATTAATAATGCCGAAGATACTAACCCGAAGGTGGTCAATGGACAAAGAATTAAACACTATATCTCAGGTACACCTATTAATGCTGAAAGCAATATTATCCAAACCATGAAAAAGAGGAGGTACGTGATACGGTAAGTAAACGGACTCCAAAAATCCGCAAAAATATTTTCCGTCAGTTTTGGAATATTAGAAAAAAATAGGAAAATAAGAAACAACCAGGAAGGCAACCGAGGTGGGCACTATACACAAGGGCGCGCCTGCCCTTCCTGGTGCACCCAGGTGGGTTGTGCTCCCCTTAGGAACCTTCCCGACTCCGTCTTCCTTCCGTTTGCTTGTTTCCTAAGATAAAAATATTTATATACCCCCCGAACGTATTGACCACCGCATCGCAGAGAAATCTTTTGTTCTTGTTTCTTGCTGTTTTTCTGACAGATCTAGATCGCCATGGCCGCGCCGAGCTCCTCCAAGGACAAGTTCTTCGAGAGGGTAATCAACCCCTACTTGTCGGAGGTGATGAAGCGCCCTCAAACCATCGAGATGCGTGAGGGGGTGCTCCACATCCGGGATGTTCAAGGGCCCAAGAAGACGGGAACTGTGGAGGCCAGGCTTGAAGCTATGGAGCAGGAGGTCTTCAAGTGCCAAGGGATGGTGGAGCATGAACTCAGTGCCAATCACCTCATGATTACGGATTTCACCCGTGATCACAAGGTGGATGGCCGGTCTATGAAGGACATCGTCTTCACCCTCAACAAGCAAATCAATTTTCTGCAAAGCCAAATCTATGATCCCCAAAATCAAGTCTTTGAATATGAGGCAAGATTTAAAGGTATGAGTTTAGCTGCCAATTGCAGGACTCGTGAGACTCATGCTTCCTCTTATGATGGTGAGCCACTGCCATGGAAGCCGGAGGATAAGCTCACTACTACCTCATCACCACCACCATCGTCATGTTCTCCACCAAAGGAGAATTGAGTACATGGGTATGGGCACTCCCCTTGGCTTGTGCCAAGTTTGGGGGAGATGCCCCGGTATCATATCACCATCACTTTTTATTGCCTTTACCTATCTTAGTTCGATCTTTAGTTATATCATGAATTAGTTAAATAAAAGTTTAGCATGATCTATTTTTGAGTGTTAGTTTTCGTGATCTATCTATCTATATAATCGAGTGAGAGTTATATAATAAAGTTTAGTTTTAATATTGCTTCTTTACTTTTATGTTGCAATCAAATAAAAGGAAATAAATGAAAAAAGATCATATGCTAATCTTATGGTAAGTAATGACATCATATAAGGAAAAGTATAAGTGGTAAAATTTATTGGAGATTGACAAACATAGCATTGGTCAAAGATGCAACTCATGAAAGAATTAATAAGGGAAGAGAAGATTCACATGCAAATACACTATCTTGGACATCTTTTATGATTGTGAGCCCCCATAAAATATTATATGTCAAAATTGTTGACGTTGGACAAGGAAGACAACGTAATGATTTATGTTTGTTCATATTCACATAGAAGTTATATTGTAATAGATCCTTCAACATGTGGTCCTTGCTCAATATCTTTGCTAGCCAAAATTCCGCACTAAGTAGAGATACTACTTGTGCATCCAAAAACCATAAACCCAAACTCATATTTTGAGAGTCCACCATACCTACCTATGGATTGAGTAAGATCCTTCAAGTAAGTTGTCATTGGTGCAATAAGGCAATAAAAATTGCTTCTAAATGTGTTTGATCATTTAGTGTAAGAGAAAATTGAGAGTTGTATGAACTTGTGATGGCAAAATAATAAAAGCGATGGACTGCATAATAAAGGCTGCTATCATAAGGGGCAATATAATGCAACGTTCTTTTGCATTAAGGGATTTGGCATACAAACCAAAAAGCGCATGACAACCTCTGCTTCCCTCTGCGAAGGGCCTATCTTTTACTTTTATGTATTTGCTTTTATGCAAGAGTCAAAGTATTCTTCCCTATTCCTTTTTTTATTTTCTCTTTTTGCAAGCATCATGTGGCGAGGAAAGATCTAGGCACATATATCCAGTTGGATATGAGTGAGCATGAGTTATTATTGTTGACATCACCCTTGAGGTGAATACGTTGGGAGGCGAAACTATAAGCCCCTATCTTTCTATGTGTCCGGTTGAAACTTTTTGCTCATCGGTATGCTATGAGTGTTAGCAATCATAGAAGATTAAATGATGGTTGAGTATGTGGACTTGCCAAAAGTCTCCGATACGAGACCCTTCCTGAAAATATGATGAATTGTAGTTGCAAAGTTGACTGAGAACACAATTTGTTGGTTTTCAATAGAGTTTATGCTTTTTACTCCGATGTTGTGATGAATTGTTACTTGTTCATGAGAAGTTATATGATAAAAGTTTTATGATAAAGTTTGTTGTTGTTATGATAATAACCATGATGCTACTATGTCCATATTTTGTTTTTATCGACACCTCTCTCTCAAACCATGTGGACATGTTTTTCGATATCAGCTTTCGCTTGAGGACAAGCGAGGTCTAAGCTTGGGGGAGTTGATACGTCCATTTTGCATCATGATTTCTTACTGTTATTTATATTGTTTTTATGCATAATAATGCTTTATGGAGTAATTCTAATGCCTTTTCTCTCATAATATGCAAGGTTTACACAAAGAGGGAGAATGCCGGCAGCTGGAATTCTGGACCTGAAAAAGCTACGTCAGAGATACCTATTCTTCACATCTCCAAATAAGCTAAAACTTCACGGAGAATTATTTTGGAATATATAAAAAATACTGGAGCAAATAACTGCCGGAGGGGGGCCACCTGGTGACCACAAGACACCAGGGCGCGCCAGGCCCCCCAAGCGCAACCTAGTGGGTTGTGGCCAGCCCAACCCACCTACGGTGCCCGTCTTCTGGTATATAAGTCATTTTAACCTAGAAAAAATAAGGAGAGGACTTTCAAGACGGAGCGTCATTGTCTCGAGGCGGAACTTGGGCAGGAGCACTTTTGCCCTTTGGCGGAGCAATTCCGCCGGAGGAACTTCCCTCCTGGAGGGGGAAATCGAAGCCATCGTCATCACCAACAACCCTCTTATCTTTGGGAGGCCAATCTCCATCAACATCTTCAACAGCATGATCTCCTCTCAAACCCTACTTCATCTCTTGTGTTCAATCTTTGTACCGGAACCTCAGATTGGTACCTGTGGGTGACTAGTAGTGTTGATTACATCTTGTAGTTGATTACTATATGGTTTATTTGGTGGAAGATTATATGTTCAGATCCATTATGCTATTTAATGCCCCTCTGATCTTGAGCATTAATATCATTTGTGAGTAGTTACTTTAGTTCTTGAGGCCACGGAAGAAATCACATTGCAAGTAATCATGTGAACTTGATATGTGTTCGATATTTTGATGATATGTATGTTGTGATTCCCTTAGTGGTGTAATGTGAATGTCGACTACATGGCACTTCACCATCTTTGGGCCTAAGGGAATGCATTGTGGAGTAGTTATTAGATGATGGGTTGCTAGAGTGATAGAAGCTTAAACCCTAGTTTATGCGCTACTTCGTAAGGGACCGATTTGGATCCAAATGTTTAATGCTATGGTTAGATTTTATCTTAATACATTTCTCGTAGTTGCGGATGCTTGCGAGGGGGTTAATCATAAGTGGGAGGTTTGTTCAAGTAAGAACAGCACCCAAGCACCGGTCCACCCACATATCAAAGTAGCGAACATAAATCAAAGCAACATGATGAAAGTGACTAGATGAAATTCCCGTGTGCCCTCAAGAACGCTTTGCTTATTATACGAGACTATTTTGGCCTGTCCTTTGCTACAAAAAGGATTGGGCTACCTTGCTGCACTTTATTTACCGTTAATGTTACCTTGCTGAAAACCACTTCTCATTTCCTTGTGCTCCTCGTTGGGTTCGACACTCTTACTTATCGAAAGGACTATGATTGAACCCCTATACTTGTGGTTTTGATAAGTGGTGCTGTTGAAGATGGTGATGATGATGGCTTCGCTATCCCCCTCTGGGAGGGAAGTTTCCCCGGCGGAATCATTCCGTTGGAGGGCAAAAGTGCTCCTGCCCAAGTTCCGCCTCGAGATGGGGGCGCTCCGTCCCGAAAGTCCTCCCCTTATTTTTTCTAGGTCAAAAGGCCTTATGTACCAGAAGATGGGCACCGGAGGTGGGCTGGGCTGCCCACAACCCACTAGGGCGCGTCTGGCTGGCCTGGCATGCCCTGGTGTCTTGTGGGCACTAGGTGGCCCCCTCCGGTGGTTCTTTTATCCAATAATTATTAAATATTCCAAAATAATTCTCCGTAAAATTTTAGCTCATTTGGAGATGTGCAGAATAGGTATCTCTGACATAGCTTTTTCAGGTCCAGAATTCCAGCTGCCGGTATTCTCCCTCTTTGTGTAAACCTTGCATATTAAGAGAGAAAATGCATTAGAATTACTCCATAAAGCATTATTATGCATAAAAACATTATAAATAACAGTTGGAAAACATGATGCAAAATGGACATATCAACTCCCCCAAGCTTAGACCTCGCTTGTCTTCAAGCGAAAGCCGATATCGAAAATCATGTCCACATGTTTAGAGAGAGGTGTCGATAAAAACAAAATACGGACATAGTAGCATCATGCTTATTATTATAACAGCAACAAACTTTATCATATAACTTCTCATGAACAAGTAACAATTCATCACAACATCGAAGTGAAAAGCATAAACTTTATTGAAAACCAACAACCTATGTTCTCAGTCAACTTTGCAACTACAATTCATCATATTTTCAGGAAGGGTCTCATATCGGAGCCTTTTGGCAAGTCAACATACTCAACCATCATTTAATCTTCTATGATTGCTAACGCTTACAACATACATATGAGCAAAAAGTTTCAACCGGATAGATATAAAGATAGGGGCTTATAGTTTCGCCTCCCAACTCATTCATCTCAAGGGTGATGTCAAAAATAATAACTCATGCTCACTCATATCCAACTGGATATATGTGCCTAGATCTTTCCTCACCACATGATGCTTGCCAAAGAGAAAAATAAAAAGAATAGAGAAGAATACTTTGACTCTTCCCTAAAAGGTAAATACATAAAAGTAAAAGATAGGCCCTTCATAGAGGGAAGCAGAGGTTGTCATGCAATTTTTGGTTTGTATGCACAATCCCTTAATGCAAAAGAACGTCAAGTTATATTGCCCCTTATGATAGCAACCTTTCTTATGCAGTCTGTCACTTTTATTGCTTTGCCATCACAAGTTCGTACAACGCTTAATTTATTTTACACTAAATGATCAAACACATTTAGAAGCAATTTTTATTGTCTTATTGCACCAATGACAACTTACTTGAAGGATCTTACTCAATCCATAGGTAGGTATGGTGGACTCTCAAAGCATGAGTTTGGGTTTAAGGTTTTTGGATGCACAAGTAGTATCTCTACTTAGTGCGGAATTTTTGGCTAGCAAAGATATTGAGCAAGCACCACATGTTGAAGGACATCTATGACAATATAACTTCTATGTGAATATGAACAAACATAAATCATTACATTGTCTTCCTTGTCCAACGTCAACAATTTTGGCATATAATATTTAATGGGGGCTCACAATCATAAAAGATGTCCAAGATAGTATATTTGCATGTGTATATTCTCTTCCCTTATTAATTCTTTCATGAATTGCATCATTGACCTATGCTATGTTTGTCAACTTTCAACAAATTTTGCCACTTATACTTTTCCTTAAATGATGTCATTACTTACCGTAAGATTAGCATATGATATTTTTCATTATTTCCTTTTATTTTGATTGAAACATAAAAGTAAAGAAGCAAAAACTCAAACTAAACTTTATTATATAACTCTCACTCGATTACATAGATAGATAGATCACGAAACTAGCACTCAAAAATAGATCATACTAAACTTTATTCAACTAGATCACGAAATAACTGAGGATCGAACTAAAAATTGGTAAAGGTAAGAAAAGTCATGGTGACATGATACCGGGACATCTCCCCCAAGCTTGGCACAAGCCAAGGGGAGTGCCCATACCCGTGTACTCAAGTCTCCTTTGGTGGGGAAGATGATGATGGTGGTGGTGATGAGGTTGTAGTGTCACACTTCAGGCTCAATAGGTACTCTAATCTAAGAATGATGCTCCGGAGGGCGATGATTTGCTCTTGTAACAGAATATTTTCACGAGTGAGATATTTATTTTGAACGCGAACCGTTTCAAAAGCCCTAAAGGCTTCAATTTCAGTAGCGGTGAGATGATTGTAGTATGGTTGATGGATATCTTCTTCTTCTTGTGACGGTATGGCTTACCCTCCTGCTTGAGCTTGATCTCCCGTAGCTTCCTTGCCCTTGTCCTCCTTGATGTCCTCTTTTGTTCCCTCTCTTTGCAATTCTATCTTAATCAGCCAAGCATCTTATTCTACGTTCTTGGGAGAAGGGGAAGTCATGATGCCCGGCCTGATGGATATGACAGAAAAACAACACGAAACAAGAACAGAGAATTTTCTGCGATGCGGTGGTCAAATCGCCCGGGGGTATATATAAAGATTTTTTATCTTGGGAAACAAGCATATGGAAGGAAAATGGAGTCGGGAAGGTGCCCGAGGGCCCCATAACCCACCAGGGTGCGCTTGAAAGGGCAGGCGCGCCCTGGTGTATCGTGGTCACCTCGGTTGCCTTCCCAGTTATTTCTTATTTTCCTATTTTTTCTAATATTCCAAAACTGACAGAAAATATTTTTGCGGATTTTTCGGAGTCCGTTTACTTACCGTATCATGTACCTATTCCTTTTCAGGGTTCTGGAGTGTTCTGGAAGGTTTCTTTTATGTGTTCCTCCAGTGTCATGGTTTGAATAATATTAGTTTCAACATTAATAGGCGTACCTGAGATATAGTGCTTAATTCTTTGCCCATTGACCACCTTCGGGTTAGTACCTTCGGCATTATTGATTTTAATGGCTCCAGAGCGATAAACTTCTTCGATAATATATGGTTCTTCCCATTTGGAAAGAAGTTTTCCTGCAAAAAATCTAAAACAAGAGTTGTACAAAAGAACATGTTCTCCAACTTTGAATTCCCGCTTTTGGATTCTTTTGTCATGCCATCTTTTAACTTTTTCTTTGAATAGTTTGGCATTTCCATAAGCTTGGGTTCTCCATTCATCTAGTGAGCTAATATCAAATAACCACTTTTTACCGGCAAGTTTGAAGTCATAATTGAGTTCTTTAATTGCCCAATATGCTTTATGTTCTAACTCAAGAGCCAAATTACAAGCTTTTCCATAGACCATTTTATATGGAGACATACCCATAGGATTTTAATAAGCTGTTCTGTAGGCCCAAAGTGCATCATCTAGTTTCTTAGACCAATTCTTTCGGGACCTATTAATAGTTTTTTGTAATATTAGTTTTATTTCTCTATTGCTAAGTTCAACCTGGCCACTAGATTGAGGATGATAGGGTGATGCAATTCTATGGTTAACATCATATTTAGCAAGCATTTTATGGAAAGCACCATGAATAAAGTATGTCTACCAGAGGGGGTGAATGGGAGTTTTAAAGTTTCTTCAGAAATCTCAAAACTCTCGGAACCCAGCAGCGGAGCGGATGAAAAACAAACTACAGCGAGCTAAAACTAAGTACCGAATGGAAACTGAAACATGCATTGAAACAAATTACATGAAGGAAAACAGATCAAATGTAAACATGGGTAGCAGAGATAACCAGTGGTGCTCGATGGTGACAAGGTATTTGTTCGAACAGTTTGTCCTTCTGCACAAGGACTACGTCTCGTTGGAGGGGCTGTGACTTAACATGGAAGATAAACTCTCTTCACCCTATTCTCCTCGACAATTGGTTCGTCAACCAATGCCGATCACTCATGGTAGATACTTGAGGCGATCTACAAACCTTTATAGACTTCTTCTTCGAGAACCACAATCACTCTTGGTCTCTGAAGAAATCGACACCTAACCGTCTAGAGAGTTTGCAGCTCTCAAGAGTAATAGGCAGAGCGTACTGGACTTAGATTCGAGTGATGCTGAACCACTATCTAATTCTTCGGCTCTAGGGGTTTTGTCTCAGTGGATTTTAAACTCAAATCGCTCAGAGAGGGGGTTGCTCAACAATCTTCTCAGAATCAAACGGAGCAGCCAACGAACAAAGCCGGCGCGGGGTGGCTATTTATAGCCGCAGCCTTCCCGGATGGGAAATGACCATTTTGGACATGCGGTCCAGCTAATGGCCAACCGACACATTTGCAACGGTCGGATTTTGGAGCAACGGTAACATTACTTGAGGAACAAGTAATGCTAACTCCTTGGTCTGAGACAAATCTCTCGCAGCGAAGAAGATCTCAGTCTCTTGCTGGCAAGTATTTTCTCGGAACACAGAGATTTCTCTCGCAACTTTCATGGGATTTGAGTTTAGCATCAGAGAATCAAAGTTTCGAATGCTACACCCCTCTTAATAGTACGGTGGTCCTATGACTCAATAAAAATAAGAAGAACTATGAAATAAATGCTACGTCTTCATTTCATCTTCAATCTCCTCGGACGCAGTCATTTTCCTCGGACAGGCACATAACCAATTGCTTTACTTCAGCGAGTTTTGAGGGGTCACTCTTGTTATCATAACCTTCGCTGCAACACAGGGAGATTATCTTCGTCGTTTACATCAAACTCCTCGATATTTCAGGGACCTGTTACTCTGTGTGCACTAGCAAACACATAAGTCCCATACTGTTTATATCAACAAAGTCCAAAACATAAGGGGCCTATCATTGCACCAACAATCTCCCCCTTTTTGGACGGTTGTTGACAAAACAGATAATCATCGAAGTGAAGATATATAAGTGAAAAGTAAATTGAACAAGACTGAATTAGCGTTACTTGGCTCGATGATGAAATATACTCCCCCTAGATGTATGAAGGGTTATAGATATGAGATAAAATCTCCTGCAATTCATTGAAGTATGCAGAGGAAATTTCAATCATTCGAGATAGTGATTCGCACTGATAATATATAATCCATCAAGATTGTAGTGCAATCATTCATAACTTCTGATAATAATTCCACCTGCAAAACAAATGCTTCAAGAGAAATGGTGCAGCGGGCAGGGTTATTAACATTACAGCACAGAAGTTTTACATCATAACATAGATAGTCTTTGAAGCATAAGCTCAAATCTCACGCAAAACCAAACCAACGGAATGCAAAAGGCAAATCAATCGAAACTCGATGTAATTCTCCCCCTTTTGTCAAATAGTGTCAAAAGGTGACGAATAACATGAGTGCAAAAGTTGTGAACTTGATTCACTCGGTGGCGTCGCTAGAGGAACTGTCCGAAGAGGTTTCTAATTCAGAAGTGACTGGAAGATCTTCATCGTCAATAGTAGTAGATTTTCCTTCAGGAATGGAAGCTTGAGGCTAAGATGATGAAGGTACATTGGGATTAGCCACTTGAGTTGTCCGTGATAGCACATTTCCTTCGGCTGGTTTTTTGGTCGGCGAGGTGGCTTCAGATTCTTCGATTATCTTGCGAAGCTTAATATGCAAAAGATCAGTAGTTGGCGCTCGAGCATGTAGTGGAGGAGCACTGCGAGGTTGATAATCTTGAACTGAGAGGCCTTTGTCAATGTATTCATAAAGCTCTTTGAGATCAGCATCTCGGAGTTGTTTCTTGGAGAAGAACTTGCGAAGTAGTTTCCAGAGCCTTTTCTTGTTCTCATCAGCAATCAGATGCGTGATTCTTGTTCGGTTGTTGATAGCATTCAGCTCGGCAGCAAGGTGTTCTTTCTCTTGGTGATCTTCAGCAATGTGTTTTAGCAACAATTGTTGCGTGCGGAAACTCACTTCAAGATGTGATGGAGGTTGATGAGCAACCATTCGGTCACGCTAAGGTAGACGTGGCCCATCGAATCCTTTGTGATAATCTTGCGAGCTTGACTTAGGCGATTTACCCGAAGAAATATCTTGCATGACTTGCAGGGTGTCCCGAATGGGAGGAATAAAGCTTTTATGGCTCACCTTTGCCAAATACTCGGTTTTCATGGAATAATCAACCACTTTCTGAATCCACGAGGCATATACTTTGAGTGTTTTCGGATATTGAGCAGAATATTTCAATATTTGGAGAAACATATCCTCAACATCAAAGACATATTTCTCGGAGATGGCATAGATGGCATTTCGAAGAACATCTGAGATTGTACCGTCAGTATTCATCCCGGCCAGAGGGCAGATGGTATAAGTGAGCATATGATAGAGAGTTTGATTCTCGAAGGTTAAGTGCTCTGGCTTGGGAGGACCATTGTAGTCACGAATCTTTTCCTTATCCATGGTGCACCAAAACATATCATCTGAAATGGCGTCAATGCTATGCACTCGGATTTCATTTTTACCATGCTCAAAGCAAGGGAAATGAAAGTGCGAGACAAAATCCCTGGAGGTGTACTTGATACGTTTTCCTTCGGCCATCCATTCCATGGTCCATTTGGAACTGTCAGATGCATCACCAGAGCTATATAATGTTGCATAGAACTGAAGAATTATCTCTCGGACCACGGATGTTCGAATGCAAACACACTGGTGAGGCAGAAATCTTCCAAATCTTGCAGCAGCTGATCAAAGCAACCAATACTCTTCATAGCAGTGATATCCGGAAATTCATGAGGGAATATCTTCTTGCTATCATAGAGAATCCGAGAATAATAGATGGCCTATTCTTGGGTCTAGAAACGAGGCGATTCAGATGTGCATGGCCTATTGTAAGGACTTGCTTGAAAGAATTGAGGGTGCGTATTCTGATTGAATAGCGGTCCTTTGGCACCCGCACCAGTCGAGAACAATAGCAGTTCTTCACGAGGAAATGGATATTTGAGTTCATCCTCGACTGAGATCACTTCATCACCATATACTACAGAGTCAGTATGACGAGCAGAGATAGATTTACGTCCAGACGAACCATCTTCACAAATTTTTTGCGTTGTATTGATGGAAATCCGCAGTTGAGAGGGAGCTGATGGCACAATGGTTGGAGCAGATTCTTTTTCAGTGGGCATTGAGCCCGAATCAGGGACTGGAGTAGGAGTAGGTTGTTCTTCGGAGGTCTGTGGTTGTGCAGAGGGAGGAACCGAAACATTTGGTTTGTCACGAGCAGGAGAATCTTGGGGCTCGGACTGAGGGATTTCACCATCTTCAGAAACTACTTGTTTTGATGGAATTTCAGCTCTTACAGGGGAGGCCTCAGGCATTGGTTCAGTTGGCCTTGGCGAGGGAGGTGCATCAGTAACTTGAGCAGTAGGTTGTGAAGGAATTGCTGGCTTAGGAGGGTTCTCTTTCGCAAGCTGAGCATCAGAATGATCAGGAGACTTTGTAGTCATAGGAGGAGGAGCATTTTTCTTCAAAATTTTCTTTCACTTCTTCTTCTGAGCTGTTGGATCAACATGCCCTTTGACTAAATCATTATAACCAGTGACTTTGGCTTGATGCTCGACGCAAATCTTGCGAACAATATTATCCAGATCAGAGTGAAAGCCCAATCTTTTGTTGTGAAAGATAGACAAAGCCCGATTGACATCCATGTATGATTCTTCAAGTTGCTTAATGACAAACTTGGAAGATGTAGCTTTCATTCGACTGTCAAGATCATTGAGTTCGGTAGTGAGGGAATTGATTTCAATAGATTCTTGTCTCATATTGCGAACAAGATCAGAAGCTTGTGAAATGACTTCAGGAGGGATTGGCAGAGATGCCACTTCACCATCGAATAGGTTTTCCACAAATCTGTCAAACTGCTCCATAATGAATACTTGATCATAATAATGAGGAGCATCAGATTGGACATCAGCCTGTGCAACTGGTGCAGTCTACACTAGAACTTGCTCGGTTGGAGGCATAGAGGCCAATGGTTGTGTCAAGGTGGGAGCAAACTGAGTAGCCTTTTCTTTCGTTGCAGCCTTTTTAGGAGCAGTTTGCTCGTTGGTTGGAGCCTTGGTAGAAGCCATGATTTTCTTCACTTTTGGCTTTGGAATTTGCTCGCCTGGCTTAGCTGTGCTGACAGGGGCATCAACGACCAAATCCTGCAAGTTGATTGCATCAGGATGAGGGGTTGTGTCCACGTGATGTACCATAGTGACAGTGGTCTATGGAGTTTTTCTCTTCAGAATGATCTTCTTCGGAGGTGCTATTGGAGCGGTACGAGCTCGAAGATCAGGTAGCACGGTAGATGTGGTGATGTTCACTTGCTCGGAGAGAGAAGCTTGAACTTCTTCCCTTGTGGGTGGAGGATCATCTTGATCGGAGGAATTGCTTTCAGCATTTCAATCGGCTGGTTCAGCCAGCCTCTCCTTCTTGCTCATCTGCATTTTGCTCGTGCCTCTTTCTTTTGCTGGTTGCTGGGCCTACCATTGGGCCCTTTGCATTTTGGTGCTTTTGACTCGTCAGCTGTACCCAAGATTACCTCATCTTCATCGGCCATGCTCATTGGTCGAGCAGAATCCTCAACTGATTGCATACACCTGTGAATAATAATAGATGCGAGGGAAAATGGGGACAGGGTTACAAATGCTCACAGCGAATATTTTTCGAGCCAAAACATTTTGAGGAAGAATTAGATGCAGACTTTGAGAACTGTTTCGAATGAAATAAATGTATAGAATGAACTAGTAGGTCCAAAGAAAATACTAGTCAGCATGCTAAGCATTCCATTCGTGCGAGACATAACACAAACCCTAGATCTGAAATTTTCCGGATGCGAGGGACAACTACAAACCACATCCGCACTAGTTACCTAAGCAGTATAGATCTAAGATATGCGGTAAAATTGGAGATTAATAACCGCAGACGAACTCGAACGAGAAGGATGGAGGCCCGAGTTTGAACTGCACGTACCCTAGCTTGGTGTCGTGCAGCAGCTACGGCGGCGCGGGGAAGAAGATGTCCCGCGGCGGCGAAGAAAGACTCCGGCGACCGCTTTCCGGCAGTGAAGTGGCGAAGGGGTCATCGGCGTCGAGCTCAAGGTGGAGCACTACAGTGAGGGTTTCGGAGGAGATGAGGGCGAGAAGGAAGAGAAGTGAATGAGGGAGCGGGTTGCTGCGGTATTTATATGCGAGGGAAAATAACCGCACGGAGTGAATCCGATCGAACGGCCACTATCTAGAGACTATTGCGATTCAACGGACATGATGTGGTGGCAGTTGATGGATTGCACGTGGCAACCATCATAAAAGATCGTGTTCCTGACTTAGGCAGGAAACCCCAAATTTTGGATAGCTTTCGCCAAAATAGATTAAACTTCGGACCGAATCTTAATCATGGTCAAGGACACCAGATAAAGTTTCATTCCAGATGAAATTGAGCATTTGTAACGGAACGGCATAGGCTGGAAGAGATAGAACATAGGAAAACAGGGTCCTAGGCATTTCACTCAGACAATGAAACACAAACACCTGAGCGAATAGCTATGAGAGAAATGCATTCGGACTAACACAAAAACTTTCGATCGAACAGAAACTCAACGAAAGAAAATTGTGGTGGCGTGACTCACCATATAAGAATTGTATGACCTCGAGCGTCGCACAATTATTGTGGCACCCAGTTAGTCTAGTTCTTCGTTAATGTATTCACTCTCAGAAAGAAAATTTCACTTTGTCAAAAATTTCAAACTCTTCGAGTGTTATGCACCCATTCCTTCTAAGATGTGGAAGTGTTAGCACGGGTGCCGAGTCCAGCTTACTGCATGTTTGTGAAGTCCAGGATATTTAGCTAACACCGTAACGCACATAATCTTTTCTCATCGATAGGCTTGGTGAAAATATCAGCGAGATTGTCTTCGGTCTTGACGTGATTGATGACAATATCCTCTCAAGCAACATGATTGCGAATGAAATGATGTCTGATGGCAATATGCTTCATGCGAGAATGTTGTACTGGATTGTGTGCAATTTTGATGGCACTCTCATTGTCGCAATATAATGGAATCTTCTTGACCTTGATGCCATAATCCTTCAGATTCTGCTTCATCCACAATAACTGTCTGCAACAAGCGCCAGCAGCAATATATTCGGCCTCAGCCGTAGAAAGTGATACACAATTCTGCTTCCTTGATGACCAACACACCAAAGATCTACCGAGGAAATGGCATGTCCCCAAAGTAGATTTCCTGTCAACCAAGTCACCTGCGTAATCTGAGTATGAATATCCAACGAGATCAAACTGTGCTCCCTTAGATACCATAAACCTAAGGTGGGGGTGTGAGCCAAATATCTCAGAATACGCTTAACCGCTTGGTGATGCGATTCTTTCGGTGTAGCTTGATAGCAGGCACACATGAAAACACTCAACATAATGCCAGGTCTGGATGCACATAGGTAGAGAAGAGAACCAATCATCGAACGATAAGCCTTCTGATCATAATCCTTACCGTACACATCTGCATCCAGCTTACCATTCGTGGGCATTGGTGTTTTATAGCCCTTCATTTTGGAATCTTGCATTTTGAACGTCTTTAGGCATTCCTTAAGATATTTCTCCTGAGATATGAAAATTCCATTTTCCTGTTGACGTATTTGCAGTCCGAGAAAGAACTTAAGTTCACCCATCATAGACATTTGATATTTTTTGGACATCATTTTCCCGAACTCTAAGCTGCAAGCATTGTTAGTACAGCCGAAGATAATATCATCCACATAGATTTGACATACGAATAGATCATTATCAACAGCACAAGGGAAAAGTGTAGGATCAGTGGATCCTGGCTTGAACCCTTTATCGAGCAAAAACATCTTCAAGGTGTCATACCAAGCTCGAGGGGCTTACTTCAGCCCATATAGAGCCTTTTTCAACCTGAAAACTTTGTTAGGAAATTCAGGGTGTTCAAAGCCAGGTGGCTGTCTAACATAAACTTCCTCATCAATTTCACCATTGAGGAAGGCACTTTTCACATCCATTTGATAAAGCAGGATATCATTGTAATTTGCATAAGCGAGAAGAATACGAATTGCCTCAAGGCGTGCAACAGGAGCATATGTTTCATCGAAATCAATACCTTCTACCTGTGTGTACCTTTGAGCAACAAGACATGCTTTGTTTCTCACCACAATGCCATTTTCATCTTGCTTATTGTGAAAAATCCATTTGGTACCAATGATATTATGCTTCTTAGGATTCAGCTTGTCAACCAATTCCCAAACATCATTCAGTTCAAATTGCACCAACTCCTCTTGCATTGCATTCATCCAATCTGGATCATTCATGGCTTCCTCATACTTGGTAGGTTCTGCCAATGAAACAAAGGAGAAACTGCCATAGTAGTTAGCCAAATGAGTGCGTGAACGAGTTGTGGGTCGATAACCTGGATTCTCGAATTCATTGAGAATTAATGAAGGATCAACTCGATTAGCCAATCGAGGATGAGGATTTTCATCTTGATGATCATCATTGTCATCAGTATCAGCATTTGTATCGTCATTCCCTTCAGGATTGCCATTTTGCTCGGCATTTGGATTCGCGTTGCCATTAGTATTTGGAGTAGCATTTTCTTCGACAGTGGCTTGGCGAGTTCTGCTTCGAGGCATAGGAGCATCATCATCGGAAGACTCAGGTGCATTTTCTTCAACTGGCTTTATGCTCCCGATGGCCATTTGCCGAATAGCATCCGAAATTGGTGGTTCATCTATCACATTTGGTAGGTGCTCCTTTTGGGAGCCATTAGATTCATCAAACCGCACATTTACCATTTCCATAACTTTCCCGTGGTGAGAGTTATAGACATGATAAGTATGCGAGTTCGAGCCATAACCAAGAAGAAAACCTTCATGTGCCTTAGGTGAAAACTTGGAAGAATGATTCATATCATGAATATAACAAGGTGCACCAAAAACACGCAAATATGAAACATTTGGTCTCTTGCCAGTGATAAGCTCATATGAAGTTTTCTTAAGAAACTTGTGAAGATAAACACGATTGATAACATGACAAGCAGTGTTAATAGCATCAGCCCAGAAGCGAATAGGAGTTTTATACTCACTGAGCATTGTTCTCACCATTTCGATGAGAGTTCTATTCTTTCGTTCAACAACTCCATTCTGTTGGGGAGGGTAAGCAGTAGAGAACTCATGAGTAATACCATTTTCATCAAGAAAATCATCAATGTGAGTATTTTTGAACTCATTCCCATTGTCACTTCTGACATGCTTAATTCGCACATCATATTCATTCTGGGCCTTCTTGCCGAAGCTTTTGAAGATATCTTGGGTGCAGGTTTTGTCTTCGAGAAAGAATACCCAAGTGTAACGAGAGAAATCATCAACAATGACCAGGCCATAATGACTGCCACAGAAACTTGCATAATTTTGAGGAACGAATAAATCCATATGAAGAATTTCCAGAGGTCTTGTTATGGTCATGACAGTCTTTGAAGAATGATGCTTCTTGGCCAATTTACCAGCCTCGCATGTAGCACAAAGACGATCCTTGTTGAATTTTACACCAGGAATGCCACGAAGATGATTTTTCTTCACCAGAGTCTGCAAGTTTCTCATACCTGCATGACCAAGCCTTCGGTGCCACAGCCAACCTTCAGTTGCTTTTGCAAGCAAACAAGTTTGGACTGAGGGACCCTTAGAGAAATCCACAATATACCGATCACCTTTTCTATTTCCCTCGAATACGAAGGAATTGTCAGAGGCCATAAATACAATGCATTTGGATATGGAAAATAGAACTAGCATGCCTAGATCACATAGCTTTCCAACTCACATAAGATTGAATCTATCGTGGGAAACCACGGCCACCTATGGGGCCAAGGGCCCCTTGCTAGTTCGGCAGGGGGGATGTCACGTTGCACAAAGAGCAGAAGAACGTGGGGCAGCGCGGCGGAGATCACACAGGCAATTTAACCCAGGTTCGGGCCGCCACGAGGTGTAAAACCCTACTCCTGCTTTGGTGGATTGATGGTGGAAAAGTGGTGGTGGAGCATAGTACACTTGCCCGGCAGGCTCGCCTTGGGAGAGGCAGTGGCTACGCGCGTATGAGTGTGTGGGTGTTCAAGTTTCCAACCCTTTCTACGGTTGCCATGGGCCTCCTTTTATAGATCAAGGGGTCACCACAATGGCAAAACAGTCATTATGCACTGATAAGATAGCAAATAGTGCTATCATACCTAATTCTGCAGGCTGACAGGGCGCATTAAATGCACCGCTCAATGTCACATCATTGCTTGCTCGGCAAGCCTTGCCGGGCTTGTCTTGCCAGCTCCATGCCTGCTTGCTCGACACATCGCAGGACGGGTGTCACCTGTAGGTATTATCTATGGGAAGAGGCCGCCATGTGGTGAATGGCTACCACTTACTCACTTTGCGGCTTGACACCGCATTGATTAATGACGTGGGTCATGGTGAGATGGCTTGGTGAGGTGGCTCTGTCTTCGCGAATCCCGGCAGGCCCTGCTGGGACGTCTTGAACGTTTTCTTCCAGGGGAGTCCCTGTCCTTGCCAGGCTCGCCTGCCCAGCAAGGGAGGTTTTTCTTCTGGTGGTATCTTGCTTCTCTGTCTTGGCCTTGGTCCTCTTGATCTGCATGTTGGTTCTTCGAAGATCTTGATCTCTTGTATCTTGGCACGGCCTTGGTTTTGTAATCTTGTTCTCGTGCCTGTGCATAGTCCGAGCAACAGACCCATGGTTTGTTGCACCGACAGAAGCCCCCGGGCCTGCCCCGATCGCGCTGCCGAGCGTCGTCGGGGTAGGTCCTAATTAGTGCACAAGCAGGGGCGCTGAAGAGGCTGGTCTCTTGGAGTCCTCTTAGCTTCTTCATTAGTCTTGATTCTGGGGCAGTTTCCGGTTTCCCCGCGTGTCACGTAAAGCCAATCGTGGTGGGGCCATATTTGTAATGGTCCGTGAATGACTTTAATGCACGGGGTAGAAACTGCCAACTCACTCTTCCCACCACGCCCTTATCCCTAGCCACGTATGCCTCATGCATTGCGCGGGGGAGCTAATGGAGGCGCATGGCATGGGAGAGCACCAGGGCAAGGGCCTGGCCTTCTTGAATTGGTGGAGGAGGGCGGCGGTCGCTCGTTGAGGGAGTGGCTCCCCTCCTCGCCCTGCCTATAAAAGGAGGGGCGGAGGGAGAGTTGAGCCATCCATCTCCACATCCTCTATCCCCTGTCTTCTGATTTTTGTTGGCCATGTCGAAGAGAAGAGCCCGGGGCCAAGCTCCGGGCTCCAGCTTGTGTCTAGAGTTGTCAAGTGTTGGTGTTGGCGCTTAGGGAGTGAACCTGGTCTATGCTCGAAGAATTCATCGTGGATGAGCCGCCCGTGGCGCAGGAGATACCAAGCTTCCCCGTTGCCGGGAAATGCTTGCCTCTTTTGCTACGGTTGGCCGCTCGTTGGGTGGTGCGGTGTCCAGCTCTGGGCTACCGCTGCTTGTGGTCCTGGTGATTGGGTCCTTGGCGTCTCCGGGACGCGCCCGAGAGGCAGGGCTGGGAATCGCTGGTAAACCCAGCACTGCCCCATCCGGGAGCCGTGGGGATGATGTCGACGAGGGGCGTGCCTTCCTGCCCGCCAAGGCGGGGAGTGGCGCGCTCCGAGCCCCTCGGCCGTCTTGGTCGCTCACCGTCTCTCCGAGGACGGCGCCGGGTTGGGTTCCCGGTGCTCCCCGAAAGCGATGGTGATGGAGAGGAAATGAGGGAAGGCGGAGAAGGCGGGTGGTGGAGGGTCAGGTCAGAGTACGATGGCGTGGACGCCTTCGCCTCCGACACGGAACCTGCCGCCTCGTCTTTCCGCTCTTCCCCTCCCTTCCCGGCACCATCATCACCGGCCTCCTTGGGTGATAGCCGGGAAGGGATGTTCCCTTGGTGCCTTCGCCTCCCCTCCAACAATCTTCCGGCTGAGCTTTGGTGGATGACTCCACCGGGGCCCAAGCCGGGGCTTCTGGCTGGTCCTGGAGGTGGCACCTAGGGGAATGCCGTCCTGCTCCTGCGCTCCTTCTTCGCAGCCTCGCCACTCCCGGTCTTGTCAGGCCGTGCCGGCATGGGTCACGACGGGACCGGGATGGGCTCCTGCTTGGGTGCCTTTTCTCGTCTTTTCCTCCTTCCACCGCAGTGCCTGGTGGAGGGAAAACGAAAAGAGGAGATTACAGGGCACTTATATTTTTTTTCAATCTTAAACTTGCCGGCACTTGCCAAATTTTAGTTCAAATAATGTAATCTCTCGAGTCCATGTCTGTGTTCTGTAAGGTTTGTACTTGTATGACCATCATATTAACGAAAAAGATGAACCTTGCCGAAAACTCGTGCATGTATATGTCCACACAGAGGTGAAATGCCTCTTTATTTTAAATAAACGAGTTTTTCCCGGTAGGCTATCCTGTCGGTACCCTTTCTTCGTTGACGGAGAACTGAGCCTACCGGGCAAGGAATAGAGGGACCAGCCCCCCGCCAACTTCTTTTCATCAAAGGCCACTACGACCATCCTGGCCGAAGCAATGTTCGAGCCATGGATGGGAGCACCTAAGTTTCGAAGAGTGGCGGGGTTTTCTTATGCACAAGTTTTAGCTTACAGAACACTTATGGACAAGAGGTAGAACGTATCTGTTTGGCTTGCCGGGGATTGCAGCGCTGGTTTATCTCCCCATCTTCTTGCAAAAACCAAGTTCACGGTAGGAACCTGCAGCTTTATGCAGATGAGAATGATGCAGGATGCGATCCTATCTATATGCATATGCAAATGCTCATGCTTATGCAGATGCTCTTGAAATGCTCATGCATGCATGCAACTTGGTGGGGGGCCCCCAGCGCTTCGTCTATTTCTCTGGTGCTCAGGGTCATCGCCTAGCTTTGTACATGGGGTTACATGCAACTGAGGCAAGGCCTGTACAAAAGGGTGGCTGCCGGGCAGGGCCCGACAGCCGCGCCTTACGGGTAGAACTTGCGGAGATGCTCAATATTCCATCAGTTTTGCAATTGAATGCCATCTCCGGTCTCTAGACGGACTGCGCCTGGTCTGGTGACTCGTACTACCTAGTAAGGGCCTTCCCACTTCGGCGTCAACTTGTTTGTACCCTTGGTGGACTGAACGCGCCTAAGAACAAGGTTGCCTTCCTCAAAACACCGGGCATGAACCCTGCGGCTATGATAGCGACGCAGGGCTTGCTGATAGCGTGCAGCACGCGTAGCAGCCCGGAGACGGTTCTCCTCGAGTAGCACATCGTCGTCACGCCGGTGCTGATCTTGCGCTACTTCGTTGTAGGCAAGCACTCGAGGCGACCCTTAAATGAGTTCTGTGGGGATAACTGCTTCTGCCCCATAGACCAGGGAAAAAGGAGTCTGCCCGGTAGCTCGATTTGGTGTCGTTCTGAGGGACCATAGAACTACCGGCAGCTCATCGATCCACCGCCTGTCGTGCTTCTGTAGCATATCAAAGGTCATTATTTTGAGTCCCCGCAACACTTCAGCGTTCGCCCTCTCAGCTTGTCCGTTGCTTCTGGGATGCGCGACAGAGGCAAACGAGATCTTGTTTCCGAGGGCATGAACATATTACATGAAGGCGCGGCTCGTGAATTGGGTGCCGTTGTCGGTAATAATCCTTGCCGGGATTCCAAAATGACACACCAAATCTTTCAAGAACTTGATAGCTGATTGAGCAGTCACCTTTCTCACGGCAGCAACTTCCGGCCACTTTGTAAACTTGTCGATAGCAACGAACAAGAATTCAAAGCCCCCGATTGCTCGGGGAAAGGGCCAAGGATATCGAGCCCCCAGACCGAAAATGGCCATGATAAAGGGATTGTCTGAAGAGCTTGGGCAGGCAGGTGGATTTTCTTGGAATGGAACTGACAGGCTTCATATTTGGTGACTAGCTCAACTGCATCTTGGAGGGCTGTGGGCCAATAGAATCCTTGCCGGAATGCTTTCCCAACCAATGCCCTTGATCCAAGGTGGGAGCCGCACATGCCTTTGTGTATCTCAGCCAGCAGTTCCTTCCCTTCTTCCCGGCAGATGCACTTCAATTTCACACTGTTGGGCCTCCTTCTGTACAGAGTGTCATCGACAAACTGGTACATACTGGCCCTCCGGGCTACTCTTTCAGCCTCATCTTGGTCATTGGGGAGTTCTCCGTCCTGGAGAAAGTGGACTATGTGCGTTGCCCAAGTTGGAGCCTGGGGCTCGGCAACAAGGACTAGCGGCACCTCCTCAACTGCGGGGGCACATTCCTCATTCACAGGGACCATGGGTCCGGCTGGAGGGTGCGGTCCGGCAAGTTGCGAGGAGTTGTTTCCGGCAGGGTCCCTGCGAGGAGTGGACGGCTCTACCGGGAGAGGCTTACCGGAGTCCATCTTTCTCCTTTTCCGGGCCATTGTTGCTGGGGATACGGAGGGCTGAGTAAGATGGAGAACAAAAGTTCCTGGTTCCACAGGAAGCTTTTGCGCAGCACACTTTGATAGGTGATCAGCTATGCTGTTTTTCGCACGAGGTATGTGCTCTGTTTGCAACTCGTCAAAGTGCTCCTCCAATCTTCTCACTTCCTCAACATATGCCTCCATCAATGGACTTTGGTAATCCTTTTTGACTTGTCTCACCACAAGCTGTGAGTCTCCTCGAATGATCAGTTTCTTGATTCCCAACTCTGCGGCAATCTTGAGCCCGGCAAGGAGCCCTTCATACTCTGCTGTATTGTTGGTTGCCTCTTCCCGGGAAAAATGCATCTGGACGACGTACTTCAAGTGTTCCCCGGAGGGAGCGACGAGAAGCACGCCAGCCCCTGCACCTTGTAGGGAAAAGGAACCATCAAAATACATAATCCATTCTTGGGGCGCCTCCTTGACGTGGATGGTTGTTTCTGGTATTTCCTCGTCAGGGGTTGGCGTCCATTCTGCGATAAACTCTGCCAATGCCCTGCTCTGGATTGTTGATGTGCTCTCAAACTTCAGACCAAAACTGGATAACTCCAAAGCCCACTCCACTATTCTGCCAGTAGCCTCAGGGTTCCGGAGTATCCTTTGCAACGGGAAGCGAGTGACAACCGTGATCTCATGGGCTTGGATATAGTGGCGCAGTTTCCTTGAGGCCATGATGAGCCCAAAGATCAATTTTTGCACACCAGAGTACCTCGATCTAGCCCCCTGTAACAGGGAGCTGACGAAGTACACTGGGCACTGCACCACTTTTTTCCTTGCCGTGTCCTTGGGGTTGCCCTCGTTGCTGTGCTCATCTCTGTCCTGATTCCTATCTGACTCTGCCGGTCCTTGCTCACTCTCTGTTTCGTCCACTTCCCGCTGTGCCACCAAGGCTGCACTAACCACTTGGTTGGTTGCTGCCAGATATAACAGCAATGGCTCTTGAGGTTTGGGAGCAACCAAGGTGGGCACAGAGGATAGGTAGGCCTTCAACTCTTGCAAAGCCGTATCTGCTTCTGGGGTCCACTTCATGAGCCCTGCCTTCTTCAAGATTTTGAAGAACGACAAGGCGCGCTCGGCAGACTTGGAAATGAATCTGCTTAGCGCGGCAACGCATCCTGTCAAACACCTCACATCTTTGACTGTCTTTGGTGCTTGGATCTGTTCGATAGCCTGGATCTTATCAGGGTTGGCTTCGATCCCCCGATGGGATACAAAGTACCTGAGCAGCTTGCCAGAGGGAACACCAAATACACATTTCTCCGGGTTGAGCTTCAAGTTGATCTTGCGCAAACTGGTAAATGTCTCCTCCAAATCCTGGATAAGGGTTGCTCTATCCTTGGTCTTGGCCACAATATCTTCCATATAAGCCTCAATGTTTCTGTGTAGCTGTGGCTCAAAACCAACCTGGACTGCCCTTGCAAAAGTAGACCCGACACTCTTTAATCCGAAAGGCATGCGGATAAAACAGTACGTACCACACGGGGTGATGAACGAGGTCTTCTCTTCATCTTCCTTGGACATGAAGATTTGATGATACCCAGAATATGCATCCAAAAAGGAGAGCAAATCGTAGCCTGAAATGGAATCCACAATCTGGTCGATGGGCGGCAAGGGAAATGGGTCCTTCGGGCAAGCCTTGTTGAGATCTGTGAAATCTATGCAAAGCCTCCATTTCCCATTAGCCTTCCGGACAACCACTGGATTTGCTAATCATGTTGGATGTAGCACTCCTCTGACCAAACCAGTTGCCTCAAGTTTCTTGATCTCCTCTTTAATAAATTGCTGCCTTTCCAAGGCCTGCTTCCAGACTTTCTGCTTGACGGGTCGGGCATGTGGGCAGACAGCAAGGTGGTGCTCAATTACCTCCTTGGGAACACCGGGGATATCAGATGGTTGCCAAGCAAACACATCGATATTCGCCCGCAGGAAGGCAACGAGCGTGCTTTCCTATTTGTCATCGAGGGTGGCGCTGATGGTGAAAGTTCCATCAACGCCAGCCAGCCCTGCCGGGACCTTCTTCACTTGAGGAGCAGCAACCTTGGATCTCTTGCTGTTGGAACTCTCCGGCAAGTCATCAACAGGCGCAGCGCACTCCGGAGAGGCGCGCTTCCCGGAGCCCTTACTATCCTTCTTCTTCCCTCTGTTCTCCTTGGCAGGGACTGTTGCTGCCGCTGCCTCTACCGCGACTGTGTCTCGGTACATCTTGTCCACGCAAATGATTGCGTCTTTCTCATCTGATGGGACGGAAATGACTCCAACTGGCCCTGGCATCTTCAAGATGTTGTAGGCATAGTGGGATGCCGCCATGAACTTAGCCAAGGCTGGGCTTCCAAGGATTCCATTGTACGGCAAGGGGAGGTCGACCACATCAAACACAATCTTTTCAGTCCGGTAGTTCAGCTCTCCCCCAAACGTCACAGGCAACGTGATCTTTCCCTTAGGATGACTTCTGCCGGAATTAACTCCTTGAAACATGCCGGTGACCTTCAACTCATCCTCTGCTATCTGAAGCTTGCTGATAACCTTTGGGGAAATCAGATTCAACCCGGCCCCGCCGTCCACCAGCATCTTTGTGACCTTGAGGTTGCGGATTGTTGGAGAGACCAACAATGGCAAACATCCTACCACGGTGGTGCGGTCAGGATGATCCTCTTCGTCAAAAATGATGGGCGTGCGTGACCATTTGAGTGGTTTTCGGGCCCCTGGCGCTGGTTCCACAACACTAACCTCATGCGCCCACCGTTTGAGTTGGCGGTGAGAGGTGTGCAGGGACGCACCCCCGTCAATGCACAGGGCGTTAGTGGCCTTCTGGAACTCCTGCTCACTGGTTTCCTCTTCATCCCCTCCATCACTGTCATCATTGCAGGCTTCCTTCTCTCGATCCCTGGCGGGTTTCCCTTTGTTCCGAAGAGGTCTGCCGGGGCGATTTAATTCACCGCCTCGACCCTTACCGCCGGCAACATTCTGTCCCTTTTCTTTATCACGCTTCTCATACTCTGCTCTCTGTCTCTTGACAAGCTGCTCAACCTGATAACACTCTTGAAGGTCGTGGCCCTTAGTCCGATGGATCTTGCAGTACGACCCATCACCTTTCCCGGCCTTCTCGGCAGCTGCGGCCTCCCGGCAGTCAGAGCACACGGCAGCTTCCTTGACGGGGGCTTCGGCTTTAACCTTCTTGTCGGTACTAGGGATACCTGACCCTTCAACGAACATTACTGCCTTATCCTTGCGCTTCTTATTGCGCTTCTTGCTCTTCTTCTGACTGGTGGACTCGTCATCATCCTCTGAATCGATATTGATGCAATCCTCCTCTCCGGGCAGCTTTCTTCCCTCCTCCAGCCGTGCACACTTATCCACGAAGGTGTAAAGCTCTTTCATGGTCTTGGGCAACCGTACAATCATCTTGGAACAAATCCTCCGGTTACGCACATTGGACTGGAAGGCGGCTATCACAGCTGCTGGATGAATATTTGGGATGTTTCTGTGGACTCTACTAAATCTCTACAAGTACTTCCGGAGAGTCTCTCCTTCTTTCTGCTGGAGAAGCTGCAGATCGCTGGGCCGACCTGGTTCTTGATGGCCGCTAGTGAAGGCGCCAATGAACTCATGGCACAAATCAGCCCATGATGAAATGGAGTTCTCCGGCAGGTGCATCAGCCAAGACCTCACATTGGACTTGAGAGCCAAAGGGAAGTAGTTGGCGAATACCTTCTCATGTCTTCCCCCGGCAGCTTGAACAGCGATGGTGTAGATGCTCAGAAACTCTGCCGGGTTTAGCCTCCCATCATACTTCTCGGGTATCTCTGGCTTGAACATGCGGACGGATGACCAACGGACTCGTCGCAGCTCACGAGTAAAGGCAGGGCACCCAACCTCGAAAGGTAGGCACCCGCCAATATCGAGCGCAGGCTCGTCGACGTCGGGACCGTCGCACCCATTGGTCCAGCGGTGGTCGCCGCGGCGTTGTTCAACGACAACGCGCGCGTCTCCCCTCCGTCGGTCCTCCGAGGCACACTGCCGTGGACGCGCTCGAGGGTCAGAAGAGGCCGTCGAGACGCCATCAGGTTCTTGATTCCGTTGCGCTCACGCTGGCTGCCATGGCGGGGATTGTACCGTGGGGGTGGCCCCTTCCGTACGACCAGTAGCATGAGCCGTCGTCGTCGCTTGGGGAGGCCGTGGCGGGCCAGCTTGCTGCGAGTCCCTAGCCTCGGCGAAGCCAAGTAGGCTTTGGATGGTGGCACCCACTTGTCCATCTGCTCGGCCGCTGGCAGAAACCTCAGCAATAGTTGAGCCCGCGCCATGGCCTCCGTAGCAGTACTTGGTATGGGTGATGATGACGCAGATCGCACCGTCGCTCGGCTACTGACGGTGCCAGCAGCAACAGCACCACGTCCCCGCTGTTGCGGGGCGGCCACCTGGATGGCATGGTGGCGCGGTGAAGGCGCTTGAGGGTCAGCGGCTCCACTAGGCGCAGCGGCTTGGTCGACTCGTCCCGGGGGAGGTGCACGTACTGCGGTCGCTCCCGTGGTGGGGGCGGCCGGAGGGCGGCGATTCGCCCCGGACCGAGCGCCATTGCTCCGGCTGTGCCCGTCGGCGAGGGAAAGGGGTGTGGATGGAGTAGCCCCTTCACCCGTACCTCGTGGAGCGTGGCCATCGGGGTGTTGCTGATGTTGCTCTCCTTCGGTATCTCCTGCTCCTGCTTCGACCGCAGGGGAAGTGGTGGCGGTGCCGCCTGCTCCGACCACATCCCCAGCGGCTCCCACATTCTCGTGCGCCTCCGCGTCCCCCGTAGCATTGGTGGCTGCGGGCGGCGGCGCCTTCGAGGTGGACGAGTGAGCGGCAGCACCGGGTTTCTTCTTGGGCGCCATGGTCGATGGCGCCGCCGAAGACGAGGATGGCGATGAAGATGACGCACTGCACACACTTTCAGGTTCGCGCAAGCGATCCACCTACCTGGCGCGCCAAAGATGTCATGGGAAACCACGGCCACCTATGGGGCCAAGGGCCCCTTGCTGGTTCGGCAGGGGGGATGTCACATTGCACAAAGAGCAGAAGAACGTGGGGCAGCGCGGCGGAGATCACACAGGCAATTTTACCCAGGTTCGGGCCGCCGCGAGGCGTAAAACCCTACTCCTGCTTTGGTGGATTGATGGTGGAAAAGTGGTGGTGGAGCATAGTGCACTTGCCCGGCAGGCTCGCCTTGGGAGAGGCAGTGGCTACGCGCGTATGAGTGTGTGGGTGTTCAAGTTTCCAACCCTTTCTACGGTTGCCATGGGCCTCCTTTATAGATCAAGGGGTCACCACAATGGCAAAACAGTCATTATGCACTGATAAGATAGCAAACAGTGCTATCATACCTAATTCTGCAGGCTGATAGGGCGCATTAAATGCACCGCTCAACGTCACATTGTTGCTTGCTCGGCAGGCCTTGCCGGGCTTGTCTTGCCAGCTCCATGCCTACTTGCTCGACACGTCGCAGGACGGGTGTCACCTGTAGGTATTATCTATGGGAAGAGGCCGCCATGTGGCGAATGGCCGCCACTTACTCACTTTGCGGCTTGACACCGCATTGATTAACGAGGTGGGTCATGGTGAGATGGCTTGGTGAGGTGGCTCTGTCTTCGCGAGTCCCGGCAGGCCCTACCGGGACGTCTTGAACGTTTTCTTCTGGGGGAGTCCCTGTCCTTGCCAGGCTCGCGTGCCCGGCAAGGGAGGCTTTTCTTCTGGTGGTATCTTGCTTCTCTGTCTTGGCCTTGGTCCTCTTGATCTGCATGTTGGTTCTTCGAAGATCTTGATCTCTTGTATCTTGGCACGGCCTTGGTGTTGTAATCTTGTTCTCGTGCCTATGCACAGTCCGGGCAACAGACCCAGGGTTTGTTGCACCGACAGAATCCAAGAGACTGAACTAGTAAAACATCATCACTGGACTTGTCTTTGGATATTGCAACTTTACCTAGCCCAATTACCTTTCCTTTGTTGTTGTCGCCAAAAGTGATATACTTCAGAGGTGAAGCAATTAAGTTGGGGTCGACAAACAAGGACTTGTCTCCGATCATATGACTAGTGCATCCACTATCCATTACCCATTATGTACACCCGGAGACATAGTCCAGCTGAAGAATTAGGCTTTCTTAACCACCCACGTCTTTGCAGGTGGCTTCGAAACAAATGAGCGAGCAGTGTAGGATTTCTTTCGGTAACCATAGTTGTTACTTGATGAGGTGCGAGCATAATCATAGGAATAAGCATTGAAATTCTTTCCAGATGAATGAGTATAGTGATTGAATGAGGTATGCATGTACTCATTCTGTCGAACTTTTTCAAGGAAGTAACAAGCATTTTGAGCCTGCATGGTTAGTAATGTGGTAATAGGTAATGCTTCAATTGTTTTCTTAGGCACCCATATGGCTTTTTTTGGGGGGCCATTCATGTTGTTTGGTCCAACATAGCGAGCAACAACCTCACCATGTTGATTTTTGAACAACTTATAGTTGTCCAGAGAATCATCATCAGGATATTAAGGGATGGGAGAGTCATATCCCGAAAGTAAAGCTGGATTGAGCGTTTTGCTCTTGGCAGGCACCCTTACAGTGCGAGGATATTGATCAAGTTCCCAGTAGGTGTCATTTTCATTCAGTTTCTTTTCGAAGCCGATGCCTTCTTTCCTGGGATTTTTGTGAAGAATGGATTTCTTCAAAACATCACAAAGGGTTTGATGCCCTTTGAGAGATTTGAGCATTCCTGCCTGAAGAAGATCCTTCAACCTAGCATTTTCATCAGAAACATAACCATTTTCCTCGACCGAGGGGTTAGCATTCACAGATGATTCAACATTTGATTTAGCATTGGTTCATTCAAGACATTTTAAGCAGGGTGGTACAAACACTTCAGGTTTCTCTTTAAGTTGTTGGGTGAGAAGAGAATTTTCCCTGATCAAATCCTCATGAGCCTCTCTCAGCACCTCAAGTTCCTGTTTGCTTTTCAGGTAATCATAGGTTAATCTTTTGTGGTCGACCGAGAGAAAATCATGACAATTTGTCAGTTCTTCCATTCGTGACTGGAGAGCAGAATACTCTTGGTCAATGACTGATTTTTCTCCATCACCTCAACCAACAACCCTTCAGATTTCCTGAGGGTTTTCTCAATTTTCTCAAGAGAGTTTTGTTGAATATTAGCAATTTTGATCAGTTTAGCATGGTCATCCTCATCAGAAGAATATTGATCACTGGGGTGAACCTTGTGATGTTTGGAGGATACCTTTTCCTTGGAAGCTTTGACCATGAAGCAGTAGGCAGGAGATTCATCGTCGCTTGACAGATTCCCGAAGAAGTTTGTCGCAGGAGAGGAGGCATATGCTATGCCAGCCATGCTAGAGTCGGAATCCTCATCGGATTCATCAGCTTCTTCAGAGTCAGATGATTCTTCTTCATCAGAATCCATCTCCTTGCCGATATACGCCTTGGCCTTGTGAGAGTTATTCTTACGGTTGGAGGAGGACTTGGAAGGATTCCTTGAGGAAGATCTTGACGAAGATTTTGAACTGGAGTTGTCCTTCTTCTTGAAGAACTTCTTCATTTTCTTCTCATCATCGGAGTCGTAGTTCTTGCTCTTGCTTTTGCCTCGATAGTTGCCAGAATCATATCTTCCACTAGCACAGATTTTAGCTTCCCAGAGAGGACAGTCCGAAATGAAGTGTCCAAGCTTTTTGCACTTGAAGCAGGTGTATTCTCCATTAGGTTTTGATGAGGATTTTGAACCTCCAGAGTTGCTTGAACTTTTCTTCTAGAACTGGCTCTTCTTGTGAAAGCGCTGGAATCTTTTCATGATCAGTGTGAGATCTTTGCTGATCCTTTCAGGGTCATCAGAATCATCTTCGGCATTTCCTTCGGAGGAAGAATCAGCCATGGCCTTGAGAGCGTGGTTTTTCCAATGGTCTGAACCATATAGATCTCTCTTCTCTTCTTCTTGTTCCTCGTGGGTGTTCAGCCTCTCCATGATATCAGCAGAGTCGAGATATTTGAAATCAGCTCATTCCCTGATCATCAGAACAAGTGTGTCGAATGAACTGTCAAGTGATCGGAGCAACTTCTTCACAACTTCATGGCCAGTGATGTCTTTGGCGCCGAGGCCTTGCAGCTCATTTGCTATGTCACTTAGACGATCGAAGGTCCGCTGACAACTTTCATTTCCAATGCACTTGAACCGACTAAACTTTGCTTGAAGTGTATCAATGCGAGCTTCTTTCTGAGTTGAAACACCCTCATTAATCTTCTCGAGAATGTCCCACAATTCCTTCACAGTTTCACACTGTCGATAGCGAAGAAATTGAGCCCGAGAGAGAAGGCCACCAATTTCATCTTTAGCTTGAGCATCCATCTGAATGAGTTTCTTCTCGGCATCAGTGGGGGCTTGAGGTATTTCAATCATGAATCCAAACTACACCACGTTTCACATGTCATCGTCAATGGCTCGGAGACAGATCTTCATCTTCTCCTTCCAGAAGGGATAGTCCGTCCCATCGAATATGGGAATCTTGAGATGCGACTTGTAGCTCATTGAAGACATACTTAAACTCCAAGGTTGTTAGACCAAAATGAGCAGAGTCAAGGAGTACCTTGCTCTAATACCAATTGTAGGAACGAAGTATGTCTACCAGAGGGGGGTGAATGGGAGTTTTAAATTTTCTTCGGAAATCTCAAAACTCTCGGAACCCAGTAGCGGAGCGGATGAAAAACAAACTACAACGAGCTAAAACTAAGTATCGAATGGAAACTAAAACATGCATCGAAACAAATTACATGAAGGAAAACATATCGAATGTAAACATGGGTAGCAGAGGTTACCAGTGGTGCTCGATGGCGACAAGGTATTTGTTCGACCAGTTCGTCCTTCTGCACAAGGACTACGTCTCGTTGGAGGGGCTGTGACTTAACACGGAAGATAAACTCTCTTCACCCTATTCTCCTCGACAATTGGTTTGTCAACCAATGCCGATCACTCGTGGTAGATACTTGAGGCGATCTCCAAACCTTTACAGACTTCTTCTTCGAGAACCACAATCACTCTTGGTCTCTGAAGAAATCGACACCTAACCGTCAAGAGAGTTTGCAGCTCTCAAGAGTAATAGGAGGAGCGTACTGGACTTAGATTCGAGTGATGCTGAACCACTATCTAATTCTTCGGCTCTAGGGGTTTTCTCTCAGTGGATTTTAAACTCAAATCGCTCAGAGAGGGGTTGCTCAACAATCTTCTCAGAATCAAATGGAGCAGCCACCGGACAAAGCCGGCGCGGGGTGGCTATTTATAGTCGCAGCCTTCCCGGATGGGAAATGACCATTTTGGACACGCGGTCCAGCCAATGGCCAACCGACATGTTTGCAACGGTTGGATTTTGGAGCAACGCTAACATTACTTGAGGAACAAGTAATGCTAACTCCTCGGTCTGAGACAAATCTCTCGCAGCGAAGAAGATCTCAATCTCTTGCTGGCAAGTATTTGCTCGGAACACAAAGTGATTTCTCTCGCAACTTTCATGGGATTTAGGATTAGCATCAGAGAATCAAAGTTTCGAATGCTACACCCCTCTTAATAGTACGGTGGTCCTATGACTCAATACAAAGAAGAACTACGAAATAAATGCTACGTCTTCATTTCGTCTTCAATCTCCTCGGACGCAGTCATTTTCCTCGGACAGGCACCGAACCAATTGCTTCACTTCAGCGATTTTTTAGGGGCCACTCTTGTTATCATAATCTTCGGTGATAACCTTCGCTGCAACATAGGGAGATTATCTTCGTTGTTTACATCAAACTCCTTGATATCTCAGGGACCTCTTACTCTGTGTGCACTAGCAAACACATAAGTCCCATACTGTTTATGTCAACAAACTCCAAAACATAAGGGGCCTATCATTGTACCAACAATATGACATAGCCACAGCCAGAAACCCTAACAGTTCGGTCTCACTGATACGGATCTCGGTCTCACCGAGATGGCCTTGCCAACACTCTATGACTTGTTGCATTTATTTTGGTCTCACCGAGTTATGCAATCGGTCTCACCGAGCTGGTTTGACCAACTTTCTATTGCCCTATTGCTTCACTTCGGGCTCACCGAGTTGATGCAATCAGCGCCATCGAGATGAGGTTTTCCCTAAGCCCTAGCACATCGGTCCCACCAAGTTGTTCCAGTCGGTCCCACCGAGATTCCTAACGTTCACATTTTTGAACAGATCGGTGCCACCGAGTTTAACTATTCGGTCCCACCGAGATGAGTCAAATGTGTGTAATGGTTTGATTTTGTGTGGATGCTATATATACCACTCCACCCCCTTCTCCATTTGTGAGAGAGCCATCAGAACGTGCCTACAGTTCCACCATACCTTTTCTGAGAGAGAACCACCTACTCATGTGTTGAGATCAAGATATTCCAATCCTACCACAAGAATCTTGATTTCTAGCCTTCCCCAAGTTGCTTTCCACTCAAATCATCTTTCCACCATAGCCAAATCTGAGAGAGAGAGTTGAGTGTTGGGGAGACTATAATTTGAAGCACAAGAGCAAGGAGTTCATCATCAACACACCGTCTATTACCTTTTGGAGAGTGGTGTCTCCTAGATTGGTTAGGTGTCGCTTGGGAGCCTCCGTCAAGATGTGGAGTTGAACCAAGAAGTTTGCAAGGGCAAGTAGATCTCCTACTTCGTGAAGATCTACCCGAGTGAGGCAAGTCCTTCGCGGGTGATGGCCAAGGTTGGATAGACAAGGTTGCTTCTTCGTGGACCCTTCATGGACTCACGCAGCCATTACCCTTCGTGGGTTGAAGTCCCCATCAACGTGGATGTACGATAGCACCACCTATCAGAACCATGCCAAAAATCTCCGTGTCTCCATTGCATTTGCAAACTCCAATCCCATCTCTTTACTTTCTTGCAACTTGCATGCTTTACTCTATCCGCTGCATATACTCTTGTCATGCTTGCTTGAAATGTATTGAGAGTGCTTTAACATGTGCTAAACTCAACCTTAACTTGAAAAAATTAAAAACTGCCACTTTTACTTGTTGAGGATCTAATCCCCCCTCTAGACCCCTCTTCTCGATCCTTTCAATTGGTATCAGAGCATTGGTCTCCATTGCTTTGGTTTAGTCACCATTGGAGGAAGATGGACGAGTCTACGATCGGGAGTATTAGACATAGAGTGCCTATACTTGATGGGGAGTTCTATAGTTCTTGGAAGAATGATATGCTTGAAATTTTCAATGAATATGATTTGAACAAGTATATTACTAGCCCTTATGTGCCTCCTATTGATCCATTGCATCCTACCCCCGATGAGTATCTTGACATGGTTCGCAATCTTAGGACTATTGATCTTATCATTAGAGGTTTGCCTAGAAATTTGCTTGTGTGCTTTCCTACTCTTGAATGCACATATACTATATGGAAATATCTTGAGGAATGCTTTCCGAATTATTATTTGAAAAATCTAGATGAGATTCTTCAAAAGTCTATTGGTTTTCATAGAATGAAGCCTAGTGATCCCAAGTTTGATGAATGTCTAATTGAGCTTTGTGATCTTATGCGTGCTAAAGGAAATGTTGGAGTCATTAGTAGCATCATTTCACAAACAATTAGAATTCATAAACTTGAACATTGTCATGGTCATAAATCTAATGAATCACTTGCTCTAGGTGATGATCACATACATGATGATGACATTGAGCATGGCTATTATGATGAAGACCAAGAAAGTGATGTTGACTATGAGGAGACTATGAGAAATCTTAGTCTCATGGTCAACTTTCGTGACTACATGGCCAGAGGGAAAGAGTGGATTCTCGATAGTGGATGTACTATCATATGACCGGAGATAAGGACATGTTCCGTGAGCTTGCTAAAAATGATAGCCCATGCAAGTATGTAACTTTTGGAGATAACTCCAAGGGTAAGGTACTTGGCCTTGGTAAGCTGGCCATCCAATGATAGCTCTATCCAAAATGTTATGCTCGTTGAATCTCTTGGTTACAATCTTCTTTCCATATCTAGACTAGCCGACTTTGGTTTCAATGTTCTATTTACCGAAGTAGATTGCCAAGTGTTTCATAGAGATAATCATAATATGGTCTTTACCAGTATTCGTAGAGGTGATCTATACATTGTTGATTTCACTAAGAGAGCCCAACCTCGTACTTGCTTAATTACTAAATCTTCGAAAGGATGGTTATGGCATAGAAGGTTAGGTCATGTGGGAATGCAAAATCTTGATAAGCTTATTAAAGGTGATCATATCCTTGGTGTTAAAGATGTCATATTTGACAAGGATAGACTTTGCCGTGCTTGTTAAGCAGGAAAACAAGTTGGAGGAAGTCATCCCGTGAAGAACATCATGACCACGAGAAGACCGCTCGAGCTACTTCATATGGATCTTTTCGGTCCCAACGCATACAAGAGTCTCGGTGGTAACTCATTCGGTTTGGTCATTGTTGACAACTTTTCAAGATTTACGCGGGTGTTCTTTCTTGATGACAAATTGCAGGTCCAAAAGATCTTCAAGAACTTCGCCAAGAAGGCCCAAAACCAATTTGAAGTGAAGATCAAGAAGGTTTGAAGTGATAATGGAACGGAGTTCAAGAACGCCAATGTGGATACCTTTCTTGACGAAGAGGGAATTTCACATGAGTTCTCGGCTACGTACACGCCTCAACAAAATGGAGTTGTTGAGAGGAAGAACCGGACACTTATCGAGATGGCGAGAACTATGCTTGTTGAATACAAGATGCCAAGACACTTTTGGGCGAAAGCGGTTGAGACAGCTTGTCATGCTACAAATCGACTATATCTTCACAAGCTTCTCGGCAAAACGGCATACGAGCTACACCAGTAACAAACCCCAAGTTGGATACTTTCGAGTATTTGGCTCAAAGTGCTACATTCTTGATAAGCATCATCGTTAGAAATTTGCTCCTAAATCTCATGAAGGTTTCCTACTCGGTTACAGCTCAAACTCTCACACTTACCGTGTCTACAACAATTTCACCCAAAAGGTTGAAGAGACGGTAGATGTGAAGTTTGATGAATCTAACGGCTCGCAAGTAGAGCAATTGCCAATTGATGTAGGAGACACAGATCCATCAGAAGCAATCCAAGATTTGTCCATTGGCAAGATACGCCCAACGGAGGTGAAGGAGAGCACTTCGTCAATTCAAGTTGAAGCCTCAACTTCACATCAAGGTGAATCACAAGTTGACTTGGAGGCATCCACAAGTGGAACACATCAAGACGAAGGAAATGAGGAAGTACAACAAGATGAACCACCTCGACCTCCTTATCCACCTCCACAAGCGAACGACAATGCCACCAACAATGAAGAAGATGATGATGAGGAGGATGTTCCACCCCAACCCAAGCAAAAGCTCTCACGAGTTCAAGCAAGAGTCACAAGAGATCATCCCGTCGAACAAATCTTCGATGACATTCAAACCAGGAGAATCACTCGCTCTAAAACTCGTTTGGCCAACTTTTGTGAACATTACTCATTCATCTCTAGTGTTGAACCTATGAAGGTAGAAGAAGCTCTTGAGGATTCAGATTGGATAAATGCTATGCATGAAGAGCTACACAACTTTGAGAGGAATCAAGTGTGGACATTGGTTGAAAAGCCCAATGACGATCATAATGTCATTGGAACCAAATGGGTGTTTTGGAATAAGCAAGATAAAGATGGACAAGTTGTACGCAACAAGGCTCGTCTCGTTGCTCAAGGCTACACTCAAGTCGAAGGTATGGACTATGGTGAGACATACGCCCCCGTTGCTAGACTTGAGTCCATTCGCATTTTACTTGCTTATGCTAATCACCATGATATCGCTTTATATCAAATGGACATTAAAAGTGCTTTTCTAAATGGTGAAATTGAGGAGGAAGTTTATTTTAAACAACCTCCCAGCTTTGTTAATCCCAAGAAACCTAATCATGTCTACAAACTTCATAAAGCTCTTTATGGTCTTAAACAAGCCCCTAGAGCTTGGTATAAATGCTTGACTAAGTTTCTTATTGAAAAAGGCTTTGAAATTGGGAAAATTGATTCTACACTTTTTACTAAAAGGGTTAATGGTGAATTATTTGTGTGCCAAATTTATGAGGATGATATCATAGTTGGTTCTACTAACCCCCGTTTTAGTTAAAAGTCTGGAAGGCTAATGTCGGAGAAGTTTGAGATATCTATGATGAGTGAACTCAAATTTTTCCTTGGATTGCAAATCAAGCAAACTAAGGAAGGTACCTTTGTCTCACAAACAAAGTATACCAAGGATCTTTTCAAGAAGTTCAACATGCAAGAAAGCAAAGGTATGAAAACACCCATGTCTACTAGTGGACATCTTGACTTGACTAAGGATGGCAATCCGGTTGACCAAAAGGTTTACCATTCTATGATTGGTTCATTGTTATATCTATGTGCCTCCCGTCCCGATATTATGCTAAGTGTGTGCATGTGTGCACGATATCAAGCGGCTCCTAAAGAATGTCATCTTAAGGCCGTGAAAAGGATAGTGAGATACTTAATTCATACACCAAACTTTGGCATTTGGTATCCTAAGAGGTCATCTTTTGATCTTGTTGGCTACTCTGATTCAGACTATGCCGGTGACAAGGTTGATAGGAAGTCCACTTCAAGTACTTGTCAATTTCTTGGTAGATCCCTTGTGTCTTGGTCCTCCAAGAAACAAAACTCGGTATCCTTATCCACCGCCGAAGCAGAATACATTGCCGCCGGATCATGTTGTGCTCAATTACTTTGGATGACCCAAACTCTTAAAGATTACGGGATACATGTGAAACATGTTCCATTGCTTTGTGACAATGAGAGTGCTATTAAGATTGCTCATAATCCCGTGCAACATTCTCAAACTAAGAATATTGAAGTTTGTCATCATTTCATCCGTAATCATGTTGCAAAAGGAGACATCAATCTTAAGCATGTTCGTACCGATAAGCAATTGGCGGATATATTCACTAAACCACTTGATGAAAAGGTATTTTGTCGTTTGAGAGGTGAATTGAATATCATTGATGCCTCAAACTTGGAATAGAGATTCCATTTGGATACATGCAAGGCATAAGCCTCTTTGTGACTAATCCTTGATATTTCTCTTATGATGATGATCATTTGTCTTGGATGAATATTTGCACCCTTGCATGTTATCTAACCCATGTAGGTACTTGGATGAGCCTAAATCTATGAGATTGCAAGTCACTCACATTTTGAGCAATCTCTACATCACCAAGTTCCTATGAGTTGGTTGTTGATTTCAAGCAAGCATGAACTCACTCAACATATCCTTTGACTATTTCAATATATCAAATTTCCATTGGTATCAAGTTTCATGATTGTCAATTTGGATACACAAGTGCTCTTCCTTGCAAAACTAACCCATGTAGGAAGATGAACTTAAACTCCAAAGGTTGCTCCCAACTTCATCAACATTGAGCATCCAACATGAGTTCAACTACATGATCAAGATCAACACCACAACCCAAGGTATGTCATTCCATCTTAAGAGAAGCTTTACTCCAAGTCATGAGTTAAAGCAACTCAACAAGGTGTGAATTCATAAAAATGCTTAAATGAAAAATGGTAACCCCATTTTGAGCTTAAACGATGAGTATGACCTATGATCAAGTGATCTCACTTGACTCCTAAGTCAATATACTCTAACATAGGTGACATTGTCGCCGACCATCTCTAGATGAAGTTCTCTAGTGTTCTTTTTACTTTGTATTTCCATTGCATGTTTTCTTACTAGAGTGTTTCCCTTCTTTTCTTTAACACAAAAAAAAACTTCATCTAGATCTCTTTTGATTTCTATATTTTGTCAGAGTTTCTATAATTAATTCATTGCAAATCTTTATGTTAATTCATTGCAAATCTTCATGTCAATTCAATGCAAATCCTTGTGAGATTTCATTTGCCAAGTGAGCTGAGTTGATAAAATTTTGCTCTGCATTGAACTCGGTCTCACCGATCCAAGCCCATCGGCTAGACCGAAATACAAGGTTTCCTTGTACATAGTTCATCGATACAACCGACAATGACTAGCTCGGTCTCACCGATGAGCACCTTCAGTGGCTCTGCTATTTTGGAGTCACCGATGGGAACAGATCGGTGTCATCGATTTCAACACTAAGAAAACATTCCACTCAATGATTCTTTTCCTCTATCAGCATCTTAAGCTGCATGCTGCTTTATAGTGACTCTCAAGGACCACACCTACTTGGCTCATATTCCAAAAGCACCCTTCTTGGAAATTGATGTCAAAGGGGGAGAGAGAGCACATCAAAGCTTATCAAATGAGCTTATCAAATCAGAGAGCACATCTAAGCTCTTCTACAGGTGCTTGTTAACAAGAGGAGAGAAGTCACATGTCTTTAAGAGGGGAAGACATGTTAGTATGATTGATTCTAGTTTTGCTCTATTTGTCTCTGCTCTGATTTTGTTGCTCCAATTTGATCTCACCCTATCTTCTCCCGTTATCCAATATTAGATTCAGGGGGAGAAAGAGTCTATGCCTAAGGGGGAGAAAAAAATCTTTGGAACTTATTGCAAATCTTTAATCTTTGGGGACATGTCTATATCTAAATGAAGTACTCACCTTGTAGTACTCACCCATTACATGTCATCCCAGTCTTGGTATTCTTGTGGATCTTGAATTCTTCTTGTTTGGAGTGTCTTGTGTTATCTAACCCTGTTTTCTCAATTCTACTCCTTCACAAGTCAGCTCATGAACCACAAGGTAAGTATATGCATCACATTCATGTGCATGATGATCTCTTGCTATTTCACATATTGTTTGCAAGAGGGATTCATAAACATGAAGGTACATTTCTCACCCACATTGTTTGCTCTGATGCATATAGCCAAGATACATGTAACTCGTTGCTTACTTTGTCATGATATGCATTCACATGTTCTTCTATCTTATCTTCACATGATTGCATACATGTAGGGGGAGCTTATGCATGTTACATGTTCTCTCCAAAGCATTGATTACTACTCTTCATATCATTTACTTAAAGCTTTGATGTATGTTGTCATCAATTACCAAAAAGGGGGATATTGAAAGCACAAGTGCTCCCTGGGTGATTTGGTGATTAATGTCAACATATCTCTTGTTGGGCTAATAATTTTATCTAGTGTATTTTAGACAAGTTCAACAATGGCGTGGAAAGGACAAGAGGATGTGGAACCCCTTCAAGATGCTAAGGACAAATATTGGCAAAAGCTCAACACTCTTCACTTTTATTTTAGTGATCCAAGATCACATTGAGTCCATAGGAAAGCCAATACTATTAAAAGGGGATGAGGTGTTGCTTAATGGCTTGCTTGCTCAAATGCTTAGTGACACGTCTCCAACGTATCTATAATTTTTGCTTGTTCCATGCTGTTATATTATCATTCTTGGATGTTTTACAATCATTTTATAGCAACTTTATATCATTTTTTGGGACTAACCTATTGACATAGTGCCCAGTGCCAGTTGCTGTTTTTTGCTTGTTTTTTACTTCACAGAATATCAGTACCTAATGGAGTCCAAACGCAGTGAAACTTTTTGGAGATTTTTTATGGACCAGAAGACACCTGTTGGGCCAAAGAAGTACCAGAGGGGGCTCCGAGGGGAGCACAACCCACCTGGGCGCGCCTGGGGGCCCAGGCGCGCCCTGGTGGGTTGTGCCCACCTCGGCCGCCTCCCGCACCGCCTCTTTGCTCTATAAATACCCCCAAAATCCAAAAACCCTAGGGGAGTCGACGAAACACAATTCCAGCCACCGCAAGTTCCAGAACCACCAGATCCAATCTAGACACCATCACGGAGGGGTCCATCATCCTCATTTGGTGCCTCTCCGATGATGCGTGAGTAGTTCATTGTAGACCTACGGGTCCGTAGTTAGTAGCTAGATGGCTTACTCTCTGTCTTTTGATTCTCAATACAATGGTCTCTTGGAGATCTATTTGATGTAACTCTTTTTGCGGTGTGTTTGTTGGGATCCGATGAACTTTGAGTTTATGATCAGATCTATTTATCCATGAAAGTTATTTGAGTTTCTTTGATCTCTTATATGCATGTTTACTTATAGCCTTGTATTTCTTGTTTGAATCTTTGGTTTAGTTAGGCCAACTAGATCGATTTTTCTTGCCATGGGAAGAGGTGCTTTGTGATGGGTTCGGTCGTGCGGTGTTATTTCCCAGTGACAGAAGGGGCAGCAAGACACGTATTGATCGTTGCTATTAAGGATAACAAGATGGGGTGTATTCCTACATCAATAGATCTTGTCTACATCATGTCATCGTTCTTATTGCATTACTCCATTTTTCCATGAACTTAATACACTAGATGCATGCTGGATAGCGGTCGATGTGTGGCGTAATAGTAGTAGATGCAGGCAGGAGTCGGTCTACTATTCTTGGACGTGATGCCTATATAATGATCATTGCCTGGATATCGTCATAATTATTTGAAGTTCTATCAATTGCCCAACAGTAATTTGTTTACCCGGCGTATGCTATTTTTCTCGAGAGAAGCCACTAGTGAAATCTACGGCCCTGGGTCTATTCTTTATCATATTTACCTTGAGATCTATTTTTATTTGCTTTTGTTTTCAGATCTATTATTCTATAAACCCAAAAATACCTTGCTGCACTTTTTCTTTATTTATTTTATTTTGTTCTATCGTGAGATCTATTTACCCAAAATCATACAAACCAATCTATCTTTTACCAGAGAGGGCTTGACAACCCCTCTTACGCGTCGGGTTGCAAGTATTTGTTCTTTGTGTGCAGGTACCATTTACATAGTGTTGCTTGGTTCTCCTACTGGTTCGATAACCTTGGTTTCATCACTGAGGGAAATACCTACCATAGCTGTGCTGCATCATCCCTTCCTCTTCGGGGAAAAACAGGCGCGGACACGAGCCATCAAGAAAGGATTTCTGGCGCTGTTGCCGGGGAGAGATCATCAACATCTATCAGGTTCCTAATCACAAATCTCATCTCCTTGCAATTTACATTATTTGCCATTTGCCTCTCGTTTTCATCTCCCCCACTTCACAAAAATGTGCCGTTTTATTCGCCCTCTTTTTCGTTCATCGTTTTCTTGTCAGATCTGTTTTTGTGTGCAATCTTGTTTGCATAGTCACGATGACTCAAGAGAACACCAAGTTGTGTGACTTTTCCAATACCAACAACAATGATTTTATTAGCACTCCAATTGCTCCTCCCGCCACTAGTGCAGAATCTTGTGATATTAACGCCGCTATCGTGGTGGGCTCACGGTAGATGCCATGGGATGGCTAAAGAGAGGGACATGCAAGAGGCCACCGGTGGGCTCCAGAGGCGAGGTTGGTACGAGCGAGCATGAGACGCAAGATGTACCCAGGTTCAGGGCTCTCCGGAGAGATAATACCCCTAGTCCTGCCGAGTGTGGTTTGTATGAAGACGGTACAGGCTTGCTCCTAGAGCTGTTTTGGGGAGGAAGGAAGGCCGGCCAGTGCATAGGCTGCTCCTTCTCCGTGTGAGTGTGAGTGTTCTACTGATGATCGATCTCCCTCTGCATGGAGGAGCACCGGGGGGTCTTATAGGCCGCCCCCCCCCCCCGGGGTTACAATGGTAAAGTTATATAGGCACGGGACCGGGTTGTCAATGTCTAGGAGCGAGCAGTGGGGGCCACTGGGGTGCCGGGTCTCGCCGGGTCCGTCGCGTGCGGGTCGTACCGAGCCCGTCAGGCGCGGGTACGGCCGGCTGCTGGGTACTGTAGTCACGCCGTGTGGGATGCCATGGTACGGCCGCGCTGTTCTGCTACAGGGTTGCGCCTCCGAGACGCTGCCCACCCCAGGCGGTGGCTTGGTCGGCACGACAACCACGCCCGCCGAGGCCGGCATAAAGAGGGCGCACTGTAGCCATGCTTGTTTGTTAATGAAGGTTTGACTTGCGTGGGAACCGACCGGCATGCGCCAGCCGGCTTGCCCGGGTTGCCGCACCTGGCTGGGTTGCGCTGGGAAGCCAGCCAGGGGCGCGCCAGATTGAGGGGCATTGCCAGCCCTGATGTTTTTGAAGGGATCCGGGTTCCGCTGCCTGCCTGGGGTCCATCCCCCCGACAGTAGTCCCCAAAGCTGTGAAGGCTCGTCGGCTTCAGGTAGGGGGGCCTTCGCAGTTTCACCCCCTTGAGGATTCAGCTGGGTTGATGAAGCTTGGGGTCGCCGGGTCCGGCAACACCCACTGTGTGCCGGCTTCCAGAAGCCGGATCGCGGCACCCCTGTGTAGGCGGGAAACCGAGGCATTCGCCGAGTCTTAAAGGGGAAGGGACGCGCCTCCCGCGGCCCGACGCAGGCGCCACATGGTGAACAGGGGCTGACGAGGCTCTGCCAGGTCACATGCATGACGGGACATAACGGCGGGCTGGGCCCCGCCATGCCGCGCCATCGGCCCACGCGCGGGGATTGATTGGGGCCGCCACGGACGGTTGCACTTCTCGGGGAATTAATCCGTTGGGGAAACATGCCCACATAATGCGGGGAAGTGGAAAAGCGGGCATAGCTGATCCCACTTCCCCACGTCCCTTTCGCGGTTATAAAAATAGGGGGCTGGCGGCGACGGAAACACTCACGCACGCGCCACTCGCCTTGCTCTCCTTCTCCTCCTCCAACTCCCAAGCTCGTCTCTCGCCGCAGCGCTCCGCCGCCGCCGCTCTGCAGCAGTTAGCTGCCGCCCGGCCTCCTCGCCTTCCACCGCACGTCTTGCCTTCAGCCACCTCCACCAATGGTGGGGACGAAGGGGTCATGGGAGAGGTCCGAGGCCACGGAGGACGATATTCAGTATCTGCACGACACCAAGCGGCTGCCGCCAGCGACGGAGGTGGCCGCGCGCGCGCCGGGCGATGAGGCGGTGCCGCGACCGGAGGGAGCTGAATGCGTGGTCTTCCTCTCTCACTTCAAGTGCGGGTTCGGCCTTCCCACTAGCGACTTCTTCCGCTCCTTCTTGGATTTCTTCGGGCTGCAGCCGCACCATTTGGGCACAAACGTCGTGCTGCAGCTCTCTCGCTTCGTCACCCTGTGCGAGGGCTACCTGGCGTCGAGCCCAGCATCGATCTCTAGGTTTGCTTCTTCTTCTTGAAGTAGGAGGGGCCGACGGCCGGGGCGATGTTCGCCTGTGGGGCCACCGTCGTCTCGACTCAGTCGCATGGGGTGTGCCCCAAGATGCCACTCGAGGATTCTGCCAAGAAGTGGCACAACTCGTTCTTCTACGTCCGCAATCTTGGCTCGGACCGCATCAACTTGCCGCCGTTTGTCGACGCGGCGCCGCTGGCCAAGAAGAACTGGTCCTACTGCCCCAAAGCCATCGAAGAGGTCCGGAACCTGAGCGACCGGGTTGCGGAGACGGCGGCGCGGGAGGGGCTCACCGGGACGGATCTTATTGCCGCCTTCACCCCGCGCCGGGTGCTGCCGCTGGAGCACCGGGCGCACATTATTGGCCAGATGGGGGACCGGCGGGATCCCACCCGAATGTCGTCCACCGGGTTGTCGCTGAAGTAGGTCACCGACCGAGTCAACAGCATCTCGAAGGCCGGGATGGTGGCTGACTGGCGTTTTGGGAAGGCGCCCTACAACCATGACCACCCGGCGCCGGCAGTGAGTCCTTGGGCTTCGTTTTTTGCAATGTCCCAGCTTCTTCTCTGTCCTGATGCGACGAAGGAGGTGCTACTGAACACCGTCGAACAGATGCGTGACGGGACGAGGGCGCAGGTACTGGACATCCGGCAAGCCGGCTCGGAGGAGGCGGAGTCCTTTGCCGAGGATGCGGAGCCGGCGGGCACCAAAGACGGTGCGACGTGCCGCGTGGGTAAGACTTCACATCCAGAGCTCTTGCGGGACTGGCCGAATGACGACGAGGAGATCTTGACGCACGTTGATGGTGCAGCGCCGGCCGGGGAAGGAGATGGCTGCGTCGACCCCCCAAGGCGGCTGAAGAAGATGGCCGGCGCCGGGTCGTCCCACGTGTCGGCAGTGACAAGCCGGCCGCACGGGAAGGATGAGGTGCCGCCGAAGCCAGCCGCAAAGTGTGCGGCGGAGGGACCGGCCGCGTGCGACAAAACAGGCGCCAAGAGAGCGCGCCGGGTAGTCAGGTAGGGGGGTCTTATAGGCTGGCCCCCCAGGGTTACAATGGTAAAGTTACATAGGCGCGGAGCCGGGTTATCAGTGTCTAGGAGCCGGCAGTGGGGGCTGCCAGGGCGCCGAGTCTGCCGGTTCCGTCGGGTGCGGGCCATACTGGGCCCACCGGCCGCGGTGTACGGCCGGCTGCTGGGTACTGTAGTCATGCCGTGTGGGACGTCATGGTACGGTCGTGCCATTCTACTACAGGGTTGCACCTCCGAGACGCCGCCCACCCCAGGCGGCGGCTTGGTCGGCACGACAGCTACGCCCGCCGGGGCCGGCGTAAAGGGGGTGCACTGTAGCCATGCTTGTTTGTCAATGAAGGTTTGACTTGCGTGGGAACCGGCCGACATGCGCCAGCCGGCTTGCCCGGGTTGCCGCACCTGGCCGGGTTGCGCTGGGAAGCCAGCCAGGGGAGCGCCGGATTGAGGGGCGTTGCCAGCCCTGATGTTTTTGAAGGGACCCGGATTCCGCTGCCTGCCCGGGGTCCATCCCCCCGACAGCCGCTTTGTTGAATCTTGTTATGAAAGATCAGTTTTCCGGTACTCCTAATGCAGATGCCGCATCCCATCTTAACACATTCATGGAATTATGCGATATGCAAAAGAAAAAAGATGTGGACAATGATATTGTGAAGTTGAAATTATTTCCGTTTTCTTTGCGAGATCACGCAAAAATTTGGTTTTCTTCTTTGCCTCGCAATAGTATTGATTCTTGGGATAAGTGCAAAGATGCTTTCATTACTAAGTATTTCCCGCTCGCAAAAAATATTTCTCTTATAACTCAAATCATGAATTTTAAGCAGCTTGAGCATGAACATGTTGCGCAATCTTGGGAGAGAATGAAATTGATGCTAAGAAATTGTCCTACTCATGGTTTAAATCTCTGTATGATCATACCAAATTTTTATGCGGGATTGAATTTTGTTTCTAGAAATCTTTTAGATTCCGCTGCGGGTGGTACTTTTATGGAAATTACTTTGGGTGAAGCTACTAAATTTCTTGATAATATTATGGCAAATTATTCACAATGGCATACCGAAAGGGCTCCTACTAGTAAAAAAGTTAATTTGGTTGAAGAAATAAATTCTTTGAGTGAAAAGGTTGATACTCTTATGAAATTGGTTGCTAATAAAAATGCTCCTATTGATCTTAATTATGTTCCCTTGTCTAATTTGATTGAGTAAAATAGTGATTCCGTATATGTGAATTTTGTCTCGCAAAACAATTTTAATAACAATGCTTATAGAGGTAATTTTAATCCTAGGCCTTTCCTGGAAATTCCTCTAATAATTATGGTAATTCCTATGGCAATCCTTCTTATAATAATAATAGGAACACCTCTGATCTTGAGAATAATATTAAAGAATTTATCAATGCTCAAAAGGTTTTCAATAATACGATAGAAGAAAAGTTGAATAAGATTGATGATCTGTCTAGAAGCATTGATAGGATTTCTCATGATGTAGAAAATCTCAAGTTGAAAATTTTTGTGCCCAAGGTTGAGGAATCAATTAAAGCTTTATATGTTTCTATGGATGAAAGTAATAAAAGAACCGCTATGCTTAGAGCTAAAAGAGAATTTTTAGAAAGAGCGTTTTCTAGTGATTGCTTTCATAAAAATGGTGAAGATCATAAAGTGATTGGTGTTTCTTATATTGATTCCTTGTTTAGTAAAATTAAAATTGACGATAAAGGGACTGAAGAAGAGTCAAATTTAGTTAGAAGGTGTCCCGATAATTTGGAGGGTGAAAATCTTGATGAAAAAATTGATAAAGGTGGGTTTGGAGAGGTCAAAACTTTAACTAGTAATGTGCCCACTCTTTTGAATTACAAAGACTTTAATTATGATAGTTGCTCTTTGATTGATTGTATTTCTTTGTTGCAATCCATGATAAATTCACCCCATGCTTATGAACAAAATAAAGCTTTTACTAAACATATTGTTGATGCTATGATGAAAGCTTTTGAAGAAAAGTTGGAATTACAGATCTCAATTCCTAGAAAATTACATGATGAATGGGAACCCACCATCAAAGTTAAGATAAAAAATTATGAGTGTTTTGCTTTATGTGATTTGGGTGCTAGTGTTTCCACAATTCTAAAATCTTTATGTGATGTTCTTGGTCTTACCAATATTGAAGAATGTTCTCTTAATTTGCACTTGGTGGATTCTACTATTAAAAAGCCTTTGGGAAGAATTAATGATGTTCTTATTCTTGCAAATAGGAATTATGTGCCCATAGATTTTATTTTTCTTGATATTGATTGCAATCCGTCTTGTCCAATTATACTTGGTAGACCATTTTTAAGTACTATTGGTGTCGTGATTGATATGAAAGAAGGCAATATTAAATTCCAGTTTCCTTTGAGAAAGGGTATGGAACACTTCCCTAGAACAAGAATTAAGCCATCATATGAATCAATCATGAGGGCATCCTATGGATCTAGAACTAAATATGACAATACTTGAATCTGTGCATTATGCCTAGCTAGGGGCATAAAACGATAGCGCTTGTTGGGAGGCAACCCAATGAATAAAATTTATTTTTGCCTTTTTCTTTTTGTTCTTGAGTGTTTGCAAAATTATTCCTCTATTATGATTGTGTTTTTTATGTTTTAATTAGTGTTTGTGCCAAGTAAAGCCTTTGGGATAGCTTTGGTAATAGTTGATTTGATCTTGTTATAAAACAGAAACTTTTGCGTCCAGTAAAATAATTGTATAAATTCACAGAAGTGACGAAACATTCTGAATTTTTTACACAAGATTTATATACAAATTACCTCTGTTTTCCTAATTTTTCAGAATTTTTGGAGTTATAGAAGTACGAGTAAAATTCGAGTCTTTACAGACTGTTCTGTTTTCTTTGCATTGTGTGCTTATTTTGATGAATCTATGGACTGTATTGGGGGGTATAAGCCATGGCAAAGTTAGAATACAGTAGATATAATGCAATAACAAAATTTGAATGGGTTTTCTACAGTACTTAAAGTAAGGATTGGTTTTCTTATAACTAACAGATCTCATGAAGGTTTTGTTAAGTTTTGTGTGATTGAAGTTTTCAAGTTTTGGGTGAGATCACTATGGATGAAGGAATAAGGAGTAAGAAGAGCCTAAGCTTGGGGATGCCCCATGGCACCCCAAGGCAATATTCAAGGAGAAACAAACAACTAAGCTTGGGGATGCCCCGAGTGGCATCCCCTCTTTCTTCTAACGACCATCGGTATTTTACTTGGAGTTATATTTTTATTCGTCACATATCATGAGTTTTGCTTGGAGCGTCTTGTATTATATGATTCTTTGCTTGTTTTACTTTTTAGTTTGTCACAAGCATCCTTGATGGACACACCTATTTGAGAGAGCCAAAATTATGCTATGATTTGTTAGAATTGCTCGATATGCTTCACCAAATTTTTTTGAGCTATGGAATTGCTCTAGTGCTTCACTTATATCTTTTTGAGCACGGTGTGCTTTAATATTTTTGAAGAATTACTCTCATGCTTCACTTAGATTTATTTGAGAGTTAGTAATTTTGAATAAATTCTCTCATGCTTTACTTATATTATTTTGAGAGATGAAAACTTTTATGCTCATGTTCTTCACTTAAATTTGTTTGAGCTTGCCAAAAGAAATTGCAACATATGAAACTAATCCCAAGGTGATAGATATTCAAGAGGGATATAATAAAAACTTTCATGAAGATCATTGGACAAAATAAACTTGATTCTTTATAATAGTTTTGAGATATGATGATAGTGATATGTGAGTCATGTTGGTGAGTAATTGTGCTTTAGTAAGAATATTGGTGTTAAGGTTTGTGATTCCCTATGCAAGCACAAAATTCAATAGTTATGCAATGAAATTACATCCTACTTGTGGTGCATTATTCGGTGTTAGTTATGCTCAATGCTCGCTTATGAGATTTTTCATTTCTTGGTTGGATGCTTCTCAATCTTTTTGCTAGCCTTCACTTGTACTAAGTAGGAATACTACTTGTGCATCCAAAATCCTTAAACCCAGCTTTGCCATATGAGTCCACCATAACTACCTATATGCGGTATTCCCGTGCCGTTCTAAGCAATTTCTATGTGCCATCTCTAATTTTCAAAATAATTTCCTTTTTGTGTGCTCGTACCGCTCATGAAACGGTAGGGGGTGGCTGATATTTTTCCATGCTAGATGTGTTATTCTCAAGATGAGTGTTTATTCACTTGTCATTGCACGAGAGTACGGCAAAGGTATTAGGGATGCCCAGTCCCGAAATGAAAAATGAATTTACTTCATGTTGTCAAATAATAAATTCCTTGGAAAGTGTTGGTATGGACGGCACCCGTGGAATGTGAAAGTATGGTGGTAAAAGGAATAAACTTTATTTTCTGTTTGGGAACCGCCTATGATATATCTAGCATGGAAAGTAATGGGAACTACTCGATCATTTTCGTTTACAGGAAAAGCATGCCACCCAAAAAAATTTATCTCTATTTTTTCGCTTTGAGCTCTGGCACCTCTACAAATCCCTACTTCCCTCTACGAAGGGCCTTTCTATTTACTTTATGCAATTTTTATTTTTATTTGAGTCTCCATCTTCTCTTATAAAGCACCAACTAAGGGGCACTATGATCGTACTTGAGCATTGGATATAGCTAATATGCGAGTGTGTTTCATGAATGGATCAATGATTGAGCATGATGGGCTAGGGATAACTTGCTTATTGTTGATATTTTGAAAGACATGGTTACTTGTTGATATGCTTGAGTATTGAAATCTTCATGTAAAAACTAGACTATTGCTTTGAACCATATAAAAGTCCAAATGTCCGTGCTACAAAAGAAAAGAATATGTGATGAACATGTTAGGTAGCATTCCACATCAAAAATTCTGTTTTTATCATTTACCTACTCGAGGACGTGTAGGAATTAAGCTTGGGGATGCTGATACGTCTCCAACATATCTATAATTTTTGCTTGTTTCATGCTATTATATTATCATTCTTGGATGTTTTACAATTATTTTATAGCAACTTTATATCATTTTTTGGGACTAACCTATTGACATAGTGCCCAGTGCCAGTTGCTGTTTTTTGCTTGCTTTTTACTTCGCAGAATATCAGTACCAAACGGAGTCCAAACACAGTGAAACTTTTTGGAGATTTTTTTTGGACCAAAAGACACCTGTTGGGCCAAAGAAGTACCAGAGGGGGGCTCCGAGGGGAGCACAACCCACCTGGGCGCGCTTGGGGGCCCAGGCGCGCCCTGGTGGGTTGTGCCCACCTTGGCCACCTCCCGCACCGCCTCTTTGCTCTATAAATACCCCGAAAATCCAAAAATCCTAGGGGAGTCGATGAAACACAATTCCAGCCGCCGCAAGTTCCAGAACCACCAGATCCAATCTAGACACCATCACAAAGGGGTTCATCATCCTCATTGGTGCCTCTCCGATGATGCGTGAGTAGTTCATTGTAGACCTACGAATCTGTAGTTAGTAGCTAGATGGCTTCCTCTCTCTCTCTCTCTTATATGCATGATTACTTATAGCCTCGTATTTATTCTTTGAATCTTTGGTTTAGTTAGGCCAACTAGATCGATTTTTCTTGCCATGGGAAGAGGTGCTTTGTGATGGGTTCGGTCGTGCGATGTTCTTCCCCAGTGATAGAAGGGGCAGCAAGACACATATTGATCGTTGCTATTAAGGATAACAAGATGGGGTCTATTCCTACATGAATAGATGTTGTCTACATCATGTCATCATTCTTACTGCATTACTCCGTTTTTCCATGAACTTAATACACTAGATGCATGCTGGATAGCGGTTGATGTGTGGAGTAATAGTAGTAGATGCAGGCAGGAGTCGGTCTACTAATCTTGGACGTGATGCCTATATAATGATCATTGCCTGGATATCGTCATAATTATTTGAAGTTCTATCAATTGCCCAACAGTAATTTGTTTACCCGTTGTATGCTATTTTTGTCGAGAGAAGCCACTTGTGAAATCTATGGCCCCCGGGTCTATTCTTTATCATATTTGCCTTGAGATCTATTTTTATTTGCTTTTGTTTTCAGATCTATTATTTTAAAACCCCAAAAATACCTTGTTGCACTTTTTCTTTATTTATTTTATTTTGTTCTATCGCGAGATCTATTTACCCAAAATCATACAAACCAATCTATCTTTTACCCGAGAGGGATTGACAACCCCTCTTACGCGTCGGGTTGCAAGTATTTGTTCTTTGTGTGCAGGTACCGTTTACATTGTGTTGCTTGGTTCTCCTACTAGTTCAATAACCATGGTTTCATCACTAAGGGAAATACCTACCGTAGTTGTGCTGCATCATCCCTTCCTCTTCGGGGAAAAACTGACGCGGACACGAGCCATCACTTAGTGATATTGCTCCAAAACCCTCAACCACTCTTTCCATCCAAATATGTCAAAATCCTAAACTCCAACTCGGCCCCACCGATTCTTTCTATCCGGAGCCACCGAGTTCAAATGACATAGCCACAGCCAGAAACCCTAACAGTTCGGTCTCACCGATACGGATCTCGGTCTCACCGAGATGGCCTTGCCAACACTCTATGACTTGTTGCATTTATTTCGGTCTCACCGAGTTATGCAATCGGTCTCATCGAGTTGGCTTGACCAACTCTCTATTGCCCTATTGCTTCACTTCGGTCTCACCGAGTTGATGAAATTGGTGCCACCGAGATGAGGTTTGCCCTAAGCCCTAGCACGTCGGTCCCACCGAGTTGTTCCAATCGGTCCCACCGAGATTCCTAACGTTCACATTTTTGAATAGATCGGTGCCACCGAGTTTAACTATTCGGTCCCACCGAGATGAGTCAAATGTGTGTAATGGTTGGTTTTTGTGTGGAGACTATATATACCCCTCCACCCCTTCTCCATTTGTGAGAGAGCCATCAGAACATGCCTACACTTCCACCATACATTTTCTGAGAGAGAACCACCTACTCATGTGTTGAGATCAAAATATTCCAATCCTACCACAAGAATCTTGATTTCTAGCCTTCCCCAAGTTGCTTTCCACTCAAATCATCTTTCCACCATAGCCAAATCTGAGAGAGGGAGTTAACTGTTGGGGAGACTATCATTTGAAGCACAAGAGCAAGGAGTTCATCATCAACACACCGTCTATTACCTTTTGGAGAGTGGTGTCTCCTAGATTGGTTAGGTGTCGCTTGGGATCCTCTGTCAAGATGTGGAGTTGAACCAAGAAGTTTTTAAGGGCAAGGAGATCGCCTATTTCGTGAAGATCTACCTGAGTGAGGCAAGTCCTTCGTGGGCGATGGCCATGGTGGGATAGACAAGGTTGCTTCTTCGTGGACCCTTCATGGGTGGAGCCCTCCATGGAATCGCGCAGCCGTTACCCTTCGTGGGATGAAGTCTCCATCAACGTGGATGTACGATAGCACCACCTATCGGAACCACGGCAAAAATCTCCGTGTCTCCATTGCGTTTGCAAACTCAAATCCCATCTCTTTACTTTCTTGCAACTTGCATGCTTTACTCTATCCGCTGCATATACTCTTGTCATGCTTGCTTGAAATGTATTGAGAGCGCTTTAACATGTGCTAAACTCAACCTTAAATTGAAGAAATTAAAAACTACCACTTTTAATTGTTGAGGGTCTAATCACCCCCCCTCTAGACCCCTCTTCTCGATCCTTTCAATCTCCTGCATGATGTCCTCCATAGGCCTCGGAGTGACATTTCCATAGGATTTGTTCTTGTTCATGCTCAGGTACACAACGTCTAATAATACCATCTACTCCCTCTTTATAAAGATGTGGGTCATCCCAAAAGTAATGTCTTAAATCATAGAAGAATTTTTTCTTTTGTTGGTATGTGAAACTAGGTGGTATAAATTTAGCAACAATGTAATTAGCATAGTCAGCATACCAAGGAGTGTTATGAGAAGCATTAATTACAGCAAGTTGTTCATCAGGAAAACTATCATCAATAGGTAGTGGGTCATCAAGAATATTTTCTAACCTAGACAAGTTATCAGCTACGGGGTTCTCAGCTCCTTTCCTATGAATGATATGCAAATCAAATTCTTGTAGCAAGAGAACCCACCTAATGAGTCTAGGTTTAGCATCTTTCTTTTCCATAAGATATTTTATAGCAGCATGATCAGTGTGAACAATTACTTTGGAATCAACAATGTAAGATCTGAATTTATCACAAGCAAACACAACTGCTAAAAATTCTTTTTCAGTAGTAGCATAATTTCTTTGGGAACTGTCTAGAGTTTTGCTAGCATAATGGATAACATTTAATTTCTTATCAACTCTTTGTCCTAGAATAGCACCAACAGCATAATCACTAGCATCACACATAATTTGAAAAGACAAGTTCCAATCAGGTGGTTGAACAATAGGTGCAGAAATTAAGGCTTTCTTAAGTGTTTCAAAAGATTCTACACAATCGTCATAAAAAACAAAAGGAATATCCTTTTGTAAAAGATTAGTGAGAGGCCTAGAAATTTTAGAGAAGTCTTTAATAAATCTTCTATAAAAACCTGCATGACCAAGGAAACTATGAATACCTTTAATATCTTTAGGACATTGCATTTTCTCAATTGCATCAACTTTAGCTTTGTCCACCTCAATACCTTGTTCAGAAATTTTATGCCCCAAGACAATGCCTTCATTAACCATAAAGTGGCACTTCTCCCAATTCAAGACAAGATTAGTTTGTTCACATCTCTGCAAAACTCGATCAAGGTTGCTTAAGCAATCATCAAAAGACGTTCCGTAAACGGAAAAATCATCCATGAAAACCTCAACAATCTTTTCACAAAAAATCAGAGAATATAGCAGTCATACATCTTTGAAAGGTAGCAGGTGCATTACATAAACCAAAGGGCATACGTCTATAAGCATAGGTTCCAAAAGGACAAGTAAAAGTGGTTTTCTCTTGATCAGGTTGTGATACAGGTATTTGAGAGAAACCAAAATATCCATCAAGAAAACAAAAGTGTGTGTGCTTAGAAAATCTTTCTAGCATTTGATCAATAAAAGGCAGAGGGTAATGATCTTTTCTAGTAGCTTTATTTAATTTTCTAAAATCAATTATCATTCTATAGCCAGTAACAATTCTCTGTGGGATAAGTTCATTTTTATCATTAGGAACAACAGTAATACCTCCCTTCTTAGGGACACAATGAACATGACTTACCCATCTACTATCAACTATGTGATAGATTATACCTGCTTCCATAAGTTTTAGTATTTCAGTTCTTACCACTTTATTCATCTTAGGATTCAATCGTCGTTGGTGATCAACAACGGGTTTAGAATCAGGTTCCATATTAATCTTGTGCTGACAGAGAGTGGGACTAATGCCCTTAAGATCATCAAGAGTATATCCAATAGCAGCATGGTGCTTCCTCAGAATTTTTAATAATCTTTCTTCTTCATGTTCTGAAAGGTTAGCACTAATAATAACAGGATATATCTTTTTCTCATCAAGATAAGCTTATTTCAAGGTGTGAGGCAATTGTTTTAATTCAAACACAGGATCACCGTTAGGTGGAGGAGGACCTCCTAGAGTTTTAATAGGAAAATTGTGTTTAAGGAGAGGTTGTTGTTCAAAGAATATTTTATCTATTTCATTTCTTTCATGCAAGTGCATATCATTTTCATGGTCTAGCAAATATTGTTCTAGTGGATCAGTAGGAGGCATGGCAAAAGAAGCAAGACCAATTATTTCATCCTTACTAGGTAATTCTTTATTATGAGGTTGTCTATGAAACTTAGAGAAATTAAATTCATGAGACTCATCACCAAAGCTAACACTGACAGTTTCTTTATGGCAATCTATCATAGCATTGATAGTGTTCAAGAGAGGTCTACCAAAGATAGTGGGACAAAAGTCATCTTGTGGGGAACCAAGGACTAGAAAATCAGTAGGGTATTTTATTTTCCCACACACGACTTCAATATCTCTAACAATCCCAAGTGGTGTGATGGTGTCTCTGTTTGCAAGTTTAATAGTAACATCTATGTCTTCTATTTCAGCGGGTGCAATATCATTCATAATTTCTTGGTATAAGGAAAAAGGGATAGCACTCACACTAGCACCTAAATCACATAAGCCATGATAGCAATGATCTCCTATTTTAACTAAGACAACAGGCATGCCAACAACAAGTCTATGTTTATCTTTTTCATCGGGTTTGGCAATTCTAGTAGCTTCATCACAGAAGTAAATAACATGTCCATCAATATTTTCAACCAAGAGATCTTTAACCATAGCAATACTAGGTTCTACTTTAATTTGTTCAGAGGGTTTAGGTGCTTTAATATTACTTTTGCGAACCACAGTTGATACCTTAGCATGTTCCTTTATCCTAATAGGGAAAGGTGGTTTTTCAATATAAGTAGTAGGCACAACTGGATCAACATTGTAAATGATAGTTTCATATTTAGCTAAAACCGGTTCTTTGATTTCTTCTTTAATAGGGGGATGATATTTAAACCACTTCTCCTTAGGGAGATCAACATGAGTAGCTAATGATTCACAAAAAGAGGCTACTATCTCAGAGTCAAGTCCATATTTAGTGCTAAACTTGTGAAAAGCATCGATATTCATAAAATATTTAACACAATCAAACTCAAGCTTAATACCTGACTCTTTACCTTCACCGAGTTCCTAATCTTCAGAGTTGCGTTTAATTCTTTCCAAGAGATCCCACTTGAATTCAATAGTCTTCTTCCTAAAAGAACCAGTACAAGAAGTATCGAGCATGGATTGATCATCACGAGAAAGCCGAGCATAAAAATTCTGAATAATAATTTCTCTTGAGATCTCATTATTGGGGCATGAATATAACATTGACTTAAACCTCCCCCAACCTAGAGTGATACTTTATCCTTCATGAGGCCAAAATTTATATATATAATTCCAATCACGATGAACTAGATCCATAGGATAATTTTTTTGGTGAAATTCCAATTTCAATCGATTCCAGTTCCAAGATCCAATATCATCGCATAGACTATAACATGTCAATGATTTTCCCTTCAAAGATAAAGGGAAAAACATATTCTTAACTTCATCTCCGGGTAAACCTGCAAGCTTAAATAATCCACAAATTTCATCCACATGTATCAGATGCATATCGGGATGCTCAGATCTGTCTCCTGCATAAGGATTAGCTAGCAGTTGTTCTGTTAAACCTGAAGGAATTTCATAACCAATATTTTCAGTAGGTGCAGTAGGTTGAGGAGCAACTCTTTGTGTTTCCGGTCAAGGTGAAGATACCCCGAACAAACCCCTCAAAGGATTATCTTCCATAGTGACAAGTGACAATAAATTTCAGCACGTAGTATAAGTTTTTCCTTGCTGATTTCCACTTACCAAGAGCGCTTCACTCCCCGGCAACGGTGTCAGAAAAGAGTCTTGATGACCCACAAGTATAGGGGATCAATCATAGTCCTTTCAATAAGTAAGGGTGTCGAACTGAACGAGGAGCAGAAGGAAATGACAAGTGGTTTTCAGGAAGGTAATTTCTGCAAGCACTGAAATTGTAGGTAACAAGTAGTTTGATAGCAAGATAATTTGTAACAAGCAAGTAACGGTAACGGTAAATAAAGTGCAGCAAGGTAGCCCAATCCCTTTGTGGCAAAGGACAGGCCAAAACGGTCTCTTATAATAAGCAAAGCGTTCTTGAGGGCACACAGGAATTTCATCTAGTCACTTTCATCATGTTGATTTGATTCGCGTTTGCTACTTTGATAATTTGATATGTGGGTGGACCGGTGCTTGGGTGCTGTTCTTAATTGAACAAGCCTCCCACTTATGATTAACCCCCTCGCAAGCATCTGCAACTATGAGAAAAGTAATAAGATAAAATCTAACCATAGCATTAGACATATGGATCCAAATCAGTCCCTTACGAAGTAGCATAAACTAGGGTTTAAGCTTCTGTCACTCTAGCAACCCATCATCTAATAACTACTCCACAATGCATTCCCTTAGGCCCAAAGATGGTGAAGTGCCATGTAGTTGACGTTCACATGACACCACTAAGGGAATCACAACATACATATCATCAAAATATCAAACACATATCAAGTTCACATGATTACTTGCAACGTGATTTCTCCCGTGACCTCAAGAACTAAAGTAACTACTCACAAATGATATTCATGCTCAAGATCAGAGGGGTATTAAATAGCATAATGGATCTGAACATATAATCTTCCACCAAATAAACCATGTAGTAATCAACTACAAGATGTAATCAACACTACTAGTCACCCACAGGTACCAATCTGAGGTTCTGGTACAAAGATAGAACACAAGAGATGAACTAGGGTTTGAGAGGAGATGGTGCTGTTGAAGATGTTGATGGAGATTGGCCTCCCAAGGATGAGAGGGTTGTTGGTGATGACGATGGCTTCGATTTCCCCCTCTGGGAGGGAAGTTCCCCTGGCGGAATCGCTTCGCCGGAGGGCAAAAGTGCTCCTACCCAAGTTCCACCTGCAGACGGCGGCGCTCCATCCCGAAAGTCCTCCCCTTATTTTTTCTAGGTCAAAAGACCTTATGTACCAGAAGATGGGCACCGGAGGTGGGCTGGGCTGCCCACAACCCACCAGGGCGCGCCTGGGGGGCCTGGCACACCTTGGTGTATTGTGGGCACCAGGTGGCCCCCCTCCGGTGGTTCTTTTCTCTAATAATTATTAAATATTCCAAAATAATTCTCCATAAAATTTCAGCTCATTTGGAGATGTGCAGAATATGTATCTCTGACATAGCTTTTTCAGGTCTAGAATTCCAGCTGCCGGTACTCTCCCTCTTTGTGTAAACCTTGCATATTATGAGAGAAAAGGCATTAGAATTACTCCATAAAGCATTATTATGCATAAAAACGTTATAAATAACAGTAGGAAAACATGATGCAAAATGGACGTATCAGCCTCTAGATTGGATCTCGAGGTTCTGGAACTTGCGGCGGCAGAAACTGTTTTCTCTCGACTCCCCTAGGGTTTTTAGGATTTTAGAGTATTTATAGAGTTGATAGGCAGTGGAGAAGCTTCCCGTGGTTCCCACTACCCACGAGGGCGCGCCCTGGTGCCTAGTGGGCCCCATGGGCCTCCTCTGGTGAACTTCTTTGGCTCCCTGGGTGTCTTCTGGGCAGAAAAAATTCTCCAAAAAGTTTTGTGGCATTTGGACTCCGTTCGGTATTGATTTTCTGCGAAGTAAAAAACAACAACTGACACTGGGCACTATGTCAATAGGTTAGTCCCAAAAAATGATATAAAGTTGCTAGTAAATGAATATAAAACATCCAAGATTGATAATATAACAGCATGGAACAATAAAAAATTATAGATACATTGGAGACGTACCATATCGTCATGATTATTTGTTTTTCTATCAATTGCCCAACAGTAATTTGTTTACCCACCGTATGCTATTTTCAGGAGAGAAGCCTCTAGTGAAAACTATGGCCCCCCGGGTCTACTTTTATCATATACTAAAAATCTTACAAATACGTTGCTGCAATTTTACTTTATTTATTTTATTTTGTATTTTTGTTCTATCTATCTATCAATTACTACACAATTTTATCTTGCACGTAACCGCCAAGGGATTCACAACCCCTTGTTCGCGTTGGGTTCCAAGGATTTGTTATTTTGTGTGCAGGTGCTGCTATCAAGGTGTTGTGTGGTTCTACTGGATTGATAACCTTGGTTCTTAACTGAGGGAAATACCTATCTCTACTGTACTGCATCATCCTCTCCTCTTCGCGGAAATCCCAATGCAGTTCACAGGTAGCAATCACTATGGGTTCATATCTCATTTCAAACTCCACCTCTCAAATCAATTCAAATTGCAAGTGAAATTTAAGTTTCACAAACATGGTTGCAAAATAGTCCATCATTTAGCAAATATTCCATAACAATTATTTGTTAAGGAAAATAACATACCGTATTTGCTTAATTGGGCTCTAGCAATTAAAATATTGCCAAATCAGCATATTTAAATGGTTTTCCATTTTTGCAAAATTCAAACAGCTTCGAATTGTTTTCCAAACTTTTTGTGGCAATGCCAAATAATGCAAAGTAAATATGTGGTCAAGTCCCATATTTTTAAAAAGTCATTTGTTGGCTAAATAAAATGCAAAACTACTGCTGTAAAAGAATACAGAAAAGGAAAAAATGGAAAAGAAAAGAGCTCACCTGCTCGGTTGTGCTCTAGTCCACAGGGACAGGCCCAACCCACCACCACCACCTCACCTTCAACCTCCTGCTACAGGAGGCCGACCGAGCATGCTCGCCCGCGCCTGTCCCCGCCGAGCCACCTCACCGCCCGTGTTGCTAGAGGCGCCCGCGGGTGGATAAGGCGTCCACCGCGGCTCCTCGGGGACAGTCCCAGTCCTTATCCCCTCGCTGGCTCGCTCTCCCCCTCTCGTCTTCACCTCACCAAGTGCCGCTGTCGCCATGGCTCCGGCGTAGCCGTGCCCACCATCGTCCGTGCGCCCAGCCAAGGTGCCCGTCAGCTCCGCCTTGCTCCACCGCGTCGACTGCAGCCACCCGATGGAGCTGGGCGCCCCTGCTTGGCCGGATCCGTTGTTTTCTTCAACCTTCGGACGCCGCTAGACCTCATCGTTGATTCGCAACCGTCGAGCCTCCCCCGAGCCCGTGTTGCACCCCTACAGGATCCCGATGAGCCCACGCGCAGAACCCCTCTCCTAGTGCTGCGTTTCGTCGCCCGTAGCCGTTGTTGCCATCGTGTCCGAGCTCGCCGTCGCTGCCTCGTCTCGCCGTCGCGGCCAGTACTTGCAAAGTTCATCACTGAGCTTCATCTCGAGCTCCTTGGGCTCCAAGGAACCCGTAGCACCCACCGGACCTTCTCCGCATGCCCTGCATCACCGAGACCAAGCTCGCCCAAAGCCGCAGCCGCTTCCTCTCATCGTTGGCTCCGTTTCCAACCATCTCAGCCCTTCCCACCACCGCCATTCGACACACCGTGGTACGGTCATTCGAATGACCCCCTCAACCAGCCTGCTAACCCCCAGCCTCGTGCTCGTGCATAGCCGAACTATGGCTGCCGCCATTGTCAACGCCGCCGTTGTTTTGGTCCACCTCCGCCTGAACCAAGGCCATCGTTGCACGCGCACCTCTTTGCTCGTTCGAACGCGCCCATCTGCGCGTGATTTGGTCACCGGAGGACGGATCCCGCGCGTCGCCGCCGTCTCGGGCGGTTGCCGCCGGCGCGCCTCCGCATTTGAATCGGCCTGAGTCAATGACTCATGGGCCCGGGTGTTTAGCCCCATTAACCCCTCTGACACATGGGCCCTGGCACTGTATCTAATTAGATTTCAGTTAAATTAGCTCTGTTAATTAGTTCAACCACTGACAGCTTGGCCCCACCTAGCTAATTAATTTAACTAACTAAATTAGATTAACTACAGAGTATGACACCTGGGCCCCACCTGTCATCTTGACCAGGTCAATAGTCAACTTAGTTGACTGCTGACTGGACCGTTGACTGGGTTAACTAGCCCCCCGGCCCCACCTGTCATCCACTGTGGCTAGCCCACAGTGGGTATAAAAGGTAATATACTTTTTATTTTTGAATTAATAATTAATCCAGTAATTTCAGAATATTGTTTAAAACTTTGAAAAATCATATAAATTCAATCGTAGCTGAGATGAAATTAATTTATACATGAAAAATGATCACAAAAATAAGACGAATCTGTTTGTGCCATCCACATACCTTTCACATGTCTATAACACTGCAAACATAGAACCTTCCTCTCCGGTTTGTCAGTCTGATAATTGCCTAAAGTCGGGAAAATATTCCCAGATATTTTCCCCGCTCCGTTTGTGATATGTCTCCATTGTATCTATAATTTTTTATTGTTCCATGCCAATATTATACAACTTTCACATACTTTTGGCAACAATTTATATGATTTATTAGACTAACATATTGATCCAGGGCCCAGTTCCTGTTTGTTGCATGCTTTTTGTTTCGCAGAATATCCATATCAAACGAAGTTCAAACACGATAAAACTTTACGGAGATTTTTTTTGGAATATATGTGAATTTATGGAAGAAGAATCAACACAAGACGGCACTCGAGGGGCCCACTAACCACTAGGGCGCACCGTGGTGGTTAGTGAGAGCCTCGTAGATCGGTTAACCTCCTTCTTTTTCCACAAGAAAGATAATTTATGTAAAAAAATTGTGTTAAAATTTCAGCCCAATCAGAGTTACGGATCTCCGGGAATTTAAGAAACGGTGAAGGGCCAGAAAACAGGAATGCGAAACAGAAGAGAACAAATAGATAGATCCAATCTAGGAGGGGCTCTCGCCCCTCCACCGCCATGGAGGCCATGGACCAGAGGGGAAACCCTCCTCCTATCTAGGGGGAGGTCAAGGAAGAAGAAGGAGGGGGGCTCTCTCCCCCTCTCTCCCGGTGGCGCCGGAGTGCCGACGGGACAAGGATCGTGACAACGATCTACATCAACAACCTTGCTACCGTCAACACCAACTTTCTCCCCCTCTATGTAGCGGTGTAAACTCTCTATTCCTGCTGCAATTCTCTACTTAAACATGGTGTTCAACACTATATATTATTATCCAATGATATGTGGTTATCCTATGATGTTTGAGTAGATCTATTTTGTCCTATGGGTTGATTGATGATCATGATTGGGTTGAGTTGTATATTTTATTTTGGTACTGTCCTATGGTGCCCTCCGTGTCACGCAAACATGAGGGATCCCCGCTGTAGGGTGTTGCAATACATTCATGATTCGCTTATGGTGGGTGGCTAGAGTGACAGAAGCTTACGCCCGAGTAAGGGGGTTGTTGTGTATGGGATAAAGAGGACTTGATACTTAATGCTATGGTTGGGTTTTACCTTAATGATCTTCGGTAGTTGTGGATGCTTGCTAGAGTTCCAATCATAAGTGCATATGATCCAAGTATGAAAAGTATGTTAGCTCATGCCACTCCCTCATATAAAATTGCAATAATGATTACCGGTTTAGTTATCGATTGCCTAGGACAAATAACTTTCTTGTGTGACAAAATTAAGTGTGTGTAGTTTTATTCTCTTGCAAATAATTCATAGTTTTATTCTCGCAAAGTACTTCTAGTTTTATTGTTGTTCTAGGTAAAGCAAACATTAAGTGTGCGTAGAGTTGTATCGGTGGTCGATATAACTTGAGGAAATATTTGTTCTACCTTTAGCTCCTCATTGGGTTTGACACTCTTATTTATCGAAAAAGGCTACAAATGATCCCCTATACTTGTGGGTTATCAAGACCTTTTTCTGGCGCCGTTTCCGAGGAGCAATAGTGTGGGGTGAATATTCTCATGTGTGCTTGTTTGCTTTATCACTAAGTAGTTTTTATTTTTCTTTTCTAAGTTGTTCTCTATCTTTAGTTATGGATATGGAACACGAAATACCAAAAAAATTAGTTGTACTTGCTACTCATGGAGATGGGGAACCTCCTAAAACCCTCGATGCTCGTTATGTTGAAAATATTAAACACTACTTTGATAATCCTGAGAAAACCCAATTCAACTGGATAATGGGAGACACGTAGGATCAACGTGAATAATTTAGGGATTATTGCTTGACTCAAAAAGGGAAACTCTTATGGGATCAAATTGATTATTTGCAATGGTATGCTTGGAATTTATGCTTGAGATATGATTATACTTGTTGCTCTAGGATGAAGGCTCCGCACCTTCCCTTTTCATGTGAATTTAATGATAATGAAACCTTGGCTTCTTATGCTAATGGTAGATATGCTTACTATGATGTGGAACGAATAGAAGAATTTGTTGCTTTTAAGGGTGCTTGTGAAATTGAATCTTTGTTTAAGGAGTATGAAGATTGTGATGATGCTGTTTACAGACCTAAATTTTTTGCTATACTTAAATATTGCTATCAGAATTATGAATACAATGCTGATATTGATGAATTTATTAAGAAAGTCTCCACTGTCCAAGAAGAAACTAATATTTTGTAGGAATCTATGGAAGAAGAAATTGATGAAACTGTGAGCTCATTGGATGAAAAAGATGAGAAGGAGAGCGAAGAACAAAATGAGGAAGAGCGGATTGATCACCCGTGCCCACCTACTAATAAGAGTAACTCTTTATCCCATACATTGTTTAATTTTCCTTCATGCTTACCGAAGGATGAATGCTCTGATCCCGTGGATTCATTTGAAATATCCCTTTTTGATGAACTTGATGCTTGTTATGCTTGTGGCCAAGATGCCAATATGAATTATGCTTATGGAGATGAACTTGCTATAGTTCCTTATGTTAAACATGAAATTGTTGCTATTGCACCCACACATGATAGTCCTATTATCTTTTTGAATTCTCCAAACTACACTATATCGGAGAAGTTTGCTCTTATTAAGGATTATATTGATGGGTTGCGTTCTACCATTACACATGATGATTTTGATGAATATAATATGCACGTGCTTGCTGCTCCTACTTGCAATTATGCTATGTATTGGCCTTTACTACATGTATCGGAGAGGAACTACATCTCCGCCTCTCTATGTTTCCCACATGATAAAATTACAAGAAACTGCTTATGCTATGTATTGGCCTTTACTTGATGTGCATGAATTGTTCTTTTATGACATGCCTATGCATAGGAAGAGAGTTAGACTTTTTCATTGCATGATATATGTTGCTTTGTGTTCACTACTAAATTATAAATCATTGCTAATTAAAATTGGCTTTGATATACCTTCGGATCCGGGTTGATCAATTACTTGAGCACTTTATGCCTGGCTTAATGGCTTTAAAGAAAGCGCTGCCAGGGAGACAACCCGAAAGTTTTAGAGAGACATTTACTTCTGTTGTGTGCTTTTATAAAATTTTAAAACAAAAAAATATAGAGGGGATCCTAAAACTTTTTCAAAAAAAAAAGTAAAAGTGAGAGAGACGTGCATTGCTAAAGTGGGAGCTAGCCTTGACATGCCCATGGAAACTTTGTGAACCTTGGTTACAGAAACTTTTCAAAAAAATAATTATCCCCTTGTACAAATCCATTCTATTATAAAAATAAGGTGTCAAGATTTTCCTTTAGGATGATTAGATTGCTTGTTTGGTATGGGCGGTGCAAAAACACAAACTTTGGCCGTAGTGCGTGAATTTACATTTTTTACTGGAACGTCAAAAGTTTCTGAAATTTTTACACAGTACTGCTATGCAAATTTTTTATCTTTTTCCTAAATTTTCAAAAAAAATTGGAGTTACATAAGTATGGTCAAAGTTCAGATTGCTACAGACTTTCCTGTTTTTGACATATTCTATTTTTGATGCATTGTTTTGCTTATTTTGATGGAACTATGGAGTGTATCGGTGGTATATGATGGAAATATGCCCTAGAGGCAATAATAAAATGGTTATTATTATATTTCCCTAATCATGATAAAGGTTTATTATTCATGCTAGAATTGTGTTGATCGGAAACTTAAATACATGTGTGAATACATAAACAAATACCGTGTCCCTAGTAAGCCTCTACTAGACTAGCTGATTGATCAAAGATGGTTAAGGTTTCCTAACCATAGACATGTGTTGTCATTTGATAACGGGATCACATCATTAGGAGAATGATGTGATGGACAAGAACCATCCGTTAGCTTAGCATATTGATCGTTCAGTTTATTGCTATTGCTTTCTTGAAGACAAATACATATTCCTTCGACGATGAGATTATGCAACTCCCGGATACCGGAGGAATACCTTGTGTGCTATCAAATGTCACAATGTAACTGGGTGATCATAAAGATGCTCTACAGGTATCTCCGAAGGTCTTTGTTGAGTTGGCATAGATCGAGATTAGGATTTGTCACTCCGAGTATCGGAGAGGTATCTCTGGGCCCTCTCGGTAATACACATCATAAGAAGCCTTGCAAGCAAAGTGACTAAGGTGTTAGTTGCAAGATGATGTATTACGGAATGAGTAAAGAGACTTGCCGATAACGAGATTGAACTAGGTATGAAGATACCGACGATCGAATCTCGGGCAAGTAACTGATACGTCTCCAACGTATCTATAATTTTTGATTGTTCCATGGTATTATATTATTTGTTTTTGATGTTTTATATGCATTAATATGCTATTTTATATTATTTTTGGGACTAACTTATTAACCCAGAGCCCAGTGCCAGTTTCTGTTTTTTTTTCTTGTTTTTGAGTTTCGCAGAAAAGGAATATCAAACAGAGTCCAAACGGAATAAAACTTTACGATGATTTTTCTTGGACCAGAAGACACACGTAGGACTTGGAGACCTAGGAAAAGGAGTCCCGAGGCGACGGCAAGGGTGTAGGGCACGCCCCAGGGGGGTGCGCCCCCTGCCTTGTGGGTCCCTTGGAGCTCCTCTAACCCTAATCTTCGTCCTACAAATTCCCAAATATTCCCAAAACATCAGAGGCATCCACAAAAATAATTTTCCGCCGCCACAAGCCTCTATTCCCGTGAGATCCCATCTTGGGGCCTTTTTCGGCGATCTGTCGGAGGGGAATTTGATCACGGAGGGCATCTACATCAACCCTATTGCCCTTCCGATGAAGCGTGAGTAGTTTACCTCAGACCTACGGGTCCATAGCTAGTAGCTAGATGGCTTCTTCTCTCTCTATGATCTTCAATACCATGTTCTCCTCGATGTTCTCGGAGTTCTATCCGATGTAATATTCTTTTGCGGTGTGTTTGTCGAGATCCGATGAATTGAGGATTTATGATCAGATTGTCTATGAATATTATTTGAATCTTCTCTGAATTCTTATATGCATGATTTGATATATTTGTATTTCTCTTCGAATTATTGGTTTGGTTTGGCCAACTAGATTGGTTCTTCTTGCAATGGGAGAGGTGCTTAGTTTTGGGTGCAATCTTGCGGTGTCCTCACCCAGTGACCTAGTAGGGGTAGCGAGGCACGTATTGTATTGTTGCCATCAAGGATAAAAAGATGGGGTTTTCATCATATTGCTTGAGTTTATCCCTCTACATCATGTCATCTTACTTAATGTGTTACTCTGTTCTCTTGAACTTAATACTCTAGATGCAGGCAGCAGTCGGTCGATGTGTGGAGTAATAGTAGTAGATGCAGAATCGTTTCGGTCTACTTGACACGGACGTGATGCCTATATGCATAATCATTACCTTGGATATCGTCATAACTTTGCGCTTTTCTATCAATTGCTCAACAGTAATTTGTTCACCCACAATATTATTTTCCTTCAAGAGAGAAGCCTCTAGTGAAACCTATGGCCCCCGGGTCTATTTTCCCTTATATATTTTCAGATCTATAAACCAAAAATACCAAAAATATCTTGCTGCAATTTATTTACTTTTATTTTATTTTACGTTTTAGTATTCTTTTATTTCTATCTCTATCAGATCTCACCATTGCAATTGACCGTGAAGGGATTGACAACCCCTTTATCGCGTTGGGTGCAAGTGTTTGATTGTTTGTGTAGGTGCATAGATTGGAGACTTGCTTGTGCCTCCTACTGGGTTGGTACCTTGATTCTCTAACTGAGGGAAATACTTATCTCTACTTTGCTGCATCACCCTTTCCTCTTCAAGGGAAAAACCAATGCAAGCTCAAGAAGTAGCAGGAAGAATTTCTGGCGCCGTTGCCGGGGAGGTTCTACATCAAGCCTACCAAGTACCCATCATAAACTCTCATCTCTTGCATTACATTATTTGCCATTTGCCTCTCATTTTCCTCTCCCCCACTTCTAAAACGATTTTCATAAAAACACAAAAATATTTGCCTTTTTATTCGCCTTCCTTTGTTCGCCTTTTCGTTTGCCCTTATGTCTTACTTGGTTTGTTTGCTTGTTTGCTTGGCATAATTATGTATTTTATTGAAAATCAGTAAGCAAAGAGTTTATGGATCCTCATCCTGTTGCTAATCTTTTTAAGAGATCCAATTATGATGAACCTATTGCTAGTGAGTTGAGTGCACTAGATTATCTTTATGAAGTTGTGCTTGAAATTCGTGAATCTGAAAATTGTGATGAAGTGTTAAAAGAAGAAATTTATGAAGTGATTCATGATAGCTCTTGAATGAAAAGCATGATTGCGATGATGTTATTATAAATTCTATTGATGTCAATTGTGCTAATAGTATGCAAAACCCTAAGCTTGGGGATGCTAATTTTGCTATGTCCTCTACATGTTGTAATGATCATGATTGGGGTGATTTTTCTTATGATCTTGAAAATTTATTTAAGCCTCATGATGAATATGTTTGCAATAATATTGAAAGTGGGCTTGGAAGAGTGTCAACTCTAGGTAATAATGATCCCACTACTTTGGATAATGATGAATCTTATGATAAAAGTGGGTTTGGAGAGGTCATGACTTTAGTTAATGTTAATCCCACTATTTTGGAAGAGTGTCAACTTTGCATGCATGTGGATCATCTAGAGAATATGTTATGTGATAGTTATATTGTTGAATTTGAGTATGATCCCTCATGTAATTATTATGAGAGAGGAAAATATGGTTGTAGAAATTTTCATGTCACTAAATTACCTCTCGTTATGTTGAGATTGCTATTGTTTCTTTCTTCTTCCTTGCATATGCTAGTTTTTGCTTATCTTGATAAATCTTTTCCCTATAAAATGCCTATGCATAGGAAGTATGTTAGACTTAAATATGTTTGTCACATGTTTTATGATGCTCTCTTTGTGTTTTAATTATTATCTTTCTTGTGAGCATCATTAAAATTATCAATGCCTAGCTAAAAGGCTTTAAAGAAAAGCGCTTGTTGGGAGACAATCCAATATTTTTGTTTTCTATTTTTATGAGTATACACATTATTACCTCTGTAGTAATTGTGTTTTGGTGTTTTAATTAGTGTTTGAGCCAAGCAAGACCTTTGGGATGGCTTACGGTGATAGTTGATTTGATCTTGCTGAAAAACAGAAACTTTTGCATTCAGTTGCAGAATTTTAATAATTCATAGAAGTGACGAAAACCTACACAAGATTGATATACAAATTGCCTCTGTTTTCCTAAGTTTTCAGAATTTTTGGAGTTACAGAAGTATTAGAACAATTCGGATCTTCACAGACTGTTCTGTTTTCTTTGTGTTGTTTGCTTATTTTGTTGAATCTATGGGTAGTATCGGGGGGTATGAACCATGGAAAAGTTGGAATACAGTAGATATTACACCAATATAAATAAAGAATGAGTTCACAACAGTACCAAAGTGCTGATTTATTTTTCTTATACTAACGGATCTCATGAGTTTTCTGTTGAGTTTTGTCTTGTGAAGTTTTCAAGTTTTGGGTAAAGATTTGATGGACTATGGAATAAGGAGTGGCAAGAGCCTAAGCTTGGGGATGCCCAAGCCACCCGAAGGTAATATTCAAGGACAACCAAGAGCCTAAGCTTGGGGATGCCCCAGAAGGCATCCCCTCTTTCGTCTTCAATCCATCGGCAAATTTACTTGAGGCTATATTTTTATTCACCACATGATATGTGTTTTGCTTGGAGCGTCTTGTATGATATGAGTCTTTGCTTTTTAGTTTGTCACAATCATCCTTGTTGTACACACCTTTTGAGAGGGACACGCATTAATCATGAATTTATTAGAATACTCTATGTGCTTCACTTATATCTTTTGAGCTAGGCAATATGTTCTAGTACTTCACTTATATCTTTTTAGAGCACGGCGGTGGCTTTATTTTATAGAAATTGTTGAACTCTCTTGCTTCACTTATATTATTTTGAGAGTCTCTAAACAGCATGGTAATTTGCTTAGGTTATGAATTTAGTCCTAATATGATGGGCATCCAAGAGGGATATAATAAAAACTTTCATATTAAGTGCATTGAATACTATGAGAAGTTTGATTCCTTGCATATTGTTTTGAGATATAAAGATGGTGATATTAGAGTCATGCTAGTGAGTAATTGTGGATTGGTAGAAATACTTGTGTTAAAGTTTGTGATTCCCGTAGCATGCACGTATGGTGAACAGTTATGTGATGAAGTCGGAGCATGATTAATTTATTGATTGTCTTCCTTATGAGTGGCGGTTGGGGACGAGCGATGGTCTTTTCCTACCAATCTATCCCCCTAGGAGCATGCGTGTAGTACTTTGTTCCGATAGCTAATAGACTTTTGCAATAAGTATGTGAGTTCTTTATGACTAATGTTGAGTCCATGGATTATACGCACTCTCACCCTTCCACAATTGCTAGCCTCTCTAGTACCGCGCAACTTTCGCCGGTGCATTACACCCACCATACCTACCTATTATGGAATTTCCATAGCCATTCCGAGATATATTACCATGCAACTTCCACTCTTCCGTTTATTATGGCACGCTTCACCATTGTCATATTGCTTTGCATGATCATGTAGTTGACATCGTATTTGTGGCAAAGCCACCATTCATATTTTTTTATACATGTCACTCTTGAGTCATTGCACATCCCGGTACAGTGCCGGAGGCATTCATATAGAGTCATATCTTGTTCTAGAATCGAGTTGTAATTCTTGAGTTGTAAGTAAATAAAAGTGTGATGATCATCATTATTAGAGCATTGTCCCATGTGAGGAGAGGATGATGGAGACTATGATTCCTCCACAAGTCGGGATGAGACTCCGGACGAAAAATAAAAAAAGGGGGAAAGAAAAAAAAGAGAAAAAAAGAGGCCAAAGAACCCAAAATAAAAAAATGAGAGAAAAGAGAGAAGGGGCAATGCTACTATCCTTTTTCCACACTTGTGCTTCAAAGTAGCACCATGATCTTCATGATAGAGAGTCTCCTATATTTTCACTTTCATATACTAGTGGGAATTTTTCATTATAGAACTTGGCTTGTATATTCCAATGATGGGCTTCCTCAAATTGCCCTAGGTCTTCGTGAGCAAGCGAGTTGGATGCACACCCACTTAGTTTCTTTTTGAGCTTTCATACACTTATTGCTCTAGTGCATCCGTTGCATGGCAATCCCTACTCACTCGAATTGATATCTATTGATGGGCATCTCCATGTTGATACGCCTAGTTGATCTGAGACTATCTCCTTCTTTTTGTCTTGTCCACAACCACCATATTCTATTCCACCTATAGTGCTATATCCATGGCTCACGCTCATGTATTGCGTGAAAGTTGAAAAGGTTTGAGAACATCAAAAGTATGAAACAATTGCTTGGCTTGTCATCGGGGTTGTGCATGATTTAATACTTTGTGTGATGAAGATGGAGCATAGCCAGACTATATGATTTTGTAGGGATAACTTTCTTTGGCCATGTTATTTCGAGAAGACATGATTGCTTTGTTAGTATGCTTGAAGTATTATTGTTTTTCTGTCAATATTAAACTTTTGTTTTGAATCTTATGGATCTGAATATTCATGCCACAATAAAGAAAATTACATGGATAAATATGTTAGTTAGCATTCCACATCAAAAATTCTATTTTTATCATTTACCTACTCGAGGACGAGCAGGAATTAAGCTTGGGGATGCTTGATACGTCTCCAACGTATCTATAATTTTTGATTGTTCCGTGCTATTATATTATCTGTTTTGGATGTTTTATATGCATTAATATTCTATTTTATATTATTTTTGGGACTAACTTATTAACCAGAGCCCAGTGCCAGTTTCTGTTTTTTTCTTGTTTTTGAGTTTCGCAGAAAAGGAATATCAAACGGAGTTCAAACGGAATAAAACTTTACGATGATTTTTCTTGGACCAGAAGACACGCGTAGGACTTGGAGACCAAGGAAAAGGAGTCCCGAGGCGATGGCAAGGGTGCAGGGCGCGCCCCAGGGGGGCGTCCCCTTGCCTTGTGGGTCCCTCAGAGCTCCTCTAACCCTAATCTTCGGCCTATAAATTCCCAAATATTCCCAAACCATCAGAGGCATCCACAAAAATACTTTTCCGCCGCCGCAAGCCTCTGTTCCCGTGAGATCCCATCTTGGGGCCTTTTCCGACGATCTGCCAGAGGGGGATTCGATGACGGAGGGCATCTACATCAACCCTATTGCCCTTCCGATGAAGCGTGAGTGGCTTACCTCAGACCTACGGGTCCATAGATAGTAGCTAGATGGCGTCTTCTCTCTCTATGATCTTCAATACCATGTTCTCCTCGATGTTCTTGGAGTTCTATTCAATGTAATATTCTTTTGCGGTGTGTTTGTCGAGATCCGATGAATTGTGGATTTATGATCAGATTATCTATGAATATTATTTAAATCTTCTCTGAATTCTTATATGCATTATTTGATATCTTTGTATTTCTCTTTGAATTATCGGTTTGGTTTGGCCAACTAGATTGGTTCTTCTTGCAATGGGAGAGGTGCTTAGTTTTGGGTTCAATCTTGCGGTGTCCTCACCCAGTGACATAGTAGGGGTAGCGAGGCACGTATTGTATTGTTGCCATCAAGGATAAAAAGATGGGGTTTTCATCATATTGCTTGAGTTTATCCCTCTACATCATGTCATCTTACTTAATGCGTTACTCTGTTCTCTTGAACTTAATACTCTAGATGCAGGAAGGAGTCGGTTGATGTGTGGAGTAATAGTAGTAGATGCAGAATCATTTTGGTCTACTTGACACGGACATGATGCCTATATGCATAATCATTGCCTTGGATATCATCATAATGTTGCGCTTTTCTATCAATTGCTCGACAGTAATTTGTTCACCCACTGTATTATTTTCCTTCAACAGAGAAGCCTCTAGTGAAACCTGTGACGCCCCCGGCCCAATCATGCACTAATCATACACGCAAATGCACACGATCAAGCCTAAGGACTCACGGGAAGATATCACAACACAACTCTAAAACATAAATAAAGTCATACAAGCTTTATATTACAAGCCAGGGCCTCGAGGGCTCGAATACATAGCTCGATGGCATACAAGCGTCAGCGGAAGCATCAGATATCTGAGTACAGATATTAAAAGAGAAACAGAAAGGCCTTTAGAAAGGCGTGGCAAAATAAAACACTACGATCGAAAGGCGCAGGCCTCCTGCCTGGGACCCTCCGATCCTACTCCTGGTCGTCAGTCAGCTCATAGTAGTAACCATCCTCTAGGTAGTAGTAGTAGTCGATCGACGGGGCATCTGTCTCAGGGGCTCCGTCATCTTGGTCACGACAAACTGATATGGAGAGAAAAGGAAAACAAAGCAACCGTGAGTACTCAGAAGTACTCAGCAAGCAAGGATCTACACTACATACGCAACATTTTCAAGGGGAGGCTCTATATGTGGACTGGGCTGCAGAAATGCCAGAATAGAGAGAAGACCTAGTCCTATCGAAGACTAGCATCTTCAGAGGTCTTGCAGCAATAGAAGAGAGAAGAACAGTACAATATAATGTAGCAGTAATGATATCAACCTCACCCAGAGATCCTTTCTCGACTACCTGCGAGAAAGCAATCCCAGAGCCATACAGTCATCAACCTCGTCCTGAGATCCCTTCTCGACTCCCTGCGAGAAGCAATCCCAGAGCCATAGTATCCAAGTATCCAGTTCTAAATTGTATCAATCAGGATACAACTCCGAGTGTCCTTTACCGTAGGACAGGCTATCGATAGAAGTTTTCTTCCCTGCAGGGGTGCACCAACTTACCCAACACGCTCGATTAACTCCGGTCGGACACACTTTCCTGGGTCATGCCCGGCCTCGGCCAAACGACACATCGCAACCCTACCTAGAGCTCAGCAGAGAGGTCCCCGTCGGTCTACATCCTAAGCGCTCAGAGGTCTTGGGCCATCGCCCTTTGCACTCCGAGTCGTTGCGTGCAGGGGGAAGCCAGGCACTAGGGGGGCGCCGGTCCGTCCCGGCCGCAAGGCTGAACTAGACGTCTGACAGAGCTTTCGGCTGATGCTACGATGCAGAACACCCATACTATGCCCACGTGATGGTTAGTGCTATCAGGCCAGAGACCTGCTCGGATCAAATATCCAAATCGTGAATGGACTAGGGCTTGCGGTAACGAGCAGAGACTCACGAAAGATGTGACCCCGTCGCCCCGTCTCGAGGACATGCTGCAAGGGTTAAGAATGCCCGGCCGCGCCTCGTATTCATCACTCGGGCACCATACAGGCACCCATCTTCACAACACTTGCCTCAGGGTCGACCCGCCTATCCAAGTAACAGTGTAAAGTCCAAGTATCCGTGTGTCCATAACATTAGGGGAATCCGAGGTATCACCCTTGTTGGATTCCTACTCGATGTCTCCGTCAAGGTGAACTCGGAGGAATCACCCTCACTGGGTTCACACTTGAGGTGTTGTACGACGGTGTCGTTATCGGAAGCGGTGAAGGAGGAATCACCCTCGATGACCACGATCGAGTAGCTACTCTACAGAGTTAACATCAGAAGTGCTACAAGAGGTATCACCCTCGGCACTCGATAGTAACGCTGCAGTGTCATTACAACTAAGGGGGTGAGGTGCGGTGTCGGGGCCTGGTCTTCAATCCCGTTGATCGGGTCTTCTGACAATCCAGCGCGGCAGTCGGGATAAGTGGGGTCACTAATAGGTCTCTACCCAGCCTATACTAAGCAGTTTAGGATATGCAGGTAATTATCAACAGCAGGTTACAATAAACAGGCTATGCATCAGAATAGGTAAAGCAGCAGCAGCAGCAGTTCTAATGCAAGCATGAGAAATAGAATGGGCGATATCGGTATGCTCAAGGGGGGGCTTGCCTGGTTGCTTGGCGGCAAGGGCAAGGTCGTCAATGGTGTCTTCGGGCTCCGGAGCTGCGCCGGTCTCGGGGACGACGTCGGGGTCTAACGAGAGAGAATAGGGGGAGGAAACAGTATAAATACACAGCGAGCAAGTGCAGCACAAAGCATAACATGGCAATACACGGTGTCAGAGGTGATCTAACGTAGTGCCGGGTGATACTGGCGAAGGGGGGGATTCATCCGGGAAAGTATTCCCGGCTCCGGACATTTGTCAGACAGATGACCGGAGGGGAACGGTTCCATGTTCGGGTAGTTAGGGACGTGTGACGGACGAACGAGCCACGTATTCGGATTCGTCTCAAAATTCTGAGTGACTTACATGTACAAAGTTTTTCGATCTGAGCTACGGATTATTTTCTATGATTTTCTAAAGTTTTAATCATTTTCTGAATTTCTGAAATTAATCTAAATACTAAATTCGAATTTCAACAGTAACTGGAAATGCTAAATGTACCCAGAAACGTACCCAGCTGACCAGCACAGAGGCTGACAATGGGCCCAGTTAACTTGGTCAACCAGCCTGTCAGAAGAGGCTGACATGTGGGCCAGAGGGCCCAGTCAGCAGTTAATTAGGTCAACGTTGTCTGGGTCAAGTTTGACCGGTGGGGTCCATCTGTCATACTCTCTAGTTAATCTAATTTAGTTAGTTAAGTTAATTAGCTAGGTGGGGCCCCACTATCGGTGTCATATTTTAACTAGACCATTATCCAACAGACTTATTTAGCTATGAACTAATCTAATTAGCTAGTGGGCCCATAGGTCAGTGGCACACAGGGGGATGATTTGGGGTTAACGATGTTCCACATCAACAGGGTAACGACGGTGAGGCAGAGCGCACCGGCGACGGTCATGCGCTCGCCTTCGACAACCGTTCGAGCAGCGGTTGGCACGGATCGGTCGAGGGCCTCGCCGCGCACTCACTAGAACAAACCACAAGCGCGGGGACGATCGAAGTCGGCCACCATGTCGGCGGCGAGCGGCATCAGAGGCACGGCCTCGGCGGTCGGGCGTCTACAGGGCACGGGGAAGAGAGGGGAGAGGCCAGGGGGTGCCGGATGCTCACATTGTTGCAGAGGAGAGCTTGGGGGGCGGAGGAACCCTGCCGGCGAGGTCCGGCGGCCGGACGGGGCGGCAGGCACGAGGCAAAGCAGAGGGCTTGGGGGGGCGCGGCGCGGGGTCGACGAACTCAGCATGGGGCGAGGAGGAGGAAGTCGCGGCACGCGAGGTGGTGGCGAGCTTCGGCGGGGCGTGGCGATGACGGCGGCGGCCGGTGGTGCTGCAGGCGCGGCGCGAGGATGGCGAAGAAGCTGCGGGGCGGAGGCGGCAGTCCTCGGGCGCGGGCGTGCTCGCCGGGGCCACGGGGAGCAGCGGCGAACGCGGCTGGGACGGCGAGGCCCCAGCGGGGGGGGAGGGCTCCGGCGACGGGGAGGGCGGCGACGGGCAGCGATGGCGATGAGGCGCAGGGGCGAGTCAGCGGGGTCGGGGCGCGCGGGGGCCCGATCCAGAATGGGAGAGAGAGATGTCGTGGGGGAAGTGGGGAGGGGATCGCTAGGGTTCGGTCGCCCCAGGGGGGCTGTAGGCGCCGGCTGGGCCGGCCTGGTTGGCCTAGAGGCCAGCTGGGCCACGGCCCAGTAGGGTTGCTTTATTTTTTTTATTTTTTTTGTTTTGTCTTTTGTTTATTTATTTATTTCTTTTCTGTTTTGTTTTAGTTTAGTCTTAAAAATATAAAAGTGGTACCTAAAATAGCATAACTATTTATACCACTGCTACAAAAAGTTTTGACCCCAAATAAAATAGTTTAGTATTTTATTAATTTGGAAAAGGCATTTAATTAAATATTTTGCTGCTGTTTTAAATATTTAGGTGCATTACATTACTTTATAAAAATGTGGTTTCAACATGACAATATCCAGAGAATATTTGCCACACCTTGAACATTTTTGTCTTGTCATTTGAAAACTTTAAAAGTTTGACTTGATTTTAAATTTGAATTTGAATCAGTTTTGAACTAACGCGAGATTAACAACAGTAATCGTGGTGACGTGGCATCATTAACGTGGGATTACTGTAGCCTAACTACCGGGGTGTTACAAATCTCCTCCACTACAAGAAATCTCGTCCCGAGATTTTAAGAGGTAGAGTAAGGGGGAAAGTCCTGGTTACGAAATTCCATCGAGTCTTCTCGGTCTTGGTTGCTCTTCTCAAAGGAATCGATCCATTACATTGACGCCTTCATTTCTCTGCATCAATGCCTCATGATGAAGTTGTCGTCCTATCTTCAGGATCGCCATCGTACTTACGAAAGAATAAAGGGTGGGTATTCTAGGAGAACGGACCTCTGCATGGTTGACTATCTGGTCGATAACAACAGGGAAGGTGGCGGAAAGTAACTCTTGAATTGAAACCTTAGAAAATATCAAGAGCAAAGTAAGGACATATCATGAGAAGTTTTGAGCGGGCAGGCAATCGTTCGGTGCCTGAAACAGGGCGTGAAAGGGGTTCATAGCAACGGGAATAAGTATTGTGTCTAATACCAGAATTGATGATCTTTCGGAAGGTGGCTCATGAATTACTTACGGAGCCAAGAGAGAGGAATATCTTTGGCAACAGGGGTGTACAAGAGAGTCAGGTTTCGATCCTGGGACCTGTGGGTTATGGGCCCACCAGGTGGGTTAAAAGTAGGAAGGGCATTGTCACCTTGCATGGTCATGATAGCAAGGCATGTTAGGGGGTAGTCTGTCAGTTATGTCGGCAACAACATCGGTACCAAGGGCAAGGGACGAAGAGAACCATTTTCCTGCTCTTTGAACGAGACAGACCAATAAGGCAAAGTTCTCATCCAGCGATGGTTACTAGAATGTCATCAACAATAGTAACAGTGTCTTACTGACAGAGTGGTACAACAAGGTGCTTACCTAAGTAGGGAATCATCACTACTCAGTTAAGTCAGATTACAAGAAAGGTTAAACAAAACAATGGAAAGGAAATACGATTATTAGATTAAACAGAACAATGGAAAGGAAAATGTGTTTAAACACATATTTCAGGGGTATATCCTTCCCAAGGACAAGTAGAGCATGATATCCATGACAGGATATAACGTAGAAAACCCTTTAGGTAAGGGGAGAGAAACTTCATGGCATTACCCAAACAACGGTGTTAGGATAATTGATAAAGAAAATTTAGCATTGTGCTTCAATTGTTCTTATTGAAGATCGGAGTGCCACAAACATGCTTCGAGATAGCATTGACATGGTCTTGAAGCAAAGGTCGGACTTTGGATACATAAAGGATTCATCAGGAACAACTTATAAAGCAAGTCATTCCATTTCCTCATGGAAGAATGGTTAACCTTGCTAAAAAGGAAACTAAAACATTAGGTCCTCCGGCCAGGTGTGCTAGGCATGACATCACCTTACCAGGAGATATAAAGACCAATGTTAAAACTCTTAGAAATATGTTCCAACCATCGTATCTGACCGAGATTCAGATCTGGTTGGTGTCAGGATACCTCAGACTCATGATGCCTGAGAAGGAAGGGGTGCAACACAATTTGACGAGATGGATTTGCAAGATCCTCGGGAAATGAACTATGGAAGCAAGTTCCGAATCAGGAGTTCATCGTTAAGCCAATGAGAGGATGAGGAGGTGGCTGATGAACTCAGCGGCAATTCATTGAGATTCCCAAAAGATGGATTTCCACAATTATGTGAACAAGGAGATAAATTTGCCAGATCAAATGATATAATGAGGTATGCTCGAGGAAAACATACACAATTAAACATTGGTTGAAAGGTGCACCCGAAATATGGGCTTAGGTAGCATGATCAATGTTAGAATGGTGATTGAATAACCAATAGTCTAAGAATGAACTATCCACCATGAACTTCAAAGCAATAGGGTTGCTAGAAGTTTTGAATTCGCGCGTCATAGTTCAATTGTCGGTTTTCCAGTTAGAAACAACATGGGAACCAAGGAACGAACGGAGATGGCAAGAGGTATCACTTGTATCAAGAATTCTTAAAGAGGTGGTGAAATTCTCATGACATTCCTGACATAAAAGATGGTAATACTCCAATGTAAAGAAGAACAAAGGCTGGATAGCAAGGAACTCAAGGTATAACACAAAACACGAACAAGTTTGTGTTGGAGGGAAGACAATAAGGTGGTCGATGATAACACAAATCATCGAGGCAAGGATGGCATTTCTCATCATGAATTCGATTGATATCCTGTAAAAGCTCGGAATACTGATGATGATCACGACACATTTGTCGAGAGATTTCACGAAGATGTAATTGATCAACGATGACATCAAGTCAAACGAATGATGAAGCGAAAGGTTATTGGAACCATGGGTAGGACACAAACTCGAAATCAAGTTTGTTGTTCAAGGAGAAATGATATGACGAGGAAGATCGACGTAAGATTAGCTCATCGTCGAAATTTGTGCTCCGGGAAGAAGGACCAGGTAGCATAGTTAAAATTTAGCACAATAATGATATAGCTGATCAGGCTAGGAATGACTTGAAGGATTATTAAACTCGTAAGCAACGAAAATTACTTAGAGTTATAGAATCAGAGTGCGGAATCGATTCACTTATCGGTGTTCTCGAGTGACTAATAACCCAGAACCCATGGAAAATTGGAATCGGCGAGAAATAATAGTTGAAGAAGAACTCATAAGAAGTTATGCAGTTCCATGATATTCTCGAGATACCAGAGGGTAAAACTCGAAGGTAGAGCAGAGTAGAGGTTGGGCAGGCATATTGATCTGCAGGAGGCAAGTTCTTTAACTTGTCCGAGAAATAGAACCAAAGGAGGACAATCATGGTCGGAACCACGGTTGCAAAGGATCAAACCCCAGATATAAGATGAACTTATACCAAGGGGATAATTAATTTTAAGAGAAGCTTCCATGATAAGGTATACATCGTGTCCATGGGCATGAACACAAAGTTCAAGGTCGACTCCCACTTCTCCAATGCATAACCTTTCATTCACTTCTTACTTTCGACGAAGTTGTAGTGTTGAAATTTTATCTGGCATAACACTAGTAGAGTATGGCCCGTAGAAGTTTCTGGGTTCACACAGATTAGAAAAGGTATAGGTTCAACCCATCGGGGCATCTTAGGGACATATACCACAATCTTCAAAGTAAATAACACAAATCATCGTAAGCAGAGCATGGTTGACAAAAGCAGGGGGGTACAATTTACCAAAGGCACTATGTATCAGGGGAAGAGCTCACAAGGTTATTGATATGAAGGACACTGTTGGATAATAATTCATCAAAGGATCTAGCGGACCAGAAGAAGAAAGAATGCAAAGGCATCATATTATTGAATTATCTGAATAATTCGAGACTTAAATACAATGGAATTATGATTTCCATATCAGAAGATCAGAAGCAGACACTCTGATCAAAAGAGTAGCAAGTTGAATAGAATTAGATGGGCAATCACTCAAGGTTTGATTGTCGAGAACCAGCTCCTGTTCAAAATGACGTCTGAGCCAGAAGGAAGAATTCTAGAATTCGACTGAGGATTGCGAGCAATCGCAATATATTGAATCAACGGACTCAAAATGATAATGAAAAAGGGTCTCAATAAGATTACCAGACTTGCCACCTGGAACGGGGAGTGATAATCTCTAATGGTGTGGGCAATAACTCTAGAGGTAGCTCATGTCGCTGAGCAAATTGTTGAGACACAAAGGAATGTGATGCCCCAGAATCAAAGAGAACAGAAGCTGCAACTGAATTAACTGACAGAGTTCCCATCACGATTTTTGGAGACTCACGAGCTTCTCCCATTTTGACATGAGTAACCTGGCCTCGGTCCATAGCAGACATCCTGGCCTTACGATTTCTGCAACGATGGGTTCGATGGCCCTTCGTACGACCATCAGGAGGACATGGTACATCCTGAGGAGAAGCCATAACATTAGGCGGTCCATCATGAACCGTTAGCTGTCTCGGCGGTGAAGGCAGTCGAGGTGCAACATAAGACGGCCTTGGTGTTGGAGCAGGTTGATGATGAACATTGTGTGGGATCCAGACTCGACGTTTCTGAATAGGCTGACCCGTGGTTGAGTCAGCTTCATGAGTGCGCTTGAGCGACTCCTGGTACTCAGTCAGAGCTGTTTCAACTTGGAAAGATTTGCTGACAAGCGTTGCGAAGTCTGTGAAATCATGGACAGCAAGTGCAAGTTTTATATCGGTACGCAGTCCTTCACGGAATTTCTCCTGCTTGCGAGTGTTGGTGTCGATGTCATCCGCAGCATAGCGGGATAATTCAAGGAATTTCCTCTAATATTCATCCACAGTCATTTTGCCCTGAGTAAGTTTGCGGAACTCTTGCTTCTTCTGGTCCATCAGACCTTGAGGAATGTAACGTGCATGAAAAGCTGACTGAAATTCCTGCCAAGTGGTTACAGTCTCTGTAGGTAACATAGCCTTGTGGCTTTCCCACCATTGAGCAGCGGGACCCTTCAAGTGGAACGTCGCAAAGGTGATGTAACTGTCAGGGGCAACATTAGCTGACTCCATCTCAAACAGGATGTCACGAAGCCAATCATCAGCATCCATAGGATTGATGGAGTTGCGGAAAACAGACGGGTTGAGGCGTACAAATTCTGGCAGCGAGATCGGTCCAGGCTCCTGATGAGCCTCGTTGCGTTCCAAACGTCTTACCAGACTCTCGTTGAGCTGACGGTTCAATTCAAACTGCTGCATCACTGCGGCAATATAGGGTGGAGGTGGAGGATCGTCAGCCATCCTGCCAAATCAACAGGGGCAGTTTAGCAAGAAAAACTGCATGTGTATGGAATGATTCATGAAGTAACACGCACAACAGAAGGAAGTGCAATAGATACTTCATCATATTTGCACCAGACATTCGAATCCACTCATAGCCTCGGTTAGTATCCGGCATTACGACAGTAGAAAAGGAAGGGCTAGACATCTAGGCGGCGCGCAAGCACACGGCAAGGAAGTACACAACGAGACATAGCGAAGGCTACATCAACGTCGGAGAAAACTATTGGAGCGAGGAATCTGCAAGTGACAACACAGGGTGCCCTCGATAAAAGGATCCTGCAAGCAGAACCTGGCCCGCAATCTTGAAGGAAGGGGGGAAATTTTCAGAACACCGGGTGGATGTGATCACGAGAACCTAATGTTGGAGTTAGTAAAATTTTAACCCGAATAGAAGAGAGATCAGAGTCCCAGAGTAAAGGTCGAGGAGTAAAAGATCCTAATACCACCCAATTGGCGACGTGGGCCCGTAAGCCACACAGCCAAGTTAGTAAAACAGTTTTTGGACCACTAGACTCAACTTCGGCCAAGGAGTTGGAAAGGAGGATTCCTATAGTCAGTCGGCTCTAATACCAACTTGTGACGCCCCCGGCCCAATCGTGCACTAATCATACACGCAAATGCACACGATCAAGCCTAAGGACTCACGGGAAGATATCACAACACAACTCTAAAACATAAATAAAGTCATACAAGCTTTATATTACAAGCCAGGGCCTCGAGGGCTCGAATACATAGCTCGATGGCATACAAGCGTCAGCGGAAGCATCAGATATTTGAGTACATATATTAAAAGAGAAACAGAAAGGCCTTTAGAAAGGCGGGGCAAAATAAAACACTACGATCGAAAGGCGCAGGCCTCCTGCCTGGGACCCTCCGATCCTACTCCTGGTCGTCAGTCAGCTCGTAGTAGTAACCATCCTCTGGGTAGTAGTAGTAGTCGATCGACGGGGCATCTGTCTCAGGGGCTCCGTCATCTTGGTCACGACAAACTGATATGGAGAGAAAAGGAAAACAAAGCAACCGTGAGTACTCATAAGTACTCAGCAAGCAAGGATCTACACTAGATATGCAACATTTTCAAGGGGAGGCTCTATATGTGGACTGGGTGCAGAAATGCCAGAATAGAGAGAAGACCTAGTCCTATCGAAGACTAGCATCTTCAGAGGTCTTGCAGCAATAGAAGAGAGAAGAACAGTACAATATAATGTAGCAGTAATGATATCAACCTCACCTAGAGATCCTTTCTCGACTCCCTGCGAGAAAGCAATCCCAGAGCCATACAGTTATCAACCTCGTCCTGAGATCCCTTCTCGACTCCCTGCAAGAAGCAATCCCAGAGCCATAGTATCCAAGTATCCAGTTCTAAATTGTATCAATCAGGATACAACTCCGAGTGTCCTTTACCGTAGGACATGCTATCGATAGAAGTTTTCTTCCCTGCAGGGGTGCACCAACTTACCCAACACGCTCGATTAACTCCGGCCGGACATACTTTCCTGGGTCATGCCCGGCCTCGGCCAAACAACACATTGCAACCCTACCTAGAGCTCAGCAGAGAGGTCCCCGTCGGTCTACATCCTAAGCGCTCAGAGGTCTTGGGCCATCGCCCTGTGCACTCCGAGTCATTGCGTGCAGGGGGAAGCCAGGCACCAGGGGGGCGCCGGTCCGTCCCGGCCGCAAGGCTGAACTGGACGTCTGACAGAGCTTTCGGCTGATGCTACGATGCAGAACGCCCATACTATGCCCACGTGATGGTTAGTGCTATCAGGCCAGAGACCTGCTCGGATCAAATATCCAAATCGTTAATGGACTAGGGCTTGCGGTAATGAGCAGAGACTCACGAAAGATGTGACCCCGTCGCCCCGTCTCGAGGACTTGCTGCAAGGGTTAAGAATGTCTGGCCGCGCCTCGTATTCATCACTCGGGCACCATACAGGCACCCGTCTTCACAACACTCGCCTCTTAGGGCCACGCGGGTACCCCTCAGGGTCGACCCGCCTATCCAAGTAACAGTGTAAAGTCCAAGTATCCGTGTGTCCATAACATCAGGGGAATCCGAGGTATCACCCTCGTTGGATTCCTACTCGATGTCTCTATCAAGGTGAACTCGGAGGAATCACCCTCACTGGGTTCACACTTGAGGTGTTGTACGACGGCGTCGTTATCGGAAGCGGTGAAGGAGGAATCACCCTCGATGACCACGACCGAGTAGCTACTCTACAGAGTTAACATCAGAAGTGCTACAAGAGGTATCACCCTTGGCACTCGATAGTAACGCTGCAGTGTCGTTACAACTAAGGGGGTGAGGTGCGGTGTCGGGGCCTGGTCTTCAATCCCGTTGATCGGGTCTTCTGACAATCCAGCGCGGCAGTCGGGATAAGTGGGGTCACTGATAGGTCTCTACCCAGCCTATACTAAGCAGTTTAGGATATGCAGGTAATTATCAACAGCAGGTTACAATAAACAGGTTATGCATCAGAATAGGTAAAGCAGCAGCAGCAGCAGTTCTAATGCAAGCATGAGAAATAGAATGGGCGATATCGGTATGCTCAAGGGGGGGGGGCTTGCCTGGTTGCTTGGCGGCAAGGGCAAGGTCGTCAATGGTGTCTTCGGGCTCCGGAGCTGCGCCGGTCTCGGGGATGACGTCGGGGTCTAACGAGAGAGAAGAGGGGGAGGAAACAGTATAAATACACAGCGAACAAGTGCAGCACAAAGCATAACATGGCAATACGCGGTGTCAGAGGTGATCTAACGCAGTGCCGGGTGATACTGGCGAAGGGGGGATTCATCCGGGAAAGTATTCCCGGCTCCGGACATTTGTCAGACAGATGACCGGAGGGGAACGGTTCCATGTTCGGGTAGTTAGGGACGTGTGGCGGACGAACGAGCCACGTATTCGGATTCGTCTCGAAATTCTGAGCGACTTACATGTACAAAGTTTTTCGATCTGAGCTATGGATTATTTTCTATGATTTTCTAAAGTTTTAATCATTTTCTGAATTTCTGAAATTAATCTAAATACTAAATTCGAATTTCAACAGTAACTGGAAATGCTAAATGTACCCAGAAACGTACCCAGCTGACCAGCACAGAGGCTGACAGTGGGCCCAGTTAACTTGGTCAACCAACCTGTCAGAAGAGGCTGACATGTGGGCCAGAGGGCCCAGTCAGCAGTTAATTAGGTCAACGTTGTCTGGGTCAAGTTTGACCGGTGGGGTCCATCTGTCATACTCTCTAGTTAATCTAATTTAGTTAGTTAAGTTAATTAGCTAGGTGGGGCCCAACTATCGGTGTCATATTTTAACTGGACCATTATTCAACAGACTTATTTAGCTATGAACTAATCTAATTAGCTAGTGGGCCCATAGGTCAGTGGCACACAGGGGGGTGATTTGGGGTTAACGATGTTCCACATCAACAGGGTAACGACGGTGAGGCAGAGCGCACCGGCGACGGTCGTGCGCTCGCCTTCGGCAACCGTTCGAGCAGCGGTTGGCACGGATCGGTCGAGGGCCTCGCCGCGCACTCACTGGAACAAACCGCAAGCGCGGGGACGGTCGAAGTCGGCCACCATGTCGGCGGCGAGCGGCGGCAGAGGCACGGCCTCGGTGGTCGGGCATCTACGGGGCACGGGGAAGAGAGGGGAGAGGCCAGGGGGTGCCGGATGCTCACATCGTTGCAGAGGAGAGCTTGGGGGGCGGAGGAACCCTGCCGGCGAGGTCCGGCGGCCGGACGGGGCGGCAGGCGCGAGGCAGAGCAGAGGGCTTGGGGGGCGCGGCGCGGGGTCGACGGACTCAGCATGGGGCGAGGAGGAGGAAGTCGCGGCATGCGAGGTGGTGGCGAGCTTCGGCGGGGCGTGGCGATGACGGCGGCGACCGGTGGTGCTGCAGGCGCGGCGCGAGGACGGCGAAGAAGCTGCGGGGCGGAGGCGGCAGTCCTCGGGCGCGGGTGTGCTCGCCGGGGCCGCGGGGAGCAGCGGCGAACGCGGCTGGGACGGCGAGGCGCCAGCGGGGGGGGAGGGCTCCGGCGACGGGGAGGGCGGCGACGGGCAGCGATGGCGATGAGGCGCAGGGGCGAGTCGGCGGGGTCGGGGCGCGCGGGGGCGCGATCCAGAACGGGAGAGAGAGAGGTCGTGGGGGAAGTGGGGAGGGGATCACTAGGGTTCGGTCGCCCCAGGGGGGCTGTAGGCGCCGGCTGGGCCGGCCTGGTTGGCCTAGAGGCCAGCTGGGCCACGACCCAGTAGGGTTGCTTTATTTTTTTTATTTTGTTTGTTTTGTCTTTTGTTTATTTATTTATTTCTTTTCTGTTTTGTTTTAGTTTAGTCTTAAAAATATAAAAGTGGTACCTAAAATAGCATAACTATTTATACCACTGCTACAAAAGGTTTTGACCCCAAATAAAATAGTTTAGTATTTTATTAATTTGGAAAAGGCATTTAATTAAATATTTTGCTGCTGTTTTAATTATTTAGGTGCATTACATTACTTTATAAAAATGTGGTTTCAACATGACAATATCCAGAGAATATTTTCCACACCTTGAACATTTTTGTCTTGTCATTTGAAAACTTTAAAAGTTTGACCTGATTTTAAATTTGAATTTGAATCAGTTTTGAACTAACGCGAGATTAACAACAGTAATCATGGTGACGTGGCATCATTAACGTGGGATTACTGTAGCCTAACTACCGGGGTGTTACAAAACCTATGGCCCCCGGGTCTATTTTCCCTTATATATTTTTAGATCTATAAACCAAAAATATCTTGCTGGAATTTATTTACTTTTATTTACTTTTATGTTTTAGTAATCTTTTATTTCTATCTCTATCAGATCTCACCATTGCAATTGACCGTGAAGGGATTGATAACCCCTTTATCGCGTTGGGTGCAAGTGTTTGATTGTTTGTGTAGGTGCATAGATTGGAGACTTGCTTGTGCCTCCTACTGGATTCATACCTTGGTTCTCTAACTGAGGGAAATACTTATCTCTACTTTGCTGCATCACCCTTTCCTCTTCAAGGGAAAAACCAACGCAAGCTCAAGAAGTAGCAGTAACATACCGATGGACAAAGGGAATTACGTATGTTGTCATAAGGTTCGAACGATAAAGATCTTCATAGAATATGTAGGAACCAATATGGGTATCCAGGTTCCACTATTGGTTATTGACTGGAGAGGTGTCTCGGTCATGTCTACATAGTTCTCAAACCCGTAGGGTCCGCACGTTTAACGTTCATTGACGATATAGTGTTATATGAGTTATATGATTTGTGACCGAATGTTGTTCGGAGTCCCGGATGAGATCACAGACATGACGAGGAGTCTTGAAATGGTCGAGAGGTAAAGATTGATTTATAGGACGATGGTATTCGGACACCGGAAGTGTTTCGGAGTGTACCTGGTAGTCATCGGTATACCAATGGGGGTACCGGACACCCCCGGCAGGGTAATGGGCCTATTGGGCCATTAGAGGGGAGCACACTAGCCCACAAGGGGCTGGCGCACCCCCTATGGCAGCCACCCAAGTGGGGAAAGGAAAGGGGGGATTCAGCCTCCCCCTTCCTTCCCTCTTTCCCCTTTCCTTCCCCCCTCCGATAAATATGGTAAGGGGGGGCGCCACTTGGGGAGGACCCCAAGTAGGATTCGGCCTACTTGGGGGCGCCTCCTGGCTGCTCCCTCCACCCCCCACCTATATATATGTGGGAGGGGGGCGCCTAGCACAAACACAACAATTGCTTAGCCGTGTGTGGCAGCCCCCTCCACCGTTTACACCCCCAGTCATATTTTCGTAGTGCTTAGGCGAAGCCCTGCGAAGATCACTTCACCATCACCGTCACCACACCGTCGTGCAGCTGGAACTCATCCACAACCTCGTCGTCTTGCTGGATCAAGAAGGCGGAGGATGTCACCGAGCAGAACGTGTGCTGAACGCGGAGGTGTCGTATGTTCGGTACTCGATCGGTTGGAGCGCGAAGAAGTTCGACTACATCAACCGCGTTAACAAATGCTTCCACTTACGGTCTACGAGGGTACATAGACACACTCTCCCCTCTCGTTGCTATGCATCTCCATGGATAGATCTTGCGTGTGCGTAGATTTTTTTTTGTTTTCCATGCAATGTTTCCCAACAGTGGCATCCGAGCCAGGTCTATGCGTAGATGATATGCACGAGTAGAACACAAAGAGTTGTGGGCGGTGATAGTCATACTGCTTACCACCAACGTCTTATTTTGATTCGGCGGTATTGTGGGATGAAGCAGCCCGGACCAACCTTACATGTCCACGCACATGAGACCGGTTCCACCGACAGACATGCAACTAGTTTTGCATAAAGGTGGCTGGCGGGTGTCTATTTCTCCTACTTTAGTTGAATCGAATTTGACTATGGCCGGTCCTTGAAGAAGGTTAAAATAGCAAACTTGATGAATCACCGTTGTGGTTTTTGCGTAGGTAAGAACGGTTCTTGCTAGATGCCCGTAGCAGCCACGTAAAACTTGCAACAACAAAGTAGAAGACGTCTAACTTATTTTTGCAGGGCATGTTGTGATGTGATATGGTCAAGATATGATGTGATATATGTTGATGTATGAGATGATCATGTTTTGTAATATCGACGACCGGCAGGAGCCTTAGGGTTGTCTCTTTATTGTGTGAATTGCAAGCGCCATGTAATTGCTTTACTTTATCGCTATGCGTTAGCAATAGTTGTAGAAGCAATAGTTGGCGAGACGACCCCGACGCAACAATGGAGATCAAGGTGTCGAGCCGGTGACGATGGAGATCATGACGATGCTTTGAAGATGGAGATCAAAAGCACAAGATGATGATGGCCATATCATGTCACATATTTTGATTGCATGTGATGTTTATCCTTTATGCATCTTATTTTGCTTAGAACGGCGGTAGCATTATAAGATGATCCCTTCACTAAATTTCAAGATAAAAGTGTTCTCCCCGAGTATGCACCATTGCCAAAGTTTGTCGTTTCGAAGCACCTCGTGATGATCGGGTGTGATAGACTCTACGTTCACATACAACGGGTGTAAGACAGTTTTTCACATGTAGAATACTTGGGTTAAACTTGACGAGCCTAGCATGTACAGACATGGTCTCGGAACACTGGAGACCGAAAGTTCGAACGTGAGTCATATAGTAGATATGATCAACATAGAGATGTTCACCATTGATGACTACCCCATCTCACGTGATGATCGGACATGGGTTAGTTGATTTGGATCATGTATCACTTAGATAACTTGAGAGATGTTAATTTAAGTGGGAGTTCATTAGTAATTTGATTAATTGAACTTAAATTTATCATGAACTTAGTCTTAATAGTTTTTGCATATCTATGTTGTAGATCAATAGCTCGCAATATAGCTCCCCTATTTTTGATATGTTCCTAGAGAAAACTAAGATGAAAGATGATAGTAGCAATGATGCGGACTGGGTCCGTGATCTGAGGATTATCCTCATTGCTGCACAGAATTATGTCCTTGATGCACCGCTAGGTGACAGACCTGTTGTAGGCGCAGATGCAGATGTTATGAACGTTTGGCAAGCTCGATATGATGACTACTTGATAGTTAGTGCGCCATGCTTTACGGCTTAGAACCGGGACTTCAAAAACATTTTGAACGCCAAGGAGCATATGAGATGTTCCAAGAGCTGAAATTGGTATTTCAGACTCATGCCCGTGTCGAGAGGTATGAGACCTCTGACATCTACTTTGCCTACAAGATGGAGGAGAATAGCTCAGCCAGTGAGCATGTGCTCAGAATGTTTGGGTACTACAATCGCTTGAACCAAGTGGGAGTTAATCTTCCAGATAAGATAGTGATTGACAGAGTTCTCTAGTCACTATCACCAAGCTACTAAAACTTCATGATGAACTATAATATGCAAGGGATGACGAAAATGATTCCCGAGCTCTTCGCGATGCTGAAATCGGCGAAGGTAGAAATCAAGAAAGAGCATCAAGTGTTGATGGTTCAACAAGACCACTAGTTTCAAGAAAAGGGGCGAGGGAAAGAAAGGGAACTTCAAGAAGAATGGCAAGCAAGTTGCCACGCCCGTGAAGAAGCCCAAAGCTGGACCTAAGCCTGAAACTGAGAGCCTCTACTGCAAAGGGAATGGTCACTAGAAGCGGAACTACCCCAAATACTTGGCGGATAAGAAGGATGGCAAAGTGAACAAAGGTATATTTGATATACATGTTATTGATGTGTACTTTACTAGTGTTCATAGTAACCCCTGGGTATTTGATACCGGTTCAGTTGCTAAAGATTAGTAACTCAAAACAGGAGTTGCAGAATAAATAGAGACTAGTTAAGGGCGAGGTGACGATGTGTGTTGCAAATGATTCCAAGGTTGATACGATCACCATCGCACACTACCTCTACCTTCGGGATTAGTGTTGAACCAAAATAAATGTTATTTGGTGTTTGCCTTGAGCATGACTATGATTGGATCATGTTTATTGCAATACGGTTATTCATTTAAGTCAGAGAATAATTGTTGTTCTGTTTACATGAATAAAACCTTCTATGGTCATACACCCAATGTGAACGGTTTATTGAATCTCGATCGTAATGATACACATATTCATAATATTGATGCCAAAAGATGCAAATTTGATAATGATAGTGCAACATATTTGTGGCACTGCCGTTTAGGTCATATTGGTGTAAAGCGCATGAAGAAACTCCATGTAGATGGACTCTTTGGAATCACTTGATTATGAATCATTTGATACCTGCGAACCATGCCTCATGGGCAAGATGGCTAAAACTCCGTTCTCCGGAACAATGGAGCGAGCTAATGACTTATTGGAAATAATAAATACCGATGTATGCGGTCCAATGAGTGTTGGAGCACGCGGCGGGTATCGTTATTTTCTGACCTTCGCAGATGATTTGAGTAGGTATGGGTATATCTACTTGATGAAACACAAGTCTGAAACATTCAAAGAATTTTAGAGTGATGTGGAGAATCATCGTAACAAGAAAATAAAGTTTCTACGATCTGATCATGGAGGCCTTCATTTAAAACAATGTGGAATTGTTTCACAACTCACGCCACCTGGAACACCACAGCGTAATGGTGTGTCCAAACGTCGTAACCGTACTTTCTTAGATATGGTGCGATCTATGATGTCTCTTACCGATTTACCACTATCGTTTTGGGGTTATGCATTAGAGACAGCCGCATTCATGTTAAATAGGGCACCGTCTAAATCCGTTGAGACGACACCGTATGAACTGTGGTTTGGCAAGAAACCTAGGCTGTCGTTTCTTAAAGTTTGGGGTTGCGACACTTATGTCAAAAGGCTTCAGCCTGATAAGCTCAAACCCAAATCGGAGAAGTGCGTCTTCATTGGATACCCTAAGGAAACAATTGAGTACACCTTCTACCACAGATCCAAAGGCAAGATCTTTGTTGCAAAGAATGAATCCTTTCTAGAGAAGGAGTTTCTCTCGAAAGAAGTGAGTGGGAGGAAAGTAGAACTTGATGAGGTAATTGTACCTTCTCTCGAATTGGAAAGTAGCACATCAGATAAATCCGTTCCCGTGATGCCTACACCAACTAGAGAGGAAGCAAATGATAATGATCATGAAACTTCAGATGGAGTTGCTACTGAACCTCGTAGGTCAACCAGAGCACGATCCGCACCAGAGTGGTACGGTAATCCTGTCCTTGAAGTCATGTTACTAGACCAAGGCGAACCTACGAACTATGAAGAAGCTATGATAAGCCCATATTCCAATAAATGGCTTGAGGCCAAGAAATCTGAGATAGGATCCATGTATGAGAACAAAGTATGGACTTTGGTGGACTTCGGCAAGCCATAGAAAATAAATGGATCTTCAAGAAGAAGACTGACGCTGATGGTAATGTTACTGTCTACAAAGCTCGACTTGTCGCGAAAGGTTTTCGACAAGTTCAAGAAGTTGACTATGATGAGACATTCTCTCACCCGTAGCAATTGCCGCATTTTATGATTATGAAATCTGGCAAATGGACGTCAAAACTACATTCCTTAATGGATTTCTTAAAGAAGAATTGTATATGATGCAACCAGAAGGTTTTGTCGATCCTAATGGTGCTGACAAAGTGTGCAAGCTCCAGCGATTCATCTATGGACTGGTGCAAGCATCTCGGAGTTGGAATATACGCTTTGATGAGGTGATCAAAGCATATGGTTTTATACAGACTTACGGTGAAGCTTGTATTTACAAGAAAGTGAGTGGGAGCTCTGTAGCATTTCTAATATTATGTGGATGACATATTGTTGATTGGAAATGATATAGAATTTCTGGATAGCATAAAAGGATACTTGAATAAGAATTTTTCAATGAAAGACCTCGGTGAAGCTGCTTACATATTAGGCATCAAGATCTATACAGATAGATCAAAACACTTGATAAGTTTTTTCAATGAGTACATACCTTGACAAGATTTTGAAGGAGTTCAAAATGGATCAGTCAAAGAAGGAGTTCTAGCCTGTATTGTAAGGTGTGAAGTTGAGTAAGACTCAAAGCCCGACCACGGCAGAAGATAGAGAGAGAATGAAAGTCATTCCCTATGCCTCGGCCATAGGTTCTATAAAGTATGCCATACTGTGTACCAGACCTATTGTGTACCTTGCCATGAGTTTGGCAAGGGGGTACAATAGTGATCCAGGTGTAGATCACTAGATAGCGGTCAAAATTATCCTTAGTTACCTAAGAAGACTAAGGAAATATTTCTCGGTTATGGAGGTGATAAAGAGTTCGTCGTAAAGGGTTACGTCGATGCAAGCTTTGACACCGATTCGGATGACTCTGAGTCTCAATCAGGATATGTATTCAAAGTGGGAGCAATTAGCTCACTACAAAAAAAATACACTTCCGTGACGATACGTGTTTGTCACAGTAGGTCATGTTTTCTGTCATGCATGTACATCCATGATGATTTTATGACAGAATCAAGATAGTCATACCTGTGATGTCGTAGAAGTGTTCCATGACATTACCAAAATTATCATCACGGAAGTGTCCACTTCCATGACGATAAATCGCGCGTCATAGAAGTGCTTTCGTCAAGGGTAACCGACACGTGGCATCCACCGTAACGGGTCACCATTAAGCTATTGGGTCCGGTTTTGGATCCGATAACCCGCTAACAGCCACGAGCAATGGTGATTTTCCACGTGAAAATTATCATTGGCTGACGGAACCACGTGTCAGCTCCGCGTTGGCACAGATGTCACTTATCCAATGGGCGAGATGCGCCTATGATATGTTCACATGTGGACCGGCCCAGAAGTGGCCCATAAAGATTAAATGGGCCGGCCCAGCTAAAGGCCCACAAGATTTTGCAGACCTTAATGGGCTGGCCCAGCTAAAGGCCCACAAGATTTTGCAGACCATAATGGGCCGGCCCAGCTAAAGGCCCACAAGATTTTGAAGACACTAGTGGGCCGGCCCGTTAATAGGCTGCCATGTTTTGGGCCAAATGCTGGCCCATATTTGATCCGGTCCATTAACAGCCTGCCATGTTCTGGGCCTAATAAGGGCCCATATGAGATCCGGCCCGTTAATAGCCTACCATGTTCTGGGCCATATTATGGTCCGGCCCTTTAAGAGCCTTTCATTCTTTGGGCTAAATTATGGCCCATATCAGATTCGGCCCGTCAACTGGACGCTATGCTTTTGGGCCCACTTGAGGCCCGGTTAGGATTTTTGTTTGCTAAAGGCCCATTTAATAGTATGACCTGATATTAGTTTCGGCCTGTTAAAGGCCCATTTAACATTTCAGCCCTATATTTATTTTGGCCTGTTAAAAGCCCATCATATAGTTGGGCCTAATTATGGCCCGCTTTGCATTTGGCCTGCTCACAGCCGATAATCTGATTGGGCCAAACAAGGACCGAGACAATTTTGGCCTGTTAACAGCCCGTGATGTGATTGGCACAAGCATGAGCCGGGGTCTATTTCGGCCTGCTGTCGGCCCATGAGCTGTTCGGCACGTTTCAGGCCCAACCTACTTTTTAGCCTACTAAAAGCCCATTGAATTTCCTTGCCAAAATAGGGCCGGTGGTTTACTCGGTCTATTAAAAACCTGAAACTACTAGTGGGCCAGTTTACATTTAGGCCTGTTAACGGACCAAGATGACTAGGCCCATGATGCGGCCCATATATAGTGATTTGCCTGACGGCCCGATTATGTACCGTAATTTTACGGTTTGGCCGGCTTACTTTTCATGGAGCGAAGACAGGATATATATACAGTAAAATAACTACAGCATCGTGAATAAGAAAAAACCTAGACTATATAATAAAGAAATTACGGCATATTACATCCACTGGGCATCAAAGTTCGCCACTATGATAATAAAGCACAAGCAGACAGCAGATTACATACAATGGGCATCAAAGATCGCCACCAGTGCAAATAAACACGCCGACAAAATAATATACAAAACCGACAGCACTTCAATAGAGTTCAAGAAAGGTTAGCCCTGCTCGGGAGCTGCAGCGCAAGCAGCTAAGCAAGCTGATGAGACTGCGCTTTTTTGACGCTTCTATCCTCCTCACTCTGAAAGAGAAACAAGCAGACAGATGACAGGTTTTGCACATAAGTATCAGTGCTGACAATTCATCACATTTCTTATTGGCGAATAAAGAGACACAGTTCAAAATAGCATTAACACAATATGGTATTGTTCAGGTTAAGACATGGCAGGAAATGACATTGTGAAGGAGTTGGCAGGCTTCACGACACCACTGGATTACAGATCAAGAACTCATAAGTATCAATGGTTAGTGTGCTGTCAATTTATCCCATTTCAGATTGGCAAATAAAGAGACAGTTTAAATAATAGTAGAATGATATGACATTGTTCATAGTTAAGACATTGCAGAATATGACATTGTGTTGTAGTGGGTAGTTTCACCACACCACTGGATTACGGATCAAGAACAGAAGCATACATGCAGTGCAAAAGAAGATCACTTGCTCTGTATAGTTTAATTTACATGGTATGAAGAAGGAACTTGGTTGTACAACTGAAAACTTAAATTGAGAAGGACAAACTTTTGTTTATGAACTTCATAATAAACTTTAAACATGCAATTTGATGCAAACACCAAAAATAAATAGCTGTTGCAGTCATGCCTAACCAAATATACACAACAAAGTTTGAAGGCTTGAGAAGGACAAACTTACATTAGTGGTGAAGACCGGCTCTATAAAGCCCTTGTCCATGCTGATGGGGGGGGGCAATTCAATAAGTTTACCACAAAATCTTCTTCATAAGCATTGCCTTTATTCTACATTTTGTTAAGAGTAAATATAGATGTGATAATATAAGAAAAAATGGAGAATATTTAAGATAAGATGAAGAGTGATGCTACATAACCAAGTAGCTATAAATGTAAGTACAGCGATACAGGCAAAAGGTACAGCCAAGAGCAATGCAGAGCTAAACTTCTTCAGTACCATTGGTGTTATCCAACCTTATGGTAAGAGTAAATATAGATCTGATGTGTAGAAAATGGAGGGCAAAGGAAAATAAGCTGCAGAGTGATGGTACATGAACAACTAGCTGTCAATATAAGTACACTGATAAAGAACAACAGGTACTTACAAGAACAATGCAGAGCTAAACTTTTTCATTGGCATTGGGTATATTCTACATTAATGTAACCATTAATACAGATCTGATAATTTGGAGCGAACAATTGATAAGCAAGCTATCATGCATACTGCTGTCACATAATGAACCAGGTATGAATGCAAGTACAGTGATACAGGACAACAGGTACTAACAAGAGCAAAGCAGCGGGCAACATATTTGCGATATCCTGTCGTCCTTTTCAAACCGGAATTCTTCTTCGAGCAGATTTCCTGCAAAAGAGATCCGTAAGGCACATGCGGAAAAGTAGAAGTTCAAATTGTCAGGTGATATCATAGACATTACCTCATCCTGGGAACGAGACCAGTGCATAACAAGGTTTTTCCATCAATGTCTTCTAAATTTAGCACAGGAGACTTCAGCGGAAATTCGTTTATAGACTTGCCATCAAAGTGTGATTTCCTTAGGTAACACCGATACTGCTGCAATGCTTCCTTGAAAAGCTCAGGCAAGCTTTGCTTGTCATGACTATCCAGATTGACCCTCGCCTACTTACAACAATGTAATGTAAATCATTGATGTGTTCAATCAGCAGAAAACAGGAAAATAATCACCATGAATAATAGCACTTACACGTAAGTGGGACAGGAAGATGTGAAAATGGTGTTTGTCTTCACTATAATCTTCCCTTGATGGGAATATATGCACGTAGTCCCTAACAACATTGAAAGCATTGTCTTTTAAACTGGGAATAACTGGAATGGGGTTCCAATCTGCAGGAATTGGCCGTCTCTGCAGTTGGGATAGGTCTTCGGCCGGTGGACTTGTTGTACTTTTTGCTGGAGTGGGATTTTTCTGTGGTACGGCTGGTGCTATGGCAACTGAAATCGGCATACCTTTTGCTGGAGTGCAGGTCCTGTGTGGTGGGGCTAGTGGTGTGGCCAGTGAAGTATGGGTACAGTCTGCTGGAGTCGGTCCTACGTTTGGTGTCACTGGTTGTAGAGCCAATATAAGTGGGGTGCTATCTAATTCTCCGGCACCACCACGTTTTTCAAGGACTTTGCTGGTGCTCCTTCAGGTTCGGCAATCACCCTCTTCCTTTTTGATGTCTAATGCACAAGAACAACATTTGAGTGGAAAAACATGGTATGATGACAGATGGAATATGTATTGATAATGGATGGGCATGGCATCTTGACATATATGATGAGTAAACTAAGCAGATGGCGGTGCAACAAAGTAGAAGAAATGCAAGACAACTTATGCAAGATACGCGCAATCAATAAAACCTTGCCAAATTAGAACAGGCACCTTGATGGGTGAACAGGACAGGCCATCTGCCTTCGACTCCTCGAGGTCAGAATAGTCATTAGGATCATATTCTGAACAAGTATCTGCAGGTGGAGAGCGTATGAGTTTCATTGCATCCAGAATGGAACTCAATGCCTTGGTGCCAATTTTGTTAGTCATTGCAGTGTTCCACAATATTCTTCTGATGTGCGCATTCTCATATTCATTGTGATTACGTACAATATCTGAGAAGCATGAAAACATAAATAGTAGTGAGATTATCTTTGTAATGCAGAGGATATTCTAATATAGGGGCTCCCTGTAAACCCTTGTGTGCTATCACTGGATTCTGATGAGAGAGCCCATGTGTGTTGTAATATGGTGCGTGCATTCATATAATCTGGCACAAGTACACAAAAAATAGGCTCTAGAAGTAAGGATAGTTGGCAGATGATAGGTTCATAATATACTGTATAGAGAGTTTATTGCCAAACCATGATAACAAGAGCACACAGCAACTAGGCAGATCGTACTGTACATAAAAGGGGTACACCATAACCAGCATATATAAATCGGGAAAGTGGAACTGGCTGGAAAATACGGTGTTGTATTGCCGCTACTAATTGAAAGCCTATCGATCACGTACATGCCAGCTCTATCAGCTGTTGACTGCAGATGTCCCTGCTCCCCTTCCTGACAAGGAACATACTATACGTACTAAATACAGAATAACAAAAGAGGAACATGTTAAAGAACAGAAGAGGAAGCATATTCTTGAGATTCCGCTTCTTTCAATACAATGTTGGTTGCCCACTCATGATGAATCACAGCGCCCAAAGAAATGCAATTCCATGCTGTCTCTCTATATGTGGCCACATGCATTTGGAAAATCAAGTGGGAGCATTAGCTGACCAATTAAATGTGTGTCTATTAACTAATATCAGTATCATATCACAATTCGTATTTGAAGAAGTAAGTTTTGGACTTATGATTGGTGTGTTGTTTAGCTTCAAGAGTGGACTGCTGCTAGTGCGACACAAAGCAGCTACACAGATCATAGTGTAGATATAACGGGAAAACCGTAAGCATCACAAGTAAAATCAGGAAAGTGGAACTTGCTGGAAAATATGGGCTACTATTGCCGGTATGGATAGAAAGGCTTCGGATACCAGCTCTCTTCAACTGAAGGTGCGGTACTGTTAATATTAGTGTAACTCTCAAAGGTGACACAGCTCCCCGCATTTCCTTGCTAATCTTATAGGATTCAAGTGGGAGGCCACTACAATTCCTATTCCTATGTTTACAAAATCCTATGAATCAAAGAGGCCCGAAGAGTTGAAAGTGTCCATCACAACCGACCGAATAGACCTCTACACTGCAAATGTCCCTGCTCCTCTTCACTACGAGGAACATACTGTACTACTATTATACTCCCTCCGTTCCAAAATATAAGTCTTTGTAGAGATTTCCACTATGGATCACATACAGATGTATACAGATACATTTTAGAGCGTAGATTCACTCATTTTGCTCCATATGTAGTCCATGGTGGAATCTATACAAAGACTTGTATTTAGGAATGGAGAGAGTACTTATTAAAGAAGAACAGAAGAGGAACATGCTAAAGAAGAGCAAGCAGATTTTGGATAATAAAATGTTCGTTGCGCAGTGCCCACACATGATGAACCAGAGCGCATTAAGAATGCAACTCCCTGCTGTCTCTCTATATGTGGTGCATTTGCTTTACGAAAGTAAAGTAGGAACATTAGCTGACCAATTAAACGTTATCTGTTTTAGTACCAGCATCATATTATATTCGTATTTGAGCAACAAGTTTGGAATTTTGAGTGGCACGTTGTTTAGCTTGATGGATTGAGGAGCAGTGCTAAGCAGCTATGATGATGGTACTGAATATAAAGGAATGTCTGCATGCAAGTCGCGTGACTTCCGTCATTTGGGTCAGTCGACCATTTCAGGCGGTTGGATGAAGATCCGACATCTCCTAACCCTTCTTCTTCCTCGTCTCTGATTCTTCCCCTACAGAACACCGCACGGGCCGCCGGCCGAACCACCGGCCCCGACCCCCCCTCCCCCGCCCTCCCTTGAACCACCCCCACCGCCGTGTTCCTCCGCCACCCCAACCCCACAAACACCCGCCCGCCACCGCGCAAGTTTTTTTCGTTTGGTGAGGCCCCACCGCCGCCAGGCCACCGCCCCCCACAACCACTGTCCCCACCCGAGCCCCTTTCTTCCCTCCGGCGAACTCCGGCATGCTCTCAAAAATCGACTGACCCAATTTTGAAATTTAGTCTACTGTCATTTAACTAGTGTGGAATATAAAAGGGGAAAACCATAAGCATTCCGAGTATAGTGTTGAGCGTGCCATGGTGGATCTAAAGGTGCAAACCGGACAAAGGCAACTTCACAACCAATGTTTGGTTTCAACTAACATGTAAGATCCTAAGTGATGGACAAGAAATCACAATAAACCAGTGGCGATCTATTTTCTTGCTGCGATAAATAAGTTGAGCAGATACGAAAGAGTACCGCCTCTGGTGCGGCGCCGTGTATGCATCTGCTAAGAATTTGACGGTGCTACGGTAGCGATGGCTGTCGGTGGCGTGGAAGCAGATCTAGGAGGGTAGACGGTGGCGGCAGGGGAAATATCCCGGCGCGGTGGGCGAGACAGTCGTAGGAGCGGTGCCGGCAAGGTGGACGACGGCGGGGATGAAGCGAGAGGACGGGATGCAAGGATCCTCGTCCGAAGCCGTGGATGAGAGAGGTCGATCTCTTGTAATGGACGACGGCGTCGAGGTATCAGCTCCGGCATGGTGGAGGAGGACGGCGGTGGATGGGGTGGCGAACGGAGGAGGCTGGGGTGGAGAGGGTGTTTTGGCGCCCACGGAGTACGAATGGGGAAATGGAGGGAGAGAGGTAGGGGGAACCATGTCTTTGGGATGCGCTTGTCTCAAATGCGGGGAAGGTTACCAACTTATCCCCCGTTTAAAATTTCAGACATCACAGGAATATTGGGCTGCTGGGGATAGGACGGTAATCTCGCATACACCGAATATTTGCCGACGGAGATTTCAGTCGAAGAGAGCTTGTTTTGGCGCCCACCATGTATGAATCCGGGTGAGAGGCGATTTTGGTCGAGGAGACACTGTGTTTTGGCGCCCACCATGTATGAATCCGGGTGAGAGGCAGTTATGTCATGTTTGAATGAAATTACAAACCTGCCCCTATCAAGACCTATTGAAATCGAGCCGACTTGTGTTGCATGTCAGGGACAGGCAGTAATTTCCATCTCCCATATTTTGGTTTCGGGCGGTTACTGCGAGTTTGGCCACTTCATTCAAATTTTTGAGAAAAAGCTTGCACGTTTACCGTGCCAACTCAATTCCAATCCTTTTTGTATTCTTTTTTTTCGGGCAGGATCTATTTTCGATTCGAACAAAATTCTATATACATCATTTTTTAATATATACTTTCAAAAGCACAACAAAGAATTCTGCTCCTTTATATATATAATATGATTTACAAATACAATGATCTCAAAATCATATGGTTGAATTCAAAAATTTTAAACCAAATTATGTTCTACTCAAATGTATGGATCAGTAATATCTAGATAATAAATAACATAGACGCACGCGAATTCATATGAGTATGCATGTTTGATAGATCAATTTTGGTTCAAGTATGAATTACATGTATCATCATCTCGAATTCAAATATTTGAATCCCTTTTATGTTGACATTTTCTATACACGCAACTAAATATTTCAATCTCCTTTCACGCCCTTCTCTCTCGCGTGCTCCTTCATGTAGCTATCACTCTCTTTTCTCCAGCTCACCCACATGCTCACTTCATGTTTCTCCTATTTTCGCAAACATGGTCTCTCGCCGTCTCCCTTGAGAAGTGTCACACTCTCCCTATCATTATACATTACACCGTTTTCATTATCTCTCACGTCTCTATCGTTCTATGGTATCACTAGGTACCTAAGCTTTCTTTTTCACCGCCACACACACACCCTCACTCGTCTTTCACTTTGTCTTTCTCTCTAGGGTTCTCTCACGCACCCTATATCTTTGTAGATATGACTCCTACCACTAGAATTACTCTCTCCCGCACACACAATGTTTGTTGGGGTCTCCTTTTCGTCTTCATCTCAGTAATAAAACTGACATTATTCATTTGTTTACCGATCAGACAAACTCTCCCCCCCTTTCTCTCTCTCACACAACACAACTCCTGCTTCCACTCCCCCTCCCGACTACTGTCTCTCTCACACACACAAAACTCTCGCTTTCGCACCCCCAACTCGTATTTCTCTCACAAACATTGATCGACCAGCCTCCAGATAGGTTTATACATCCGCACACTCTTGCTTCCACTATCTCATACATGTCTCTCTCACGCTCCTTGTATCTATGTAGATTTTTCGTCCCTTCTTGAGACACGCCCTCTCGGTCGTGCACACACACACTATTGCCTCATTTTATGGTGATACCTCTCGCACACACACTCTTTGTGTCTTTGTCACAAACGCACTCCATCCTCCTCCTCTCTCCCTCTCTCACACACACACACACACACCACACACACACACACATGGGCTTTTTGCAACAATATACCACTTCTCGAATCTTGAAACCAACCACATTCCTCCCTTATCTCATCAAAACCGCCAAAGGAATATATTTTGAGTGAAACATAACATATTTTTAGTGATATACGTATTTCAAAACTAGACTCTTTTCTATCAAATCGGTGAATATGTATTAATCTACTTTGAACGTGTGGCAACGCATTGGCACATTGCTAGTTATTACTGTATAATTTTTTGGACACCAGACAAACGGTGGAGTACATATATGAAGAGAAGAGGCGCACGCACACAGTCGGTCTCTCGCTGTCTCGCACACATGAGAGTTACGTAAAGGCACCGTAAACAAATAAACCCTAGGTGCACGATTGCTGCATGCGCGGGTACCGGGTACGTGGTGGAGCACACCTTTGTAGGAATAGTCAGCTCGCGTGATAATTTGATCCATAGGAGTTGATGGTCGGGACCACAGGTGAACGACCTGGAGGCGGTGGCTCGCTAGTCGCCACTGATCGAGTAGCCACGTTTAAAATATCATTTTTTAGCGGGGTAAGAGTTCTGATTTTCAATGGCACGTTATTCTCCCTCCGTTTTTATTTACTCTGCATATTAGAGTTGACTGAAGTCAAATTTGTAAAGTTTGACCAAGTTTATATAAAAGAATATAAATATTTACCATAACAAATATATATGATGCAAAAGTACATTCAATAACGAATCTAATGGTATTGATTTGTTATTGTACATGTCAATATTTTTGTCTATAAACTTTGTCAAAGTTTACAAATCTTGACTATGACCAAAGCTAATATGCGGAGTAAATAAAAACGGAGGGAGTACTAGTTTTTCGAACGATTGGTATGGAGCGAAAATGGAATTCATAACTACTACCTCCGTCCTGGTTTACTAGTCCCCATCGTATTTTGGGACAAAGTTTGTCCACAAATTTTACTTGTAAAATGTGAATGGAAAATGAGATTTTGTTATACCCAAATAAAAAAGGACCGGAGGGAGTGATTGCTCTGACACGGACGTGACCTCTCATAGCGCAGGCATTGAACCGGCGCACCGGCCAAGAGGGCCCCACTCGCTGCAGGCCAGGCTGAACACGCCTCCTCGCCGCATGCAACCGGCTTCAGACTGCCCCGCCTGCCTCCATTGAATCCGTGCGTGTGCCGGCAACACGTCCTTTCGCGAGTCGGACGGCATTTTAGAACACAACGCCGGTTGGCTCCTCTCGTCTGCCCGCTATTTAAACGAGGCCAGACACCTGGCAAGAACCGCACCACACCGCCGCTCCCCATATCCTCCTTGCACCATTTTCTCCACACTCTCTATAGCATCCGGTGAACAGGAAGACGAGTTCTCCGGCATAAAAGCCGGCTGGGTGCCCCGACAAGCCAGGCAACTCGCTGCCCCACCTCCCTCCCTGCCCCAGGCCGTCAGTACCATGGGCGAGGCTGCAGGCGGGCAAGCGGAGGAGCAAGCCACCGCTCCAAGCTGGCCCCTGGTGCATCAACTCGACGCTCCAAGCCTACTCGCAGAGGAGTGGCCAGTTGCTGCATGCCGGCACATGGGGGACCACGGCGTCCAGTGCATCGTGGTTGGCCGCGCCATCCGACGCAAACATTGGAGGAACCACGGCATGCTAGCGGAGGTGGCCAACACGTCCGCGGCCACCGCCGACACCAAGGAATAGTAGACCATGGGAGCCGCCGCCACTCCGAACCCACGAATGCTACGACCACCGCGTCGCCGGCATAGACACCCGGTGTGTTACCCGGTTTGGCTCAAAACATCGTGGACCCCAGCCGCGGCCGGCATTAGAAATTATACCTACTTCCAGAAGTTATTCGCGTTTAGTCAAAAAATGTCCAAAATATAATTAATTACGTATGGTCTTGACTTGTTGTGCTCGCACTGGTAGTAGGAACTAGAGATTTTTCTTTATTTATAACTCTCCTCACATTTTTTTTGGCTTTGAAGTGAATCATGGTTGTGGACATTATCTATGAATGTGCAGATATCTGTGAACATGAGTTTGATGTGGAAGTGGAACTTGGAATGTTGGGCTTGCGTGTGAACTATACCATGTCCAATGGTTCATCTGTTATTGTTTGGAAAGTAATGGCTGTTATTACATGACCCGAAAAAAAATTATTTTGTGCCACATCAGTAGATGCACGGACATCACAACAGGCATGCTGACTGGATAAACATTTGAACCTAGCTATTATGAAGGAAAATTTGTATTGACAACAAATTTAGATAGCAGGAGACGCCTAGCCTGCTCTGCCTCTGCTAGCTTCTTTCTGGCTTCTTCCATCTCTTCTTTAGCTTGGGTGAAGAGAGCATCTGATTGCTCTTTTCACTTCTTCAGGAACTCAGCTACATTCTCAAGGGCTGCTGCACACTTTCTTTCAGCCTTTACTAGAGCCACGAGGACACGAACAGTTGACGACTCCACTTGGCTTGTGTGTAATCCAGCATCATCTGGGAATTTGCACCTTGTGTCTAATCCAGCATCATTAGGGAACGGGCACCTTGTGTGTAATCCAGCCTCATTTTGGAAACATGATCTCGAGGTTGACCATACTTCCCTCCTCGCAGGAACTGCATCCTGACATGAAGTTACTTCTTTTTTAGATCAATAGTCAGAGCTACCCAGATCCATTAAGTAGAAGCCAGATAAACAGGACTCGGAGAAGTGAATTCAAAAGGAGAAATATAAAAATAGACTCCAAGGTGAGAACACCCACTTCCTACATCAAGCTAAAAATGAAAGCATTAGGATGATTAAGGCTCTTCTTATTACACATCGAAGAACACGAGGCCAAGAGAAATAGAAACTACAACATATACACATCGAAGAACACGAGGCTAAACGAAAGTAATTGAAAGGGTGTTACTTACCAAAGCTCATTTTACAGGTTCGGTGCAGCTCCTCTTTAACTTGCCACGTTCCTTGAAGATGTGCCCAATATCCCGTGTTTGGTCTTCATTGCTCCTCTGCATGTTCGCATTCGTAGTTTTCAAATCTTGTAGGATCGAAAGTATGTCTAGAGGGGGGGTGATTAGACTACTTGACCAAATAAAAACCTAGCCTTTACCCAATTTTAAGTCTTGGCAGATTTTAGCAACTTGGCACAAGTCAAGCAATCAACCTACACATGCAAGACTAAGAGTATAGCAGCGGAATGTAAAACATTTGCATATGAAGGTAAAGGGAGGAGTTTGGAGGGAGCAAACGCAATGTAGACACGGAGATTTTTGGCGTGGTTCCGATAGGTGGTGCTATCGTACATCCACGTTTATGGAGACTTCAACCCACCAAGGGTAACGGTTGCGCGAGTCCACGGAGGGCTCCACCCACGAAGGGTCCACAAAGAAGCAACCTTGTCTATCCCACCATGGCCATCGCCCACGAAGGACTTGCCTCGCTTGGGTAGATCTTCACGAAGTAGGCGATCTCCTTGCCCTTACAAACTCCTTGGTTCAACTCCACAATCTTGACGAAGGCTCCCAACTGACACCTAACCAATCTAGGAGACACCACTCTCCAAAAGGTAATAGATGGTGTGTTGATGATGAACTCCTTGCTCTTGTGCTTCAAATGATAGTCTCCCCAACACTCAACTCTCTCTCACGGATTTGGATTTGGTGGAAAGATGATTTGAGTGGAAAGCAACTTGGGAAGGCTAGAGATCAAGATTCATATGATTGGAATGGAATATCTTAGTCTCAACACATGAGTAGGTGGTTCTCTCTCAGAAAATGTATACTGGAAGTGTAGGCACGTTCTGATGGCTCTCTCGACGAATGAAGAGGGGGTGGAGGGGTATATATAGCCTCCACACAAAATCTAACCGTTACACACAATTTACCAAACTCGGTGGGACCAAATCATAAAGCTCGGTCAGACCGATTTAGTTCAAAATGTGAACGTTAGGATTTTCGGTGGGACCGACACGTCAACTCGGTGGGACCGATTTCATTAGGGTTAGGGCATAACGTAATCTTGGTGAGACTGATCACATAAACTCGGTAGGACCAATTTCTATAATAGGCAAACAGAGAGTTGGTCAGGCAAACTCGGTGGGACCGATTCGCTCATTTCGGTGAGACCAAAATGTTACAAAAGGGAAACAGAGAGTTTGCATTACGAACTCGGTGGGACCGATCGCTCATCTCGGTTAGACCGAAACGTTATGAAGGGAAACAGAGAGTTTGCAATCGCATCTCGGTGAGACCGAGATCCCTATCGGTGAGACCGAACTGACTAGGGTTTCTGGCAGTGGCTATGTCAAATGAACTCGGTGGCGCCGGATAGATCAAATCGGTGGGGCCGAGTTTGACTTTTGGTTTGGGACATATGTGGATATGAGAAAGTGGTTGAGGGCTTTTGGAGCATATCACTAAGCATTTTGAGCAAGCAAGCCATTAAGCAACACCTCATCCCCTTTTAATAGTATTGGCTTTTCCTATGGACTCAATGCGATCTTGGATCACTAAAATGAAAATGTAGAGTCTTGAGCTTTAGCCAATATGTGTCCTTAGCATTTTGAGGGGTCCACATTCCTAGTCCATGCCATGCCAATCATTGAACTTCCTGAAATAATCCTCTTGAAATAGCATTAGTTCAATGAGCTATATGTTGTTAGGAATTACCAAAACCACCCAGGGATAGTTGCACTTTCAATCTCCCCCTTTTTGGTAATTGATGACAACATATAGATCAAAGCTTCGACAAAAGATAATAAGATTTAGAACATCGTCGCTTTGAGAAGTATGTGATAAGCAAGAGCTCCCCCTAAATTTGTGCATTATTTGAGATTTGCTTTTGAATGCAAATGCACAATCGATTAGGATCATGGGTTACTCTTCCATGTCACATACATCTTGGTGGAGCGCTCAAAATGATAGAAATTAAAAACATGCACTCATCACCAAGCAAAGTGAATGATCATATATGGGAAATGAAAGATAATATCATTCAAGCAGGCATTAAAGTATGATATGATCAAACACATGATCATAAGACATAAAGTATCAATCAAGCACACAAAACTTTCAACCAAATAGCAAGAGAGACAAAAGAAGCAAGAACACTCTCTCTCGAAGCCTATGATCTATACATTTCTCCCCCTTTGGCAACAAGTTACCAAAAAGTTTGAAAATGCATAGTGCTATGCCTCTCTCTAGGCTTGATCTTCGGGAGGTGGTGTTGAGAGAACTCCAAGGACAAAAGCATCTGTAGAAGTTGATGGAGCTGGTGGAGTTGCAACTGGAGGTGGCACTGAAGCTGTGGCTGCTGGTGCTGATTTAGTGGTTCTAGTGTCAGGCACTGGCACTGCAGCAGATCTCTGACCTCTGGGCACTCTCTGAAAGGCATCTGTGGTAGCCTACCCTTTCTTCTCCTCTGCTTCCTCCTGGAGCTGCTCAATAGCTGTCTGCATCTCAGTCACTTTCAGATCAAGATCATAGAATTTTGTCTCAATGATCCTCTCCAAGCTCTCCTGATTTTGAGTCAGGGTGGCCAAGCCCTTCTCAATCCTCAAAGTTGCTTGAATCAGATATGCAAGCTGATCTTGCTTGCTCTTCAGAAATACCTGAGATGCCTCTTCAACACTTGGCATCTTTGCAGCTTTCTCAGCCTTTGCCTTCTCTCTCTTCTCTTGTGCTTGCATAGATGTGGGATCTTCTTCATCCATCACAACAGTATTATCCTCAAATTCTGGTCTTAGGGGTAGATGCTTCTTATCCAACAAATAGGTGCTTGTGCCCATCTTGGAGTTGATGAGCACCTGAATATGTGGAGCATACCCACAATATCTCTTCTGATCTGCAGCAGTCCTCTTGATTGTTTCAACAATCAGGCTCATAACTTTGAATTTTTGAGGCACATCAAATATCTGCAACAAGTTGATTGAATGACCTCTGATCATCTTGTGATCTCCAGATTTGGGCAACAGAGTATGCCTCAATATAGTGTTGATTGTAGCTAGACCAGACATCAAGTAATGAACAGATCCAAGTTTATGTGTATCCAAAGCTTTGTCAGGGATCTCTTTATACATGTTGGCCATAGAGTTGTGGTCTTTCTTCTTCTTGGCATAAATGTCCAAGTCATCTTCATGCTCTTCAGGAGCATTTATCAGTTTTGCCCACTCATTAACAGTTGATTGGTACCTTGTACCCTCTGACATCCATACAATTCTACCATCTGGATAAAAATGAGCTGTAGAGTAGAATTGCATGATGAGTTCATCATTCCATTTTGTCAGCTTCTGTCCCACAAAGGTGTCAACTCCACAAGTTCTAAAGCTCTCATGCACACCTGGAAAATGATCTTCATTCTCATCAATGTACTTCCAGTCTGCCCACTTCATGTCACAAACTATGGGCTTCTTATCAAGCAGAATGGTTTCATAGAAATCTTGTTGTTCTTTGGTGTGGAACCTGTAGTCTACTGCAGTCCTCCTCCTCATAGCATAGGGATCACTTTGTCTCCAAAGTCTCAGACCAGCATCCTTCCTGATGCTCATATTTTCTGCCACTGGATGGCTGTCATCATGATCTAGAATATTTGGTTTAAGTTTCCTAAGCACTTGGGCTTCAGCATCTTCTTCAGTTTCAGTTTCAGGCACTGGGGCCTTCTTCTTCTCAGCAGCTGGTATATTCCTAGTGCTCCTCTTTGGTGCAGTAGGTTTTGGAGCTTGAGCAACAGCTTTGGAGGCAATCTTGGGCTTTGAAGCAGCAGTCCCAGACTTGATGGCATCCCCCATCAGCTTTTGGGACTTGGGTGCTGGTGCAGCATCCTCTTCCTCTTCATCCTCAGCTGGATCTCTCATCATGGAGGGCTTGCCAATAACTCTGGCAATGGTCTTCTTGACCCTCTCCTTTCTTTTCTTGCCATCACCAGCAGCCTCTTCAACAATCGATTTGGAAGTTTCAAAAGTTGAGGCTCTAGCCTTAGACATGGGCTCTCTCTTGGCAGGAGCTTTCTTGTTCAAACCAGGCTTTGTTGAAGCTATAGTGCCAAATTCTTTCTTGACAACTTTCTTCTTTGAGCTGACCTCTTCCTCAACAACAACAAAATCTTCATCCTCAGAATCTGAGTTTCTCTTTCTCCTTGTCCTGGTGGCTGCTTTGGGCAAGTTGCTTGGGGTGCTTCTGCTGCCTTCATCATAACTGCTAGAGGGACTAGTGCCCTCACTCATGTTCACTTGCTCTTCTGATTTGTTCTGGCTATCACTCTGGTCAGACATACTGGCAAAGCAAACTGACAGCAGACCCTGTGAGTAGATATAGATGAGGTAGAGTGGATGAGCATCACAAAGTGCAGAGTTTTTGCAAAACAAATGAGTCAAAAACTTAGTTTTAGTTTTCCACAGAAAGCATTTCGAAGCTACCGATTTGTTAAACTCGGTGACACCGAAGCAACTTTTGGAGTCTAAACTAGTGAAATCGGTCAGACCGAGACACAGTTCGGTGACTCTGAGATTGCTAGGGTTTCATAGAGAGTCGAACTCGGTCACACCGATTTGCAATTTCGGTCAGACTGAAAAGTGCAAGTGCTATGCCAAATCGGTGAGACCGATTTCCACAATTCGGTCGGTCCGAGATGAGTTCGGCGGAAACTTAACCCTAAATTTTTAAATCAAACCTAATCTAATGGAGGTTTTCTCTGGATAGATTGATCTCATACATGGTATAGAACATAGCATTGCATTGTGCTAAGAGTCGGAGTTAGGAATTAGCACAAAAGGTCAAACTCATACCCTAGTTCGGCGGTGAGTTCGCTACGGCGGCAACGGCGGGGTTGAAATCCGTTGACGGCAACGGAGACCGGCGGCGGGAAGGTTACCGGCGACGAGGAGACGATCCGGAGACCTGAGGCGGCAGAGCAGGACACGCGCGGGATGAGGGGTTTTGAAGAAATTTCCAAAATCTCACCCGTCGGTATATATATCCTGACCTTGTCGGTGTGACCGAAAGGAACAACTCGGTGGCACCGAGATGCAGAATCGCAAGCGGTTACTGCAACTCGGTGTGACCGAAAGGTTCTAATCGGTTGCACAGAGATTGAAAGCCTAGATCAACTCAGTGAACTCGGTATGACCGAAGTGGATGAATCGGTCAGACCGAAATGCACAGAGAGGTTTTAGAAGTTTAAGTCTATGACGAATCGGGGACTCCGAGTGCTCCTCACACAGAGTGGTTCGAATCTGACTTGATCAAACTTTGTGATGTAGCATGAATAGAGTTTGAGACGAGAAAATCATAGATAGCTAGAGGAAGTTCTTAGGCATTCTTGTCCATCCATTTGGCAAAAGAGAAAAAACCAAACAATCAAGGCAACAAATGGATGTCCTCGAATGAGTAAATATGCAATCAACATGCTCACACAATAAAGTGGCAAATGAAACATGTGGCAAAGCATGCACAAACACTCTAGCATCTATAAAGCAATTGGCGATGACTAGGTCATCTATATATGAGTATATTGACTTAGGAGTCAAATGAGAACATTTGATCATAGGTCATACTCATCGTTTAAGCACAAGTGGGGTTACCACTTTTACATAAAGCATTGTTGTGTTCACACCATTAGAGTTGCTTTAGCTCAATTGTTAGAGTAAAGCTCCCCCTAGATGTGATATCCCCCCTAAGAGGGATGAACTAACCTTGGGTTTTGTCGATGATGACTTCATGTAGATGTTGAAGATGTGGATGCTCAATGTTGATGTAGATCATTTGGAGCAATCCTTTGGAGTGAGTTGCACTTTCAATATCTACACGGGTTAGTCCCACAAGGAACAAACAAGGATATCCATAGACATAGAGTGATGTTCACACAAGATGATGTCCATGAAAGCATTAGGTTACCTTGTCCCTTGTCTTACCAACAAGAGGGTTTGTGACTCCTTGAACTAGTGCAAGATATGGAAGTTGTTTGCACTTGTCCTTGCCAAAATGATATGAGTGAAGTATGTTGGCGGAGTCACCCTCAAGAACTCTCTAGTTCTTCTTCTTCGGGATCCACATCATCTTGATGGGAATCCTTGGAGTTGTAGTCGTACTTGACGAAGTAGAACTTGATGTAGTCTTGGGAACCCACTTGACCAAGACCTTAGGAGCTTCTTCAAATGCATCAATCTCCTCTTGAAGCTTGTCCTTGCCTTTTTGCTTGTGGTCTTGTGGTGGAAGATCATCTTGAGCTTGTGTCCCTTGGAAAGAAGTAGGATCATACTTCTCTTGTTGAGGAACAAACCTTGTCTTGGGGTATTGATCTTCTTCCCACTCAACTCCATTGGCATTAAACTTTCGTTCAAAACCAACACCTTGATTCTTCCGGTGCCTTCCTTGCTTGCATACAATTTCCTCAAATTGCTTACTCCCGGCAAGGCTTTTGTAAACACCTTTCTCTATAATTCCCTTTAATAAGCTGTTTTCTTGCTCAAGTGTAACTTGGCTAAGAGAATCATTAGTGGAATCAAGAGAACTACTAGAAGCAACAACATTGGATTTAACATGATTATTGTTACTACTAGAAGAAGAATCTTTCTTACTCTTGTTGCTAGATTTTACTTGTGGCATGTAAGTAGACAAGAGTAAATGCTTGGCAATGTAAGAAGAACTTTTATTATGAAGATCATCATTGATTGCCTTTAAGAACCCATGCTCTTGCTCAAGGTTGAGCTTTTCAAAGCGTAGCTTCTCATGAGTCTTTAAAAGTTCTCGATGATCTTCTAAGGTAGTTTCATGAGCTAACTTAAGAGTGTTTAGTTCTTTAGTTAGACGCTCAATCTCCTTCTTAACATCATCATTCATTTTATCTTGATTAGCATGATTAATAGCAAGTTCATCATAGTTTTCATCACTAGAGTTGTCAACAAGTAAATCATCATCACCTAGCAAATCATCTTCATCACTATTGAAATCAACATACTCGGGGTGTGATACCTTTGGGCCTTTAGCCATGAAGCATCTTCCAATTCCTTCATTTGGTGAGTCAAATATGTCGTAGGAGTTGGTTGACACAAGTGCTAGACCGGCAACACCTTCATCTTGAGTATATTCGGAGTCGGAGTGATAACTTCTCTCGGAGTGGTGGTCGGAGTCGGAGCCGGATACCCATTCACCAACGTGAGCTTGATGTCTTCGTTTTGTGTAGCTCTTTGATGATTTGTCCTTCCTTTCCAAATCCTTACTTCTGCGAGAGGTTCTTCGTTCATAGCGATCATCTCTACTCCTTCTCTCCCTTGGAGGTGATTCTTCTCTTTTGCTTCTTCTTTTAGGTGAGTCTTCTCTTCTTTTGTAGGGAGCCGTACACTCATTGGAGTAGTGTCCGGGTCTTCCACAATTGTAGCAATTACGCTCACGACTAGAAGATCTTTTGTCATTGTAGGACCTTGACTTGGAACTTCTTTCCTTGCTTCTGCTCTTGTAGAACTTATTGAAGTTCTTCACCATTAGGCTCAATTCCTCATTGAAGGTTTGTTTCTCACTTGATGATGTAGGAGTATCACATGAGGCTTTGTAAGCACCACTTGAGTTGTTGTGAATCTCTTCCTTATCCTTGAGTGACATCTCATGAGCAACAATTCTTCCAATGACTTCCGTTGGCTTGAGATCTTTGTAATTGGGCATCATTTGGATCAATGTGCACACGGTATCATATTTTCCATCCAAGGCTCTTAGGATCTTCTTGATGATGAATCTATCGGTCATCTCTTCACTTCCTAAGCCGACAATCTCATTTGTGATGAGAGCAAGCCTAGAGTACATTTGAGCGACACCTTCACCATCCTTCATTTTGAACTTGTCAAGTTGACTTTGAAGCACATCCAATTTGGATTCCTTGACGGAGTCGGTACCCTTGTGCATATCAATCAAAGTATCCCAAATTTCCTTTGCATTCTCTAGACGGCTAATTTTGTTGAATTCTTCGGGGCACAATCCGTTGAAGAGGATATCACAAGCTTGAGCATTGTATTGCAACATATTCAACTCTTTCTCGGTAGCTTCACGGTTTGGTTCTCTCCCATCAAAGAATTCACCTTGCAAACCAATACACACAATAGCCCAAACGGCGGGGTTATGTCCAAGAATATGCATTTTCATCTTATGCTTCCAACTAGCAAAATTAGTACCATCAAAGTAAGGACCCCTACGGTGGTAATTTCCCTCGCTAGACGCCATACTCTCCTAGGTTGTGAAACCAAGGCTATTATCACCAAAAGCTATGGAGATCAAGGCAAATGGAGACCAAAGCTCTGATACCACTTGTAGGATCGAAAGTATGTCTAGAGGGGGGGTGATTAGACTACTTGACCAAATAAAAACCTAGCCTTTACAAGTCTTGGCAGATTTTAGCAACTTGGCACAAGTCAAGCAATCAACCTACACATGCAAGACTAAGAGTATAGCAGCGGAATGTAAAACATTTGCATATGAAGGTAAAGGGAGGAGTTTGGAGGGAGCAAACGCAATGTAGACACGGAGATTTTTGGCGTGGTTCCGATAGGTGGTGCTATCGTACATCCACGTTGATGGAGACTTCAACCCACGAAGGGTAACAGTTGCGCGAGTCCACGGAGGGCTCCACCCACGAAGGGTCCACGAAGAAGCAACCTTGTCTATCCCATCATGGCCATCGCCCACGAAGGACTTGCCTCACTCGGGTAGATCTTCACGATGTAGGCGATCTCCTTGCCCTTACAAACTCCTTGGTTCAACTCCACAATCTTGACGGAGGCTCCCAAGTGACACCTAACCAATTTAGGAGACACCACCCTCCAAAAGGTAATAGATGGTGTGTTGATGATGAACTCCTTGCTCTTGTGCTTCAAATGATAGTCTCCCCAACACTCAACTCTCTCTCACGGATTTGGATTTGGTGGAAAGATGATTTGAGTGGAAAGCAGCTTGGGAAGGCTAGAGATCAAGATTCATATGATTGGAATGGAATATCTTGGTCTCAACACATGAGTAGGTGGTTCTCTCTCAGAAAATGTATACTGGAAGTGTAGGCACGTTCTGATGGCTCTCTCCACGAATGAAGAGGGGGTGGAGGAGTATATATAGCCTCCACATAAAATCTAACCGTTACACACAATTTATCAAACTCGGTGGGACCGAATCATAAAGCTCGGTCAGACCGATTTAGTTCAAAATGTGAACGTTAGGATTTTCGGTGGGACCGACACGTCAACTCGGTGGGACCGATTCCATTAGGGTTAGGGCATAACGTAATCTCGGTGAGACTGATCACATAAACTCGGTAGGACCGATTTCTGTAATAGGCAAACAGAGAGTTGGTCAGGCAAACTCGGTGGGACCGATTCGCTCATTTCGGTGAGACCGAAATGTTACGAAAGGGAAACAGAGAGTTTGCATTGCGAACTCAGTGGGACCGATCGCTCATCTCGGTTAAACCGAAACGTTACGAAGGGAAACAGAGAGTTTGCAATCCCATCTCGGTGAGACCGAGATCCCTATCGGTGAGACCGAACTGACTAGGGTTTCTGGCAGTGGCTATGTCAAATGAACTCGGTGGCGTCGGATAGATCAAATCGGTGGGGCCGATTTTGACTTTTGGTTTGGGACATATGTGGATATGAGAAAGTGGTTGAGGGCTTTTGGAGCATATCACTAAGCATTTTGAGCAAGCAAGCCATTAAGCAACACCTCATCCCCTTTTAATAGTATTGGCTTTTCCTATGGACTCAATGTGATCTTGGATCACTAAAATGAAAATGTAGAGTCTTGAGCTTTAGCCAATATGTGTTCTTAGCATTTTGAGGGGTCCACATTCCTAGTCCATGCCATGCCAATCATTGAACTTCTTGAAATAATCCTCTTGAAATAGCATTAGTTCAATGAGCTATATGTTGTTAGGAATTACCAAAACCACCTAGGGATAGTTGCACTTTCAAATCTCAACATGGCAAGAAAAATATAGTAATACTCACGCATCTTGTGGGCAACATTAAAGCACTCATCTGCCATGTTAGAGCATCTCCAACAGAAGCGCAATGCGCGGCGCATTAAAAAAGCGTTTACAGCACCGGAATAGCCAGTTTTTGCAGGCCGCGGAGTGCTGGCTCCAGCGGCCGCTACAAAAAATTGCGCGCGCGCGCCGCTCCAGCAGACGCGCTATATTTTTTTCTCCTTTCTACTCTGACGCAATACACATTCGACTCCGAGTCGATGATGGCATAGATAGATACATAGATAGTTCTCAGCATAGATATAGCATAGATAGATAAAAAAATAGATAGTTCAACTACTCCTCCTCGTCCGACTCCACCTCGGTGATGCCCTCCTCTGACGTCTCAATGTAGGCGTCAAGATACCGATCGTCGTTGGAGTCCTAGGGCGACGCTGCTCCTAGCTTGATGTTGAATTGAGCGGCCGCCTTCGCGTACGCATGTCCTCGCGATAGGCGGCTCGCTCCGCCCTCCTCTTCTCCCTCTCCGCCCTCCTTAGCGTGTAGAACTCGCGCTCGTTGATGATGTCCTGTGGGAAGCGTTGGCGCCATAGCGCCATGGCTTCCTCGTCCATCTCGGCGATGCCGAGACGGTGCACCCGCCTCCGGTTGTTGCGACGATCCTCATCGGTGATAAGCCGCGGGGGAGGCGCGAGCTCCTGCGCCTGCTCCCGCGTCGGCACGTTGGGGAAGTTCATGTCCCTATGAGGCCGCCGGAGGCGCCGCGTCGTAAGTGCGGGTGGCCTCGTGGGCTGTGTCGAAAGTGCCGAGGCCGAGGCGCATCTCGCCGAACCGGATCTCGGCGGAGAAGCCGCCAGAGGGGCGCGCGCGGACGCCGCGGTAGCCCCAAGTTTCCCGGCGACGCGACGACATGGTGGCGCGGCGGCGGCGAGGCGAGAAAGTGTGGGGAGAGAGCGGTGGCGAGGCACAGAGTGGTGGGAGGGCGCGGGAGGGCGTTGGATTTTATAAAGCGCGTCGGACGCCGCGCGCCAAAACTAGCGCGCGCCCGGCCGCTTTTTCCCGCGCGCGTGCGATCCTTTCTCGACGTCCCGGCTATCTCTACTCTCTTCTCTACTCTTATATATATTATACTAGTACAAATGTCCGTGCGTTGTAACGGGCAAAAAAACATGCTCCACATGGCTTTATGCACTTCTTATATCCAATTGTGACAAACGTCGGAAATAAGGTTACACCGAGCGTAATGTTTTGGACCATGAAATTCATACGTCAAGAAGCCACCTAATGTCGTTAGTCAGGACCTACTTTAGCTCCGTAGTTTCATCCGATGAAAGAGTATTGGTCCATGAAATAGTTTGTCATTTTTTTTTCTGAAAAACATGAATATTTTTTTCTAAGAAGGTGTTTTTTTGTAATTTTTTAGTAGATATTTCAAAAATAAAAAATAGAATCATTTTCAACATTATTTAGAAACTGAATCATTTGTAAATATATTTTTTGCATTGTTTGGGCTTGGCCCAAGCAGGAATTGACCGATACACAGAAAGACAACACAAACTCTCTGTTTGGAAAAAAATTGTTTCTAAAAGAAATGAACTTATCCCCTTCCCGTTCACCATTCTCCGTCCGTACTGATGGCCAGCGCCGCCGCCTCGCGTCTCCTCGTTGTTCTCGGAGGACGAGGTCATTAAGAAGAGCACTTCCGGCGGCCGCACCGTGGTGTCGTCCGACCGCGCCGCCGTATCAATGGGACCTTGCGCGGCTCCCTCTTCCTTCCTGTTCCCTCCCACCCCTCCTCCCGCAGGCTCCAACCCTGGTGGTTGGTGGGTGAGCAGCCGCGGGTCGAGCAGCCGCTGGTCGAGCAGGCGCCGTCTGGTACCCTTGACTTCGCGTTCAACCTATCAACGTCTCCTCCCTCCAGCCGTGGTTAGTTGTTGCTGTAGTGGTAGTTAGCAGATTCAGATATGCTTTGGTAGTTAGTTTTTTTACACATTTTGATTAGTTAGTAAACAATGTTTATGGCACACATGGTAGCACGTATTCAGTTCATTTGCTTGTCTTCTTGTTTTGTTTATCTATATAGCTGTGAAATTGATATGTATTTTTCAAAATGGGTCAGATATATTTCAGGTTTCTTCGTTGAGTTAGAGAAAGCGATATTCAGAAAATTCAATGCAGCAACAGCAACTCCAAGGCGAGAAATACGTTCCTATTTTGGCTGGTAAGTCTCAGTTTCCCCTTGGCTATAGATTTTTCTGCTTAAATTGCATATGTAGCTTGTATACACATAATGGAGATCACTGAAGTGTTCAGAGTTTTAAATAACCCTGAATGAGTTATTGGACACATCATAAAAATATATTCATGAATGACTTAGTGTTTGAGGACATGAAGACATGCTCCTTGAAGACGACCAAGTAGTTATGAATTCTAACTCCGAAGTTGACAGTTGGATTGTTCTGTAGAATCCAAGTAAAGAATTTAAGGTTAGGAAATTAGCAATGTAATATGAAATTTAAATGCGTAACTTGGTCGTAAATAAACCTACGAAGTACCAACTGAAATTTTGAACAAAAAATACAAAGGTTGCATTACCTATTTGGTGAGGACTTCTGTGTAGACAATATTCTTTGTGTATGTCTCATCTGTACGAATCTTCTTATTCTTCTTCTTTTTTGTCCTCCTTTGTGTTTGTGTCTCCTGTACTGATTTTCTTATTCTTCCCCTTGTTCTCATCATGTGCTCCCGTTAATACCTTTATGTTTGATGTCGCGGTCGCTCTAGAAAGCACAACATATAGTTGACCATGTGAGAAAACCGGTTCAGGCAGGTAGACGCCGACATTTGGTATTGTCTGACCTTGTGATTTGTTTATTGTCATTGCAAAACTGAGTCTCACTGGAAACTGTTTCCTCTTGAAATTGAATGGGAACATGTCATCGTCAGATGGGCATAATGGTATCCGAGGCAAGAAAACTCGCATTCCAGAGTGCTGCCCTACTACTATCTCTGCATCAATTGTATTTTTTTGGAATCCACGTACGACCAACCTTGTGCCGTTGCAGAGTCCATTAGCGGGGTCGATGTTCCTGAGTAGTATGATTGGACAATTTATTTTGAGCTTTAACATATGTGGAGGCAGTCCATTTGGGGTGAGGGTGTTTAGGAACTCTGGTGGATAGTAGTTATGTGGGTCGTCTTCTACAGAATCGAAGCTGTGGTACACCATCTCCTCTCCTTTGAAGCGATCAATCATTTTTAGGTTGATTCTGTCTACCGAGTCATTTCTTGTGGACAAAATTGCTCTTGACGTGATGTATTTTGGATCTTTTAGGGAAGCGTTCCCCGTTTCGTAGATACTGTCAATGAGTCTATCCAGGCCATTATTATCCGTCTTATTTGGCACGCATATCCTTGCAGGTAGAAGTATTTCACCATCATCATTTGTTTCCTCGGTTCCATTTCCAATGCGTAGCAGGTATTCTGCGAACCACTTGTCGTTCTGAGCCCTCATGTTGTGCACAAGCAATTGACGCATGGAATTCCAGAGCTCGGACCTGCGTAGTGATGCGTCTACTATCTGGGCTCTTGTTCCCTTTCGGACAACAGGGAGCACTTGCCTAAAATCTCCTCCAAATACGACTGTTTTTCCACCGAATGGAAGATCTGGTCTGTCCATTATGTCCCGCATGCTTTTGTCTAGCGCCTCCACTGTCTGCCTCTTAGTCATAGATGCTTCGTCCCAGATTATTAGTGATGCTGCTTGGAGTAGCTTGGCTGTCCCACTTTGTTTAGTGAATCCACAAATAGCTCCATCGTCTATTTTTAGTGGAATCTTGAAACTCGAGTGTGCGGTTCTCCCTCCGGGCATTATAGAAGCAGCAACACCAGAAGTGGCTGTCGCCACAGCAATCTTGCCTTGTCCGCTCTTGCCTTGTCCGCGTATTGTGGCCAAGAGCGCCCTGTAAAGAAAAGTTTTTCCTGTGCCTCCTGGTCCATCGACAAAGAATATGCCTCCTCTTTGGCGGTCAATTGTGTGTAGAATTTCATCGTAGGCCTTCCTCTGCTCGTCGTTTAGGTTTTTATGTAAAGATGCGTCCTTGGGGTCCACCTCAATCGAGGTCTCCTCGATGATCTCCCTAGGTACGTCGTCTGTCGTGTCATGTTGTTTGTCAATCTCTGGAAGAGGAAATGATTTTATGTCTTTTCCCATTGAGTGCAACATGTCCCTGATATTTCTCAGCACCATCTGTTCAACCGTGTGCTTGCATTTGCAGTTTCTACTGTAGTCTTCTGACATTGACTCTAGGTGTTTGTTCCAGAGGCTACGGACGTTGCTTGGCTCGCAAAACATCAGGATTGTCGCGAATAGCCTTCGTAACGACGATGGCATTCGAAACAACTCCGCTTCTGTCATGCAGTCATCCAATGTGTTGTCTGCCTCAATGAGCCCCCGTTTTTCTGCAGCTTCACGGAAGGTTGGCATAAGCTGTCCATCGACTGTTCGTAGGTCTTCATAGCTGGTGGCGCCTGTCACGTGGTTTAGGAGAACTCAAAGATAGTATCGTTCTCCTTCAGTCGGATGTGCTGAGACGATCCTGCCAACCTGGAACAAAGCGGCTCGTTTCCTCTCTTGCCAGAACTTCCCTTGTGTTTGCCAAGTATAATATTCTGGAAAGTCTCTGTATAGTATACCTCATGCTTTCTCATGTAAGCTGTTTGCTTGAAAGTACGCTGTCAACATTGATATTTCTGTTCCTTCACGATTGATAACATTCTTTATTTTTTCTTTGCTATGATATGAAACCATGTGCATATTTGGGAGATGTAGTTGTAGTTGCAAGACTGGTGGGTGCATTTTGCTTAGTTCGAAGCCATATATTCTCCATAGTGCTTCTGGTGGTGTCACCCAACGTGCATCTCTGTATTGTTGAATCTCATCGATTTCAGCTTCGTCTACGTTGTCAGTTACAGATACAGACGCTCGGTCATGACCCTTGTAGATGTACTTGAACAGGTACTTAACAGCTTTAATGCTTGAGCATATCTCAACATTTATGTGGCAGTTGAACATCCTTAACAGATAGGGGTTGTAAGGAACCACCCACCTATTATCTAGTTTGCAATTCCTGACCGTTTCAGTCCGACCGTCATTGCGTCTCCTATATATTGGGTAGGAGTCCTTGCCTTGAATCGTAGTTTCATTAAATGGCCTTGGATAATTGTTCTTGCATGACGGACGATTCTTTGTGCATGGACATAATTTATTCAATGCACCACAAGGACCATGCATCATATGTTTGATTACCATTTTGTATAACTCTGGGTATTTGTGCTTGTTAGGGAGCTCAGCGGAGATGATTCTGTCATACTGTTCTGGACATGTGTACTTATATTTTCCGGTCATAATCAGCAAAAAGTGAGCATGGGGTAATCCCCTCTTTTGGAACTCTACGACATATGTATATGCCTGGACCTTTCCAAGAATGTTCTTCTTAAATAGTTGCTTCTTCATTTCTTCTAGCTTCGCCCTGAAAACACGAACTACAATATCTAGGCGATCTTGTGGCGTTTGTCCAAACTGTAGTTCATGTGTTATCTCTTCCCAATTGGGGTTGCAGGTCATTGTGAGGAATATGTCTGGCTTTCCATATTTTCTAACTAAAGCCATGGCATCTAGATATCGGCGACGTTTATCTCGTGGCCCTCCAATAAATGATGATGCAAGTACTCTCCGTTTTCCGACTGCATTTCCCTTTTCTTCTCTAGCTTGAAGGCCTTGGTATAGATCTGCTCTTATTTCCTTTTGATGATGCCACATGTAATCCAGTCTGGAGCTTTCAATCTTGATGTATGTATCTACAGGAAACTGCTGGAAAAGCCGTCCGCCGTGCAATATTGGGTTGAATATGTTTGGTCGTGTATGGAATTTATAGCAGTAGTATTCTCTCATGGTTACCCATAGGCCATTGACTAAATCTGTGAAAATATTAGAACATGAAAAGTTTGCTGCATATGTAGGAGTGTACCATATATAAAAATAATTTTGAATAGAATAATATACGAAATTTTACCTGGTTCATCTTCATTATTGATATTATCAGCACCGACATCTTCCTCTCGTGTATCCCTCTTTGGGATTTTCCTATGCCAACCCAGTTCAGCTCTTGGAAACAATAGAGGATATGACAATGGATCATAGCACCCGTAATATGATCGAATGTGTTCTATTTCGTTGTTGTTCCCATGTAGTATTACATTCTTGTCATAAGTATCTCTTCTTTCATTTCCTTCAATCCACACTGCAGCTACCTCCGAATTGATTGGTGCATTGTAAGTTCTTTGGTCCAATCTTTGGTCAAGGTTCAATATGAGTCTGTAGTCCTAAAGGTTTTGGGCTTGTCCCAAACTCCTAAACTGTTGAGAGTATGGATTATCGCGTAGAATGTCGGTTATTATTCGAATCACCTGCTTGTCTTGCTCGTACATTTCCTCACGGCAACGGCGGTAACGATGCTCCAAGCTTGGATCATCATCATAGAAGTATAACTCCAGATGCTTTGGATCTGAGCGACTGTTACCAAATGAGTGTATATTATGATAGATCTGACCATGTGCTCGAAACGTATAAATACCAGCTGTTCGCATGTCAGTTGTTTCTTTGTCAAGGTTGCAGTATAGAGTAGTGAATGAGAAGTGTCCGTTGAAAAATCTATATTATTCCGAAGATGTCTTGCATCTGATTCGTTGCTTGTCCAAAGTCTCCTGAGTTCCGGTGGTGTATCTGGATTGGCTAGTCTTATCCGTCCTTTTCTGCAGCATAACCCCTTAGTTTCATACTTGAATTTTGTTGCATGGCAGAAGCTGCAATTTGGTACCGTTTTGAGCACATGTGTGTTCTTTGGTATGTTGCTATAGACGAAGTCATACGGGTCAGGGTTATGAACTTCATCATCTTCTGTGATTTTGATTTCCATTTCTCTTTCCCATTCTGCATTTGATTTGTAACATGAAAATTTAGTAAAGGGTTAAAATAATGATGCAAATATATTTAAATTGTATTGAGCATACCTTGGCCAGAGAACATGTATTCATACTCGTTCGTGTCTTCTTCAAATATGACTTTATCATTACCGTGATCCTCGTTGTAAACTAATTCGGTTGGTGCATCTACCACTTTGATGGTTGCGTCTTGCTCACATATGACATCATCATTACCTGTGTAGTACTCTTTTAAGTGTTAACACACATACATATATGTATACATATAATTTTTGTATTGCATAATAGTATATATGAAATTGATATTCTTATCGTGATCATCATTGTAGAATGACTGTATTCGTGCATTTACTTCTTTGATTGTTGGCAACATTGAAGAGGGGATGTCTGGCCACAAAGCTACCTTACTGTGATTGTTATTGTTGAATGTTTGTGTTTGGGCATCCACTTCTTTGATGCTTGGAAACATTGACGAGGGTATGTCTGTCCACAAAAGATGGTTAGTTGTACAAACATATGTATATCTATTTTGAGTGCGAGTACATTGTATTAAATTTAGAGCATTACCGTAAATCATGACTTTTGGTTGCTGTAGAGGTTCTGTGTCATCATTGCCTGTTTCCGTTATGGATGCGTCTTCTTCTGATGATACAGAAACCGTTTTCATCCGTCTTGTCATGAATTCTTTGTTACGACAGTGTAGCAATGTTTGTCTTTCTCCTGGCGTCACATGCTTTTTGTGTTTGACAGGAAAGGTAGAAGTACTAACTTCCTGTTCGGTTGCGATATATGCAGGGTTCTCCATCGCAATTGAATCTTTGAAGCTTCTCAATTCACGGTTAACTTTAATTTTTTCTACCCTAGCTTTCTTTTGTTCTGGTTGCATAGCTGCATATTCCTGTCTTCTTTTTGTCTTTACATCTGGCTTTTTTGTTGACTCTTTAGTTGTTTTCCTTTGTTCATAGGCTTCACGGCATTTTTTCCGTTTTCCTTGCTTTTGTTCATCGGTGAGTCTTGCATACCGCTCTCTATCTCTTTTCTTTCTTTCTTGCTTTTCTTCATCGGTCATTCTTGCATATCGCTCTCTATCTCTTTTTCTTCTTTCTTCTTTGGCATCCATTGACCCAAATGACTTCTGCATGAGAGTTTATATAATGTAAGAATTAAACCTGGATGGTATATGGAAGGATCACATTGTTAATATAGGATCATCAAGAAAAGAAAACTGCATAGAATATAAGCACGACTATTTGAGATGACTATTGTACTCAGGTAATAGAGAACATGGCATATATTATTCTCTCTGTTTACGCTAGATTGATCTTCCTGCATCCATAGCACTGAACTCCTGAACCTCAAGAAATCTGGAACTTTCATAATTTTCAGATGTTAAGAAGTTTCTCGACACTCTTAAAAATATATACACCCATCTGTATCCTCCTCTTGTCCATTTGGGAGGCATGTTTGGTGTTGTCAATGCTTTTGGTGCAGGTGCTGGAGATCTCACTGTGATTGGTTGGCAATCAATGAATTCACAGATAAAGCATGAGAAGGTCTGTCCCTTTGCCCGCACACCCGAACTATTTACATTTCTTTAACTCTAGAGTACTGTTTTTTATGGGCACAGGAGTCATCTTTGGTGTGAGGTCCTCTACTTACAAGTCCTGTTGTCGAGACACTTTCAACGTGAATGGTTTAGGAAATATTTCTTCTTGCCAAAGAAATTGAAAGTAGGTGGTTATTAAAGAATCAGAGTCTTAATGGTAATGATTCTTCTCAATGAAATTCCGTTGATTTCAATCAAAGCTTAGTGTGTAACTTAAGTCTCTGGCTGAGGGATCGTAACTTTGAAAAGGTTTGATCTGAATCTATCTTGAAAGAATAACTTGAGCTCTCGCTTGTTAAGATAATGCTTTTATATTCTACATTTATTAAAGAAAGTATTTTAGAAAAAGAGAACACACTTTATTCAACTCGCAGTTTACATAGGCTAAGATGTTCACTGAAAGCACAAAAGCTGGTGATGCCAAATACCCATACATGCAGTTTTTTTTTTGCATTCCTCTGGATAAACTTGCATATCTTACATTGTGTTGTTCTTGTATTTGATTCAAAGATGTAATAATTTCAAATCTATCAGTCCTAAAGAGTGCAAACTGTCCGTATACAGGCAAGGTAATGATGATGGAAGCTATGGTTGCGGGCACACAGGAAAGTTCATGTCTTTTTCAAAACGACAGAACTGTATTTAGCTTGGCATGAGATCGGACGTACCTCAGGTGGAGTCGTGTTGTACGGCGAGATTGTAAGACTACTACCTAGAAAGGCGATTTCTAGTGCAAAGCCGACGTACAAAGCTAGCCAAGCCAGCGGAAGCCGTGTGTTTGTATTTGTAGCAGCACGGCGTGTATAGCTAATTAGAATTCGGACTAAAGCCAGAGGAGGCCGTGTGTTTGTGTCGGACTCGGCGTGTGTAGCTAATTAGAATTTGGACTCTTGCTAAGTAAAGCCAGGGGAAGCCGTGTGTTTGTGTCGGACTCTTGTACATAGCTAATTAGGATTCTGATTGCTAGTATTTTTTTGTAACAAATGTGTGCACTTTTGTTAAGTACATTTCTTATTCGTATTTTTTAACAAACGTGTGCACTTTTGTGGTTTTGATACTGAGATTGATAAGACTGAGAATAGATATAGATGTGTAATATTTATTTTGGTTTATCTTTAAGAAACGAAACTTTGAGCACGCATCGCCTTTACTAAATAGGAATCTTTTATGAAATTGTCTGATGTACTGTGTTTGATACATGTTCGACAACTGTGGGTGTGCTGAGAGGAAGTTCTGTACAATCATGGTTTATTTTTTTTAAATAAAATTATGAGCATGAACATTTTAGCATGTACCAGTAGTTATTCCTGATCGAAGCTTAAACACCGGTAAAGCTCTGGCCACTACTTACAGTTCTTCTGATCTAAGTATGCACTGTCTTTTTTTTACTTGATAGGATTTCCTTTAAGGTCAGCCGGGGTTTGTCCAATTTGGGTTCAATTTTCTAAATCTAGAGTTATGGTACACGCATGAATTAAAGCACCACTTTGCCGGTGCGAGAGAGTCAATATTTGTAACAAAATATTACGTGGTTATCTCTAGTTGTAGCTAGATCAGCCAACACACAACAGCAATCGGCACATCAGATTTAGGGAGGCCAGATCTGGTGGCAGGTTCAACATCCAAGAATAAGAGTTCTCATCAAATCTTGGCATAGCAACAATGCCATGTATCGAAGAAAGTTGTATGCCACAGTATCTCTCTGAAAGGTAATTGCCAACGTTAAACTGATTTTCGGTTATGCCATGTAAGCATCAGAAGCAATATATTTTTTTAACTAAGATCTTGTACAGAAAGCAAAGCATTACTATTGTCTAAACCTATGTAGTTCCCTAAGCTGAACAAACTAAACTTTATGATTGAGCTGGTACTATTGGCTAAACCTATGTAGTTCCCTAAGCTGAACAAACTAAACTTTAGGATCAAGCTGGTGCGTTACAGCATCTAGGATTGTCGAGGCAATTTAGGAGCAGCAGTTGGACATATAGTTGATAGCTTCTTCATCCTGATACAATTGATGAAGTCCAGGACACCAGCAGGCATGCCATCTTCAGATTCATTGTCCTCGAATGTTAGAAGATGTCGCAAAATTTGTTTCCTGAGTTCGTATCCATCCTATACATTCAAAAAAAATTGTAAGCGACTAAAATTACTTTCACATGTTTAAAATAATAACAATGATTGCTTAGTTTCACATGCGTAAAACAAAAACGATTATTTAAATGCTTACGATATTCACCTTTAGAAATGGTAAATGCAGTTTTCCATCTTCCCATGTGGACATGTAGAGGGTAATAAGATAACCAGACAGTTCCCTGATATAATACATACATATATCGTTAGTTGATGTTGAGAACATATATTATACATATTCAGTAAACCAATTACTTAGTGTATAGTTTTTATATCTTGAAAAATGTTACCTGTTGTAAACGGGAATATCATCTACGATTTTATGCCGCCATAGGAGAATATTCTCATTCCATCTAGACCCAGGGCATGCCTTTGACATTGCTTTCGGTAAATATTCTGCAATCCATATAAGTCTGTGCAAATATTTTGCGTGTGGGTTGTATTGGTAGATAGGATCGATAAGAGTAGGATCCAAAATATGGACAGTATGTGTATCTTTGTCCAATATGAAGAGAATGAAATCACCATTGCAATGTACTGGAATATGAATCTGTAATATGCTAGATATTAGATGTAAAAAAATGTCGTGTTGAAAGTAACCGAGAAATGCTCTTACCGATTTGCATGTTGAAATATTATAGTTGAAACCGGGCCAACTACAAACAGAATATGCTAGTTGTTCCACATCTAACTCTTTTCGGAAGTTTGGATGTCGTCCAAAATCAGTAATCATCTAGTAGTATATATAACAATCGGTTAGAAAGGTTATTATAGAAATAGATTATATACAAGAAAAATATATGGTGAACATACCCAAAATTGCATGTCTAGATAATGTTTTGATATCAATCCCTTCTTCTTTTTGGCCGTTTGGATGTCGTCAAACATAAATTTGCGCACGACCATATTGAAACAATCAGGATCCATGGGAGAATCGTCCTTTAGAATTGTTTGTAGTTTTTTTGAGAGTCAACCTAATTGTATATGGGTTGGAGCTCTGTACCCATACTTTCCTAGTAATCATTATGATTAAGAAAATAATAAGATAATAATAGGATAATATGTGTTGGTAATTGCACTACTAACTTGAAATTACTTACTCTAAAATCTCAGTGGAATCGATTGATTGGATGTAGCTGCAAATTCCACCTACCAACTCCTGTGGGCTTATGTTAGAAAGAACAGATAATAATGATTAATATTTATTTTCGACGGTTGACGGGATCAATTTTTTTGATTTTTTTTATTATCTAGACTTTTGAACATTTCCACATCATTACGATCTCCCTTAGTGTCGTCATCACTTTGTTCGACTGTTGTAGTCATTGCAGCAGTATTTGTTTTCCAACATAATAGTATGCTGGCTAACTTATACCTAAAAGAAGTAATAATATCCTGTGCAGCAACAACAATTATTAGTATATATAAAAAATTAAAATATCATTGAAATTTTTGTATGAAACAAAATAGATATATACCTGTGTAATTGGATAGGATAGTGCATATCCAGTCCAATATTCCATGAATTTAAGCATAAATAGACCACAAGATGAACTGTATAATTAAAACAAAATTGATTACTCTAAATGGATCACAATATTACTTATATTGTTACAGAACATATGTGTCACTTTATACCTATCTTTTTGAATTGGCTGCTGTAGTTGTTCTACTATCTTCCATTTACTAACATCAAAGTCTTTCCAATTAGGACTAATTAAATTTTGACTTTTCAGAATGTCCAAATGATATTGTAGCCCGTGTAGCTGAAAAATAATTAGTGATAAAAAATAATACACATAAGTGAAGGATCAATTTATGACATTTGACATAAAGAATTAGAAATGATGTAGTAACTAACCGTAGCAGTGAGATCATCTCGGTTAAACTCGCAACACAGTGAGTCCAGTACTTGAATCTCACACTTTTTTGCATTCACAACAGCCAAATACCAATGTGTATTGTTCATATTTATTGGAAGTTTAATCTATAATCAAGATAGTTAGTATAAAATAACTAATAAAAATGTATGAAACGCAGAGCGTGAAAATTATGGATATGAATTTTACCATGTCATGCTTCACATAGTTTTTGACAATCTCTGTCATAAAGGTACCATCTTCATGTATTCCAAGCTTGCCATCCCGTTTTAACAATGCGGTAACAAAGGGATTCTCAAAATATACTTTACTATCGTTCTGGACCTGTACTTGGTCCTTTATACAACATATATATGCGCTGATTACCTATAAATATTTTGAAAAACATTACTAATGGATATCAATAATCAGGGACTTTTTCCTTGTAAGTAAGGATACTTACATCATCATTTAGCCACTCTTTTTCATTTAGCAGGCACATCAGTTGATGTTGTTTCACAGATATTTCATCTATCTTCACCAACAATTGTTTTTCAAAAGATGTTTCTATTGCTATATGAGCACATACATCACGGTCGGTCAATGTATAATCTGCAGAAAGTTCAATCTGTGTGTAAATATGGATTAACGGTGCACATAGACTAATAATAATATATTCAATAACAACAAAATAATACCTTGTGGGAGATAGTCATATGTTTCATGTTCCTCTTTTTGCTTGTCATCATCTAATGAAATATTTCCTTGATTCGAGGGCAATTCAGAATTCTCTGTTTGATTATCATCATGTAATGAAATATTTGCTTCATTCAAGGGCAATTCAGCATTCTCTGCTTGCTTATCATCATCTAGTGAAATATTTCCTTCATTCAGGGGCAATTCAGCATTTGGAGATAATGTTGAGCTAGTTGGTGACGGAGGTGCTGGCAATGGATCACTATTTGTCTGATTATCTGACTCAGGAACCATCGATACAAAACTTTCTGAGAGTGAAGGTAATGTTGAGATGATTGGTGACGTAGGTGATTGCTCCAAAACACTGGATTCCATACATTTCATTTTTTTTGAAGGTCAGTTATCAAAATCCTCAACAATGGTCAATTCAGTGTTGTTATCCACTTTCTGCGATGGCAAGAAAAAGAATAGTTAAACGTTCCAGTCATATTGTTCAAACAATATTCGGGATTATTACAAAGTTGAATCAAGAAGGAATAAAAAAAATACTTGATCAAGACTATTGCAATTCCTGTACCAATTTCTTCTTACTGGTATAATATGAAAACTTACTATATATATTTTCACAGAAAAGTTGCTCTATTACAGGTACTGCTACAGTAGAAGGATTTAGATTCTCTACTGTTATTGTCTAAAATCAAGAAGGAATAATAAAACTAATATTTCATCAAGGTTGTTGCAACTCCTCTAGCAAATTTCCATCAAGTTCTAGTCACTGTTATAACATGCAATCACAGCCAACCACTAATGCACACCTTCAGCCAAATAACTACAAAGACATAGAGTGGAACCATATAGTACCTGTGACCGCAATGGCGATTTTCTTTTGCTGTAACTGTTCTTTTTTTTGCTGGGACCAGTCAAATTTTGTGCTGTGACCCGGCGACGTCGAGCCATTGTTTCCCTGGAAACATACATTAGTTTTGTTAGAAGAAAATATAAATAAAGCATTAACTAACAGCAGGCTATTGGATCTTGACACGAAAATAGTCAATTAAATAAGTACAAATTCAGAGGAACTACTTCCATAAAAAACTGTATTTAAATAGAAGCCTTCTCATGCTCATGCTAAGAAAGCCTTGCTTCTGTTACTTTTATGTATTGGTTTACTTTTTACTTATATCACTACTATTTACTGCTAAGAAAGGCTGAAGGGACCATATAGCACTAATCTCAAGTTCTCAACCACTAATGCAGACATTCAGCCAATTAAGTACAGAGATGTAGAGTCAAACCATATAGCACTGGTCTTACAAAAATAAACAAAAACAGAGACCTTTTCAATTCTAGATCAGTAGGTTTTTCAAACTGAGAAGGCCTTTCCATTAATCAAAAACCATAGATAAATCATTGTCCATGCACCTTTGGCTAATGATATATGCATACATAAACCATTGTTCTCTGGTGTGTCTATAAATACATATTCATAGATAAATCATTGTTCTCTTGTGTGTATATATTTCATCTCCAGATAGCCTAATTTTGGCTAATCTATCAGGCCTAAAAAGTGCAGACTATTCGTACAGATTATATAGTTCTTAGCTGATACATGCTCTAGACTTGTCAGACCATTATTCATCCTTATTGGTGCTACCAAAGGTGAGATCTCTAGAACATGCTTAAGTTTCTTTCTGGTTTCCATTATTTAGAAACCATCAGGAGTTCCTTACAGCAGGAACACAAACTAACATACAGAATTGACTTCTTGAGGCATGTAACCATCGTAGTTCATGATAGATGTATAAACTGATGAGACAATAGTTTGTACCTCAGGCCAGGCAAAATTCCGGCAGGCGGTGGAGCACGTGCAGTGCAGACGGATCTCCGGCGAAATCAACGGTGTACAAGAACGGCAATGCAGACGGATCTCCGGCGAAATCAATGGTGTACAAGAACGGCGATGTAGGAAACTTGCAGCACGGCGATGTGTTGGGCAAGAAACTTGCGATGCGATCTAATCATGGTCGAGGGGTTCCTTCTTATAGCATCAGTTTCCGTGCACCGGACGGCCCCGTGCTCTTGAGCATCTCCTCCTCGGACACGACTCCAAGACGCACGCAACATGGACTCCTCTCCGAGTCCGAGTTCGAGATGTGTGGGGAGGTCGGAGATGTAGGGAGGGGCGGCGTTGGGGCGTGATGAAGTTGGTCTGCATCCCCACGACGGAGGTGGCCACGGTGGCCGGAGATGGCTGCGGCGGCGGCGGCGGGCACGCAGAGAAGAAGAAAGAGGAGATTGAGGCGGCTGCGTTTTGTTTTTTTAAGGCCCAACTGTGGGCAGGTCACGGGAGGTTTTTTTTAAGGCCCAACTATGGACAGGTCACGGGAGGCACAAAACATACTAAACGTGGGCTGGCCTAATAAGTTTTCCAGGAGGCCAATAACGAGCACAACGCATCCGAATAATCTTTCCAACGTAAAATTTAGTACCACCTCGGTCAGAACATCAACAATAATAATATGGGTGAACGGATTAAAAATTTGGTGAAACGTACCTTGCTTTATTAGTAATAAAGGTATAGATATAGATATATATATATTATATATTATATATTTATTTTATATTTATATTTATCTCTAATCTTATAAAAAACAGAGTTGGTGATGATGGTCTGCCTGCCATCCTGCAATATAGGCCGTCCGATTTATATCTGACGGATAGGAAGGAAACTATGGCAATTTTGCAAAAAGATACCCACACCCCTCTTCACATTTGCAAATAAGGCCTTCACTCGTTCATCCTTTTCTCCCACAAGATAAACTACTCATACAAATGCATCTTGATGTTCCGTGCAACGCATGGGCATCTTGCTAGTTCTAAAAAACTTTCCATCATTTGCCACACTAATGGTTGCAGATGAAGAACCTACCCAAGCACAACGCAATACAGGAGCGACGCACAATTACAAGGTGATATTCTGTTGGACAATGCAAGCTATAACTAATTACTTTTACCGGAACAATAGCAATCATGAAATTTGAAGGGTAGGTATGAACAAAATTGGAACTGCACATGTACTGCTAAGAGATTCTACACATTACCAATCGAGGAGTAGTACGATGGTCGTGGCGGCGTCTGTGCATCCTGGTCGGCAACGGGAGTCAGTTCATTGTCAACGACGGTGGTCCTTCTGCACTTGGCGTCGGCTTCCGGGAAGCAGATCCGAGACCGTGGAAGACGGTGCCGGGGAAGAGGCTCCGTGTACGACGACGACGGTGGACCGGCTCCAGTGTGGCGTATGACGTCGTCGATGAGGCAGATGCGCTGCGGTGGACGAGTGTGCCGATGTAGAAGGGGAGGAGCACGAAGGTTGCGGTACCGTGGAGAAGTCTATTTTGCGGTGGTGATAGAAAATGGGGAGTATTCAGGTGTACTACTCTGGGTGCCGGGTGGGGTTGGCTGGGTAGGGTGAACCTGAAGTTACCAAAACAGCCCCCTACCCACCAGCATCCGTAGGCCTGTTCCGAAGGGTATGATGGTAACTTCGCACTGCTCGAATCAGGGCCGTGGGAGATTTTCCCGCCGACCTCAAAATTTTGTAACACTGAACTCCCCGTCTGGCGTGTTGGTTGATTGGGCTAAGCAACTAGCGAGTAGTACTAGTAACTACTAGTACTCCCTCCGTTTTTATTAACTCTGCATATTAGGTTGGACCGAAGTCAAACTTCCTAAAGTTTGACCAAGTTTATAGAAAAATATAAACATTTACCATAACAAATATGTATGATGTGAAAGTACATTCAATAATGAATCTAATGATATTTATTTGTTATTGTATATGTTAATATTTTTTGTTATAAACTTTGTGAGAGTTTACAAAACTTGACTTTGACGAATGCTAATACGCGGAAAAATTGAGGGAGTACACATTTGTTTTCATAGTTTGTAGTGGAATTAATCATTTGTTGTAATCGTGAAATAAATATATTAAGCTACTGACTTCGAATGTAATGATTTATACAATTCAATAGCTAGAATCATTGTTGAATTCCAAGATGTATACCAGGTCTATAGTACTTCACAATATGCTCAAACTCACATAATCCCAATCAAATGAAAATCTAAATGCATTTCATAGTTATTACTTTGTATAGGATGCAACAAAACCAACCATAACTCTACATGATCCATTATAAAGCAACATTTTGAACACATCCCAATGTGTGAATGAAACATGTAGAGAGAGCTTGTGAAGATGGAGCAAATAGGGCGGGAAAGATTGTATGTATGTGGGTGAGAGAGTAGGAGACAAACCTCACGAGAGAGAGAGAGAGAGAGGAAGAAGTTAGGTCTGTGAGAAAGATGGAGACATGTAATATATGTGAGATGCGTGTGCATCCGGATTTTGTACATGTGGAAGGAGAAGAGACAACGGGTTTGATGAGAGAGCTGGAAAAACGTGGACGAGAGGGGAAGGATCTCGTGGGTTGAGGGATTGATAATTTTGTGCGGGAGAGAGAGGGGGGGAGGAGTCAGTCAGCCGTCGTCACATCATCCTGCTTCCAAATGGCCCCGCATTCTCTAGTGCAGTGTGGTCGCCGTCTTCGATCTCCTCGATGCCCTATTTGAAGATTGAGGTGGTGTGCATGCTGGGGTGCAGAGAAGCACAAGCGAGAGTGGTCGCCATATAACCTTGGATGGGGATGAATTGTGTGCTCGGGGGAGGGGGGAGTTTGTGTGCAGTGTGTGTGTGTGTGTGTGTGGGTGTGGTGTGGTGTGTGTGTGTGGTGTGTGCAGATATGAGAGAAAGAAATCAAAACCTATGGAGAGAATGTGTGTGTATGTGACGGAAAGCTACATGCTAAATAGGGTTTTCACGAAGAGATTATGCGTGCGAGATAGAGAGCGATGTGCGGGCCTTGAGACGGGCAGGGGCCGGGTGAGGGTGTCAAAATGTGTGCGTTGATGCATGTGTTACATGCGATCGTGCGAGCGACGGACGAATCGAGAGAGATGGTTGTTGTGTTACGGATGCTCCTCTCTCTCTCTCTCTCTCGCACACACACAAGTACAAATAGAAGACCATTCTCTCATGTATACACAACATATCGGCATCTCTCTATGTCTCACTCATGCATGATCATTTGCACATTCACACCTCTCGATGTCTCTATCACACGCACACCGTCTCCACATTGCCCTTCCGCCACAACACACAAATGGACACATACACACATTCTCTCTCAGTCACACACACAGAATCAGTATTAAAAAAATGTCTAGGGCACACCTAAAACGTTCAAATCCAAATAAGCACGAACTGAAGCTAAATTCAAATATATGAAAATATTGTAGCATGAAGAACTTTTCCAGGAAAAAAAGTAGAGTAATATTTGGGGATTGTTTTCACACACACAAAAAGGTTTGGTGGACGTCCTTCGAGCGCGACACGGTAACGCACCGTTTGATCGACCGCGTGGCCGCGGTGCACGCGCTTGCACAGGATTCCGTATCGAACCTGTGCTAACTAATGTGGTAGTATAAGTGCTGCCTCAGTCTAATGTTTACGTGTACTAGTACGGTGTTCTTTTAAGTTTGACCAACCCTATATAAAACTAAACTAAGGTCCCATACGCGCACTCATCAATATGCCGCCGCCGTTGCGCATGCCGGCGCCCGCCTGCTCCGGCCGACCATTTCTCGCCCATCACCGCCGTGTCCCCGCCATCCCTGTGCCATGAAGCCGAAGGCTCGCCCGCTCACGTCGTTTGCAGTCCCTCCGCGCGATGCTGCCGCGCTGCCAAGCACGCGAGCAAGTGGAGCCGCATCTATACCCGCAGCATATGAAGAGGAGGACGAGCGCGTGCTCTAGCACGCCGGAGAGGAGGAGCTAGCGTGTCATTGTCGTCTCCGCCCGCACGGAGGAGGCGCGCATGGTGGCTGTCGCGGCGGAAGCCGGTCGCGCCGCGCCGAGCCCGCAAACCGGGCGCGGACATGGAATCTACCTTCGAGACCTTGAATGCCACGTGGATCCTGCAATCTGAAGGAACAATTTGGGTCAGTCGACTCTTGTGAGCCGTTGGATGCAACATGGACGGCCAGAAGGGCTTCTTCAACCTCCGAAAATGATGCATTGTTCATCTTCTCTCTCAGGCATCGAGCCGCCAGCCCGCCACAGGCCTAACCGCCTGTCGCCGCCGCCCCGCCCTCCCCTGAACCGCCTGCCACTACCATATGTTTAACCCTGGGCATGATCCATTTTTTCTGGCGAACTGCATTCCACACCCAACACTCATAAGATAGATCATGGGCACCCTGCCACCCTAATATAGATACTGGGGTAGCTTCTCTGCCGTCTTCTTCCTTCTCTCCGTCGAACTTCTTTCATAAATCGACTGACCCAAATTATACTACTAGTACGTATTAAGTATAGTACGAACGCGAAGATACGAGTAGTAGTACCAACTACAAGAAGAACAGTAGTAAGACATACTAGTACTATTGTACGTACTAAAGAGTTCAAATAACGAGAAAGAACATAACATAGTTCTGCTGGGGGCTCAGCACAATACACCCCTAAAATAAAACTAAGAAACTAGTCCGCTTGACACTGCAGTAGAACCAGCATGAGCAACGGCACTGCCACCTTACTTGGAGTCCGAGTCCACGTCCTCGACTTCGTCCTCGTCCCTCTTCCTCTTCCTCTTCGCCAACACTTCTTTGCTTGAACCGGACACTGGGCTCTGCTTCTTCATCCAACCCTTGTAGATATTTAAACAAAGGTAGGCATCCATTGCTGCGTACACGATGTGATCTTCATCTATTGTCTTTGACTCCCATGCATGATGAAACTCCGGGTGAGGTTTCTTCAGTTGAGCGTACGAAGGATCAATCATGGCTGCTGCCAGGGTCAGCATTGAAGGCTGAGAGGAGGACACCAAGCTTTCCTTCTGGAGTTCGAAGGGCTGGCCTACAATGAGGCCTATCCGATCCAGGACTCTCCTGTCGTTCGTAAAGTCTATAGTAACAAATTTCACTCTTTTGTCCTTGAGGAAGAACTCAAAATCCTGGCACCTAACGTCGGCATGAAATATGTGGTAGACCAAGCACACGTTATGTATGCAAACCTGGATCATGGCGGGCTTCTTCATCTCTGCCACCTTTAGAAGCTTCTCCTTTTCCAGGACTATGGTGTACTCAACATCTAGCCTAGCGACCCACTCATCCTTTGAAATTTTGAACATGTGTAGGAAGCGACCAAGGCATGCTTCCACCGTCGCAGATCTACGGGTGTAGATGACGATGAACTCATCGCCGGTGATGGTTCTAACCTTGTACTCACCGCCGATCATGGAGATTTGGGAGGCCATGGATTTTGGAGGTGGGTTAGGAGAAGTGGAACTGGTGTAATGTGAAAGGACGGGACGACTGGGAGCGAACTATTGTAAGGTAGAAGACGGGGATGAGTAGGGCGTGCGAACGGCGTGGGGTGGTGGCTTGCCCGGTGGATAAATGGCTGCATGCCCCCAAAGAGTTCTCGAGTACTATGCGGGACCCACTAGATGTCATGTCTACTAGACCCACATCGTAGGCCTGACGGTATAGCTTTTGCGTGTTCGCACGCCATGCCGGCGCGTGCATGTAACTTCACTTAATTCCGTCAACCGTCGCGCCTCCCACGACCTTCGCCTCCCTCACGCGGTCGCGCCCTTTGAGACTTCGGACGGCTACAAATGAGCAATTTTTTTTGCCTACTCCGCATGCATGATACTCCCTCTGGTCCTTTTTACTCCGCGTAAGATTTGTGTCAAGTCAAAGTTTGCAAAGTTTGACCAAATTTATACTAAAAATATCAATATCTACAATACCAAATATATATTTTATGAAACTACATTTCATAATGAGTATAAAAATATTGATTTGACATTATGAATGTTGATACATTTTTCTATAAGTTTGGTCAAAGTAGAGGTACATTGACTTCAGACAAAACTTATATGCACAATGCAGACTAGTTCCTCCGTCCAGGTGTGTGCCATGTCCTATCTAGTCATCACAACAAGGTTAGCTATTAGAGTACTACTACCTCCCTTCCTGTTTAAAGGGCTCGATTCAAAAATTTCACCTACTCTTACCAAGATAGAGGAGGTGGAATAGTTTTTGTAGTTTGCAAAAGTACTCAATTAATGCTCTCGTTCTTCACAAAAAAATGTGTTTACCAATGCATTATCGCATGGCATGCGTGCATGAACACTAGTAAATGACAAAGATTTTTACATGCACTAGTCAATATTCTCTTTAGGCTACTCATAGTGGAAAGTATCATATACTAGTATCATGTGCATGATACTAGTGTATGATACGGGACTACCTTTATAGTGCCATGCATGACACAAAGTAGCATAGTATTTAACATGATACGGTATCTACCTATGTTACTCTAACCCCCGTCTCTTCTTTAATTCTTTGCCACATCAGCATGTTTGCTATTCCCATGTGCATGATACCAGCTAAGATACCACCACTATGGCCAGCCTTAATCATCGCATGCAATAATTTAGTGCGCCTTGAAATCTGAACATGTGTGTGGCATGTATGTTTTTAATGACTTGAGACTATACCTAGCCCGGCATGCAATGGTCAGTTCATTGCATGTAAGATGACTTATTATGCACCGTTCCGCATTCCTGCAGGAAGCCCGTTTGTCTCCAAATCTTTTCCTCTCCATGTGTGAAAACAATCTGCCTGCTTGACTCTCCTTCTCCCTCCGGCAGTCCCACCACTCCACCCGGTGTGAAAAAAATCTGCATGCATGACTCTCCTCCCCCCGCGCTTGTCCAATCCGTTGTGACCAGCAATATTTCCACCCCTTCCCTCCCCCGTAATTTACTCCAACAAATATGCCCTCCTAGCTGTTACATTAATCACGCAACGTATCTTACGTAGGTGTGCCATTGCTCGCTATAAATACTGTGCCTCCCACGACATTCGGAAGAACGCTCACGCTCATCGCTATCTCCTCCCCCTCCCTCTCACGTCGACCACCATGGCATTGCCCCTCCGAAGCCCTAGGCGCCCCTCGCTGCCCCGCGCGGAGGGTCACGCGTCGCCGTTCCGTTCCTCGCCGCCACTAGTCGAGGAGGACGCGTCGGCGTTCCGCTCCTCGCCGCGACACATTGAGGTGGACGCGTCGGTGTTCCGCTCCTCGCCGTGACGAGTTGAGGTGGATGCGTCGGCGTTCCCAGTCTCACCAGCACGTGCGTCGGAGGACGCGTCGGCTCCCCGCTATGAGGAGAATGTCGTGCCGCCCGCCGAGCCCCCCAGCCTTGAGGAGCTTTGGAAAGAAATGGAGGTCGCCTTGTGGGAGGCTTTGCCTCCGGCAGAGCGCGCCAAAATAGAGGCGGAGAAGAAGGCCGAGGAAGAGAAGCGTGCCGCGAGGCATGCTGCCTGGCAGGCCTATGTCGCGTCCGAGAGAGTCAGGCAATTGGCTCTTTGGCAGAAGGCTCGTGCGAGGGCCGTGAGGGTGGCGGAGGACGCCCGTGCCAAAGCCCTGAGTGCAGTCGGGCCCAAGCGCCTCATCTACGCTTGGCGGTACGTGGACCGGGTGCACGCTTCCAGCGAGGAGAAGTAGCTGTTGGCGCTGGATCACCAGACCGGTGAGATCACGCTCGCCCGCCGGCAAGCCGCCAATCAGCACCTCGCGAGTTGTGAGGCTGAGGAAGAGGAGTTGTGCCGCCGCGCTGGGAAACGGCCGCGCACCAGGGTACTCGTGGAGCGCCGCAAGCGCTCCTGCGAGCGTCGTGGCTTTTATTAGGAATAATTTAGTTTTGTAAGGCGATCTCATTAGTTTTGGGACGGAAATGATAAATCCCGAACGTTCGGGAATTATTAGCGTCCTTAATTAAGTATGTAAAAGGAAAAGTTTGGAAACCTTGTGTATCCGTACGCATTTTGTAAGTACGTGCATATAGCACATACTTAACTATATATCGCACTACACGTCTCTCTCTATATATGCTTGCAGACTGTGCTACTACTATTACTTATGTACGTGCAAATGCATGTTTTAAAATTACGATGCGGTTTTTGTAAAAGTAGAAAAACAGCACTAGTCAAGCTTGTGAAACGATTCAATGCAAAAGAAATGCAAAAATGCTCATTTGATTGTTTACTTTTAGCTTCCTTCTCTGTGGTTATTTCTCTATCGTACTTTGTATGGAGTATCTCACTGGTCGGGAAGGCATGCAAATTCCCAAACCGCTTCGTAGACCCTGTATCGAATTTTTTGCCTAACAAGTTGTGCCGTGCAATTAGAATTCCAACTTGAGTACTACTACTAGGAGTACCAGGCTTCTAGATTAGTAATCCCATAACTAATACCTCCGTCCTGGTTTATTGGTCCCCATTGTAATATGTGTCAAATTTTGATCATAAATTAACTAATGAAATGTTTATGCATGTCACCAAAAATTATATCATTGGAAACTATGTTCAAATACGAATCCAATAATATAACTTTTGTTGACATGCACTAACATTTTATCAGTGAAATCTTTGGTCAAAATTTAGCACAAATTACAATGGTGACTAATAAACCAGGACAGAGGTAGTAGTTTAGAAGCCCAAATGAATGAGTGAGGCGCGTTATGGGAAAAGCTGGGGAAGAGACGGCTTATTTTTTAAGCCGCCAAAAGAACTGGCCCTAGGAGTAGTAGCTAGGGATCGAGTGTGCGAGATGAACCGGACAAAGTAAATGCAGAGAGATGAAATGCAAAAAAGACAAAGGGATGTGATGGTTGCTTGTCCGTTTTTTTACCAGGCCACATATTACTGGGAGTGGTGTGGTTTTGTGATATGACGGCTTTACTGCCGCGCCACGAGCGGGGTGAGACTCCCATGCAGCGCCACCCTCTACACTAGTACTACCTCCGTCGTGGTTTATTAGTCCCCCATGTAATTTCACTGAAGATTTAACTGACAAAATGTTAGTGCATGTCAACAAAAACTATATCGTTGCATTCGTATTTGAACATAGTTTTCAATGATATAATTTTTGGTGACATGCATGAGCATTTATTGTACTATATATAATGTTAGTTAAATTTATGGTTGTACTATATATAGTAAGGTGCCCGTGCGTTGCACGGAACAGTGAAATGCATTGATCGGGGAGTTGTTTATTTTGACAAAGTATGTGGGGGTCATCTCATGTGTAATGAGTATCGATAGGTTTCTAAGGATATTATTTCTTCTCTAGAGCTCACAAGCATCTGGGTGAATAGTAAATGTAGGCTAAATAGATAAAAAAGGTATCTTTTGCAAACAAAAGCGTTAAAGTGTTCAACCTGCATCCAAAACTTTTGAAGAAATAACACTTATTGTGCTTTGCAAGAAATGATCTTTAAGAATTATTTTTTGAGTATCGATTTTGTTTATCAGGATGACTTGGAAGGGGGCAGAGGAGATGTAAGAAATGGTTCATCTTAAGTCTTTCACCGTTACTGTAGTAAAAATTCACAATTAATCTCATAAATGGCAAGCAAGAACTCTAATGGAGCAAAAACATACATGGAAGATTCTAGACTAAACCATAAATGGATACACTTTTATTCAAGCGCGATACTCTAATAGAGCAAGATCATGCATGGAAGGTTCTATACTAGTAAATAAATAAGAAGTCTCCACATGCTTAGACAGCGGCTTACATTGAGCGAAGACTAATGATGAACAGTTGACTTGGTAATGCATATGACCAGGTGAACCTCCTTGGAGTCCCCGTGCATCATCTTGGGGTGAAAATCATACCAGGCGTCTTCCATGTCCACATTTCCGGGAACGGAGCAGCTCGGCACAGTCCCATTCAGCGTGATGGAGGCGGCATGGGCGCCCTCGTACTTCGGAGGGGCAGTAACAGTGAGCACACACCGGTACAGCGGCCTCGTGCCAGCGTCAGCGGCGTTGCCCCTGACGCACACTATAGAGAGGGGGCAGCGGCCTGCGCCGGCCTTGCCGGTGCCCAAGGCTAAGAGGAAGACGCTGCCGTCCTCCTCCGTGACTAGCAGGCAGCGATGATCCTCCAGCGACTCCGGCACGACGAACGGGTAGCACGTCTTGTACTTGATGTTCACCGCCGCGGGCCAGTAGTGATTGACGGACGGTGCCGTGAGGTGATGCACGAGGCTCGCCGGCGAGCCCTCAAACAGCGGCGTGCACTCATAGCAGTAGCAGGGTGCGTGCGCGCATCTGGAACTATGCTCCACCAGCGAGTGCTGGTCGACGTACCTCTCGCAGCCGAAACTCTTGTAGACGCAGGGCACCTTGCAGGCATCGACCAGGCCGTCCATGAAACGGGAGTGTCTGTAGGGGACGTTGCGCCTGCCGAATGGAGCACATGAGTAGCACACAAAGCAGTAGATGGTGTCCTTACTAGTACTCCCTCTGTTTCTCTACTCTCTACTCTCTACTTTCTCTACTTCTCTACTTTCTCTTGTAAAAAAAACCGAGTTGGTGATGATGGTGTGCCTGCCATCTTGCAATATAGACCGTCTGATCTATATCTGACGGATAGAAAGCAAACTATGGAAATTTTGCAAAAAGATACCCGCATCTCTCTCCACGTTTGCAGATAAGGCCTTCCCTCGTTCATCCTTATCTCCCACAACCTCATTGTTGAGCAATTAAAAAAGGAAGTCTCTAGAACAATCTGGCATGGTGGCCGCTGCCGGCGCCGTCCATCCCCATGCCTCCGCCCAGTCCGACCACCAGTCACCACCACGCCCCACTCCTCCTCACCTTATCTCTCATCTTTCTCGAGATATCATTTTTTTGATGAAATTCTCGAGATACCATTTTTCCGATGAAATTCTCGAGATATCATTAGTTTTTACACATGGGATTACTCCTGCATGGGTCAATCACAACAGGTGTTTTGTAAAAAAATGCATCTTGATGTTCTGTGCAATGCACTGGCATCTTGCTAGTTTGCATATAATTCCAAACACCACGTAGACACATTCTTTGACCATTTTACAACTATGTTAGTATCATTGTTAGTGGTCAGCCGGTGCAAGTTATAGCCCCGGGTGTTTTAACCTTTTTTTTAGTAATGATATCTGGCGATTGTTCTCCACGAGCTCAATCCTGGCGAATCCCACATAACCGTCAGATTTCCATCCAACGGTGGCCTGTTTTTAAGCCATAGTATTTGACAAAACCGCCACCCTTACACACGTATTGTAACTGCGTCGCGGGCGTTTGCAACTGCCATGTCTCCCAGCGAACATTTGGTGGGGATTGGAGTTAGCACCGATGGCGGTTCGTAGTCGTTCCATGCTCAGGCATTCAAGTTTGTAACTATTTTACAATATACTACTCCTCCGGTGCTAGTAGTAGATCAGACTCCTACTCCACTATATGCAAACTAGGGCATAGTAGTAGGTACTGTAGTTTATTGTACTAGTACTGTGATCACTCAAGCAAGTTGACTGGCATCGATATGACCCTACACTGCTGGGATGTGTCTCGTAAGTCAAGCGGCGTGCTGCTGCTACATTGTCATCATCACCTGTCCACTTCCCGCAGCACATATTCACTTCTCCATCCTCGTCCGCACATAATCGTCCAATCTTCCATCCCCGCTAGGCGCCTCCCCCCTCTTCTGAAACCCAAGCACTAACAATGGTAGAACCGAGCAGTGTCCGCTGAAAGAGTGGCTGGAATTCGCTCCTCACAGAGGTAATCAAGCTCATTGTTTCGCGTGTGGACAATCTCAGTACTATGCTGCTCGCCGCGTGCTCGTCAGGGCTGTACCGTTTACTCAAAGCCCTCAGGCTGAAGCTTTTTAAGCCAGCTCCCTGCTTGCTGATAGGCAGTTTAAGCCAGCCCCGTCACCCTCAACTACATTAATGGTATGTACTGGGTCGGCATGAACACGTCTTGGATGGTGCTCGTCGACGGTCATGGCAGCTGGATGCTCGTGGAAGTCTACACCCGATGATTGATCCCCCTTCCTTCGATTAACACTGCACTGCTTTGGCACCGTGGCCCAGAATACTCGAAATCTTACAGTAGCCAACATGATACCAAGTTTGATTTGCTCAAGGTTGTAATCTACCAAGAGCCCACAAGATCTGCGAATTATAAAGACTACATGCTAATTGCGTTCTTCAACCGCGGTCTCGCCTATCTGACAGATCACTACGGTAAGTGGATAAATCTGCACGTCCATCGCAGGATCATACATCCTCCATGGTTCTCTCATGCCATTGAACACAAGAGCTTCATTTACGCTGTGGACTCCTTCTATGGCTGGACGTATTGCTGGCCTACTCCAGTCATCGCTACAAACGGCTGTTACAACAGTATGTTACTTTCCTATGATATCATGATGGCTTGCTTATATTACTGTCAACATTTACTGAAAAAATATTCATGCTCATAACATGCTGTTCTTAAGATTGACTACAGTACGAGCCCTTTTTTATTTGACTCCAACTTGATATGATGTTGTAGGCCGCCTGGTGTCCCTACCCTTCCTAATCCCAGAACCTTTCAAAGAAAAGCGGCATGGCAGTTGCAGGTGGTTCCTGGCTCGATCAGACAACGGCGAACGATTGATGATCGTTCGCACGTACCGGACGTGTTGTTTCGCGGAATACAATCACAGTCACTACAAGGTCTTTGAGCAGGATCCCAGCTTCTCTGGGCCTTCAGGAATTTTTGACTGGAGGCTGGTAAGTAGCCTTGGTACACGCTCTCTATTTCTCGGACTGAATTATTCGATTAACCAGGAGATAACCGACGGCAAGAATCATGATGGCAGCGCGGTTTCGTTCATCAGGCAAAACTGTGTGTACACAGCGTACCATGCGTCTCTCCATGCACCATACCCTGATATGTGCCACCACGCTCTACAACCCAAAGTAGGAGAGAGGGTCGCAAGTATCAGACTTCGACCTGCTGGCTGGAGTTTCCCCCGTCAGGCACCCATCTGGTTCAAGCTGTCAGCCAATCTCCTCAGCTTAATAAATAGTAACGTCTAACTGAGCCAGTTAGTTAGATGCGTACACTTGGTGTAGTAGGATCTTTATTTAGTTTGATGCATACACTTGTTCTTTTTTGGTAGCCATTTTGTAATGATGGCTGATGTTTGGTTTGGAAGAGAGAGTTGCGTCTTTACTCTTCTGGCCTGCTTACTGCTTCTGTTGCGCCCCCAGTCCTGGTTGCTGCTGCTGTTTTCAATGTACAATCAGTAGTATATTTCGTCTGTTGGTTGAATAAATATGTTGTTAGAACGACAAACACAATGTTTTGGAAGTCGTTGCACGGTCCGATCCTTTAGTGCCCCATATGTAGTGCATACTATTTTTGGTACGGAACACATTTTCCACTTGTCGATAACATGCAGCCCAGTGATGAAGGCCCAATAGAGGAGCCCATAATTAACTGGAAGGGAGGCTCTCACATGAATCTGGCCCAGGTACATGCTCATGGTCCCCTAAACATAAATAAGTAAATAAATAAAGCTAAATGCTCATGCACCAGTTCTTTAAATTTACGATTTGAAAAGTCAAATTTTAACAGGAAGATATTATTTCATATGAGAGTGTCGTTACATTCAGTCGATATTATTCTTAGGCAAAGATAGCGACCAGTCTTTTTTCTCCCACCATTTTCTTCCTACAACCAGCGGACCCATGCAAATCGTAGTCAACGTCGTAAATAGTTCTGGTCCATTATTATTTTTCGATAAGAATGCCCAACCCAGCCCAACACATTGACAACACCACTTTATCCCAGGGCTTCTGAATGTGCTCGGCTTCACACCTCAAGAAGAAAATTGTCTCAAAAAAACTCAAGAAGAAAAAGGTGCTCCGCAGCATTTTACAATAAGTTTTTGCCATATAAAATTAATTCTTATAATCCAGCATAATGAGTTTTTGGGTCTGACCGGTCCAGCCGCCAAAAGCAAACCTGCGCCGGCGGGAGTGCCTGTTCCCGCCTTCTACGGCTGGTTACGCTGTTGTGCACGCATCGCCGCCTTGTCATACCCTGAAATGCTGGCCAGGCCATCCCTTTACTCCCCCCGACATCCTATTCTTCTCTGGCGATGGCAGCCTACCCCGTACCAGAACCAGTGAACCCTCGTACTCCCCTCCACCTACGGCCATACTGCCGCATGTTCCCCGGGTCCTGTTCATTCCCGTTCGAGGCCTCGTCGTCGTCCTCCGCCTTGGTGCGCTCACAGCGGCGTTGCCATTCGGCCCTTCCAACATAGTGAATCGGGAGAGGACTGTAGTTGTGAGTATGACAGTACGGACCCACCAGGTCCACTCCCGAACACAAGCAAGCGCCTCTTTAGTACTAAGATGCACCCCTCATTTTTTCTACTCTAATCCACCCTGCTGATATCTGGGACCCACATCATTGTCAACGTATAGTCAATTAACAATAGAGTTGCACAACATTTTTTTTAGGATTTGTTCATAGTAGCAGGCTATAAACTGGGTTGTGCGGTCTCTGTGGCCCGCTATTTCTTTTTGAAGAATACCCAAGCTAGGCCTATTTGTTTTCTCCGACTTACTGAGCTGCAAATCTTTCAAGACGAGGAGGGATGCATTCCGGCCTGGCCAAAAAGTATGGGCAGTAAATCTTAAAAGTAATATGAAAGGGGTTGCAAATTCCAAAAAAAGCAAATGGGCAATTAGTTTCCTTTTTTGTTTTTGTTCTTCACTGATATTTTATATTTCATTAGATTTTAACATAACATAGTACTACTTTATTTTTAAATTTGTTTTAGTACGGCTACTAATTTTTGGATTAAGAATATTTTGTTCCCCAGCAAAAATATGTGAATTTTTAAAATTTCGCATATTTTTTGGTTCAAATTTTTAACTCTGGCACTGACCAGAAAATGGGCAGCAATTCTATAAATGGAATATGGGCTGCAATAAATTCCATATGAATTAGCAAATGGGCTGTAAATTATAAAAATAATAGCAAATGGGTTGTACACGCCACAGATTTCGAGGCTGACTTGTTTACGCAAGGCTTTGTCAGTCAACACACGATTCTAGCAGCAGTGACTGTTGGATGTCCATCCAACAGCCGACGTGCTTCTTCAATCTCTGATCTTCCTGCTCCAGCCGCCTAAACCAGCGCCGGCGGGACTGCCTGCTCCCTCCTCTTGTGGCTGGCTGTGATGCCGCGCAGGCTTCACCGGCCCACCCTACTCCCTCCGCTGGCCTGGCCATCCCTCTACCCACCCGCACCTCCTGTTATTCTCCGGTGACGGCAGCCTCATGCCGCAGTCGAACCAGTCAATGGTCATACTCTGCTCAGCGTGGGCATCCACTGCTGTGCCTTCGCCGGCTCCGGGTCGTTCCATTCCTAGGCCTCACCGTCGTCCACCGCGTTGGTGCTCTAGGCACGGCGTGCTCAACATTCAACAAACGATAGCCATCAGAATAGGGATGTACGTGGAGAGGCTGACAGTAGGGACCCCCATGGTCCATGGCCGCACGCAAGCAACTGCCTCCTTATTACGCGAAAAAAATGATTCCTCCCACTGACATCTGGGGCGCACCGGTTCGGAGGCTGACCTGTGGGCCTACTAAGTTGACGCGTATGCCGGGCTTTGTCAACTTAGTCAACAAATGATTCTAGCAGCAGTGACCATTGGATTTTAATCGAACGGTCCTGCTGCTTCTTCAATCGCTGATCTTCTTGCACCAGTCGCCCAAACCAGCACCGGCAAGACCGCCTGCTCCTGCCTCCAGTGGCCGGCTGTGCTGCCGCGCAGGCCTCACCGCCCCACTCTACTCCCATCGCTGGCCAGTCCATCCCTCTACTCACCCACAACCTGTGTTATTCTGCGGCGACGGTAGCCTCACACCATAGCCGAACCAGTCAACCCTTGTACTCCTCTCCGCGTGGGCATCCACTGCCGCGTCTTCCCCGACTCCGCGTCGTCCCCTTCCTAGGCCTCACCGTCGTCCACCACCTTGGTGCT